>CM062810.1:410606549-411206549 GCA_031772625.1 Pinus tabuliformis | reverse complement strand
TTGGCTAGCACACCAATTTGTTTCATCTTTCCCGTCGTCACAAAATTTTCTGGAAAAAAAGCTTATTTCAAATCAGCAATATCTCCCTCATCCAAACTTCAATTCAGACAGTTTTGTTTTTTGAATTTGGGTCTTTTTCCACAAGGAATCTAGATCTACTATTTGTTTCTAAAAAATTTGCACAAAAAGTTTCAGATCTGCTCTGAAAACTCACGGCCCAAATTTTTTTACTTCGATTTCTCTTCTTTGCATATTGTTCATAGCTCTGATCACCTTTGCTCCAATACCATGTAGAAATTTCTCTATAGATCAGCTAGCTCTGATATCATCTACAAATTTTGACTATAGGTCGCCTAATAATGCAAGGTACTAAAGAAAAATACTTGATCTAATTCTACTATCAAACCTTGCGGAAGCTTAATCAATTTCAGAAAGATCAATTGGAACACATATAATAGAGAAGAAGAAATCAATCATACATGAACATGGAAGAATACTCTGGGGAAAGCCTCAGCTTAAAACCCCATTCTATGTATTATCTTACAAGTGGAAGTATGTCTAGATTACAGAAAGATTTAGCTCACAAGCTATCCATCTCTCAGTATAATCCTTCAATGCTACTCATAGAGAGAACATAAAACACATATGTCTTCCTTCAGCCCTCCAAGCCTCCTATTTCCTTGTGTGGTTTCTTCTGGGTCCTCCAGCTGCAATCTGTGCGATTCTCACCTCACACATAACACTAACCTCTAAAATAACTGCACAATCCTGAAGGAGATGACTCCTTCTGCATGGACGAGTTTCCTATATAGGAAAATTCCTCCAACTGATAATACATTGTCCCTATCTTTAGTCTCAACTGGGTCTTTCTCTGAACTAACATGCATGAGTTATTTAAGAGAGAATATTTAGTTATCTGGAGAACACTAGTTGCATGCATGCATGCATTAACTAACTGAACTCACAATCAGTTCGAGAAACTGTTGGAACTAATCTAATTGAACTTAACTCAGTTAACTGAGCTAACTAATTACAACTCAAAGTACAACTCATCTTGATCTCCTTAATTAAGGGATAACTTCCTCAATCAAAGGGAAAACTATTGCATGTCTTCATATAGACTTCATGTTTGATTTTCTCCAACTAATTAACTCAATTGAATTAATTAATTATTTTTCAAATAGTTAGTGAGAATAAATTCGAATTTTAATTCTCATTTTTAATTCAAGGACTAATTAAAATTGGAATCTATCCCTAAATGCTATTTATAGCAATGCTATTTTTAGAATTTCTATTTTTAGCATTTCTTGTTGCCATTTTTAACAGGGATTTTCCATTCCTTAATGGCTTTAATTTTTATAGGGTATACCTTAACATCTTCATGAGATACAATATGACCTAGATATTCCACCTCTTGTACTCCAAAGAAACATTTGGAGGTTTTTGCATATAATTCTTTCTCTCCAATAGTTTGAGCACCATGTCAACCTATTCAACATGATCCTTCCAAGACTTGTTGTAGATTACTATATCATCAAAAAATACTAACACAAATTTTCTAAGGAAGGGTTTGAAAATGGAATTCATCAAACCTTGAAATGTAGAAGGTGGATTGATAAGGCCAAAAGACATGACCAAAAACTTGTAATGACCCTCATGAGTTCTAAATGATGTTTTCAAAATGCCTTTAGTTGTCATTCTGATTTGATGATATCCTGAATGAAGATCCAACTTGGTGAAGTAAATTGATCCAATAATTCATCAATGAGACGAATGGGAAATTTATCTTTATAGTGAGCTTGTTGAGCTCCCTATAATTTGGACACATGCGCCATGACCCATACTTCTTGTGCACCAATATTACTGAAGTAGAGAAAGAACTTTGACTAGGTTTAATTATACCATCCTCTAGCATTTATGCAACCATACGTTCAATTTCACTCTTTTGGGCATAAGGGTATCTGTAAGGCCTGATGTTTGGAGGAACACTTCATGGAATCAGATGAATATCATGATCATGAACAAAAATAGGTGGGAGGCCTTTCAGAGTCTCAAATACCTTGGAATGATTTTCCAAGTCTTTTTGGAGATCTGGAAAATAGATGATTTCGATGTAGGAACCTCTAGGAAACATAATTGTGCAATTACACCTCATTGTTCTTTCTTTAGAAGCTTCATCATTCCATTAGAGTTGATTACCTTTCTTGGTTTCCCTGTGATAACCATTAATCAAACTTATTTTCCTTTTGAAGAAAATTTCATGAAAAGTTCTTGAAAAATAAAAGCTATTGTACCCAAGGATTGTAGCCATTGGAATCCTAGTAAAACATCAACACCACCCATTGGAATGGAAAGAATTGTGCTATTCAATACATATTCTCCCATGGATAGCTTGATATTATGGCACTTTCTAGAGAAATTTATCATTCCTCCACTTGCAACCATGACTTGACACTCTGGTGCTTGATATAGGAAGCAATTCAATTCCTTGGTTATCCTAAAATGAATAAAATTATGGGTACTTCCTGAATCATTCAACATTATCACCTTTTTCTTCTTGATATTTCCTTCAATCTTGATAGTTTGAGGAGTGGTAATTCTGTCCAATGCATTACAAGGTATGGTTGGATTCATTTCTCCTTTTTCTATGGTTTGTTCTCAATGTATATCCGCTTTTTTTGATGTTTCTTGTTCCTTTTATTTCCCCTCTTCATGATCTATGTAAAATAATTTCTTCTTAGCATACGTATGACCTTTAGACTATTTTCTATCACATCTGTAACAAAGTCGTTTTCCTCTTTTTTCTTCCAATCGTTGTGGTGTCAACCTTGTAGGTTGTGGAAGGCTAGGGGTAGAAACACTTCCATCTTTATAGATGTGAGATATAGGCTTCCTTGTTGCCATAATTTTTCTTTCCATTTGTCTTGCCGACCTGAATGACTTATCCAATGAATTAGGTTCCCAAAGGTGAACCACATGTTGGATGTTATCCTTTAAAGTCCCTATGAACACATCAATCCTATGTTCCTCTAGAATATCTTTTACGCTTATATTCAATTTTTGGAAGTCTTCAACGTGTTCCATTCTTGAGCCCTTTTGTTTGAGATTTATCAATTGGCTAAAAAAAGTGTTTTTTTTGTATCCTCATAATGTGCTATCATTTCTTCCATAAAAATTTCCCAAGTCACAAATTTTTTACGAGAGAAAAGCCATCAATACCACACAAACTGATTTAGTTCCCAATATAATGTTGCAATGGGTACATTTTGTGTGTTTTGCACGTTATGGAGATCGAAATATTGCTCCATCTGTAGTATCCATGTTACGGGATCCTTGCCATCAAACTTCCTCATATCGATCTTTGGAACATGGTGGGTCTTCAATCCACCATTATAGTCTATGAAATCATGATTAACATTTATTTTGTTCTCATCATGAGTTTTCTCTACTACCTTTTCTCCATTAGGAAGTCGTTCTTGTAGCAACTTTGTCAAACCTTCCATGTAATTCTTCAAATATTCAATGTTGTCATTCTTTGAATCATGATTAGCATTTATTTTGTTCTCATTCTATGTTTTCTCTAATACCTTTTCACCGTTAGGAAGCCTTTCTTGTAGCAACTTTGTCAAACCTTCCTTCCAACCTTCCATTTCCTTCTTCCAATCTTCAATGTTGTCTTTCATATCATCCATCTTAGCTTCCACACCTTTCTTTAAACTATATATCTTATCTTCCACGCCTTTCTTTAAACCATCCATCTTAGCTTCTGTTACTTTTTGTGAGAGTGAAATTTGTTGCACTTGAGTCTCATAATTTTGATTTACCATATTGCATTTCTTCCTCTTATTCATGAGTCTTGCTAGAACTTTGAGGTTTCTTACTAGGTGTTTCCATTTCTCCTCGAGGGCATCAATTAATGATAATTATTCTTCACTATGCCCTTTGAATTCCTTCAAACTAATTTTTCAAACCAAACTTATGCAAAATTTTAAAAAAACTAAACACCTTTTTTTACTTTGTAGGAGATCAATATTGAATCTGGTGTATCTATGAAATTGTGAAGTGTGGTAGCCCTCTGAGTCCTATTTCCAATGCCACCAGTCTGATTAAAATTGGGTTCTCCACAAAAGTGTTATGCCCAATCTCCCAAGATGGCCTGATTATAAGCCTTTTCAGTAGAGAGAACTTGTAGGAAATACCACATGTCATTTTTTCAACCTTCAAATATGAACCAAATGCACAAAAAGCTACCGTCCGTCTTCTATCTGTAACATCTTACAAAATTTCCATCTGATTCTTAGAGAGAAAGTTATGATGATTTTCCTAAGGTCACCTGTTTTCGATGTAATTCAGGAACCTTCAAAAATCATAACTTCCTTGGATCATATCTTCGAAAATATAGCGAGACAAAATATGAAATTTGGACCCGAGGATCATCGAGATTTTGGCTCAAATGAGATTTTTTTTTAGCTTCTGAAATGTCACAGAAGAAAAGTTATAGTGACAATGCCACGATGACTTGTTTTAGAGCAGTGAAACCCTAGAATCCAAAGCACTGATACCAAATGTTATGAAACCATCTCAAAAAAGGATAGAAAAGATAGATCAATGACTTCAAAATCAGACTCTTCCTGGGGGTCACCTCCTTTACATTACACAAATGAAAAATTCTTGGATGATACAAATAAAAAAACCTTCTTTCTATATAAAGGAGTCTAAGGGGTCACAATATAATCAAAGCTCACATAACTATAATAACATAAGAGCACAACAATAACAATAGTGGGCTTCTATGGGGAACAATAATAACATTATGGGGACAATAGGGACACAGTAATAACAATATGGGCTACAATGACAATAGTGATGGAGATATCACTAGTATTATAGCGACCTAACAAAATAATTGCATCTAATTGGATCTAGCTCTAGTTGGGTCTTATTGGATATAAACTAGGTCTAACACGTTTCCTTTTATACAGTAAAATTTTATAGGCTCATTCTATCGCATGGGAGAATGTTAATGGAGACCTAGTGACTTGAAAAGTTAGGAAACTTCTACAATATGAAACACATAGTGAAATCATACACAAGTAGATCAAATTGATCTCCTTGGGAACGATAAACCCTAGAAACGTTTTCTGAGTTATGGGTTTCTCAATTATAGAATTAATTAATATTTCATGATTACGAAATTGTGACAAAGTAATTATTTCAGATTACTCAATTATGTAATTTCATTTCTTTAAAAAGTAATAAATGTCTTGTAACACCCATGTAAGTAAAATAAAATGTAAAAGGGAATGCATCTTAGCTAGCAACTAAGATATATTGAACTTTGATCTTTGTCACTATAATGGAGTGGAAAATAAGATTATAATAAATATTTTTAATATTCTTATAAACTCTAATTTTTTTAATATTATCAACTTTTATATAGATAATGTGTTATGGTTTTAAATAAAATCTCTAAATAATAAATTAGAAACTTGATATTTAGACATAAGACTTTCTTTTGAATTAGTTCATCTCAGAGTTGTACGAAGTCCACAAAGTTTGTGTTCGGCCCAATGTGCGGCGGTGGTACCAAATATTCACCATGATTTTTCATCAAAATTTTAAAATGCCAATAAAACCCTCAACTCTCTTCTTGGAAATCCATCCTTAGAATTCTGGCCACACGTTATAACTATATTTAAAAAAATTAAAATTAAAAAATATGTTAATTTCAAATTTATGAAAGAATTTTATGTTTCAGAACATAATTTTATGTTTCTTCTGGAAAGTGGTATAGAGTTTTAATATTTAATAGAAAAATTTCTGTGAGCTAAAATACATTATTTTCCGAGCAGGTGACATCCATCACTTACCTGATTAGGGTTTCAAATTGAAAATTTTATAATTAAATCACTTCAAACAAGTAAATAAAAATTATTTTATTTGGAATTTGATTTTTTTAATAAGTAAATTTTTATTGAGCTTTATTAATTTATTAAATTAATTTATTTTTATAAAATAAAAAATAATAAAAATATTTTATTTGGAATTTGGTTTTTTTAATAAGTAGATTTTTATTGCGTTTTATTGATTTTTTAAATTTATTTATTTTTATAAAATATAGAATAATAAAATTATTTTTTTTGGAATTTATGCTTTTTAATAAGTAATGTTTTATTGTGTTTTATTAATTTATTAAATTTATTTATTTTATAAAATAAGGAAAAATTTGCTAAAATATTTGTTAATACACGATTTTATAATAAACTATTATTACTTAAAATCATAATTCTAAATTAATTATTTTTTATTCCATCAAAAATATATGTTTAACTTAAATTTAAAATCCAATAAAAGAGAAAAATAATATATTTCGCTGAAATGTTTTCATTCTTCTCAAATTTCAAAACTAAAGATCAGTTGAATTTGACGGTGTTGACCACCCCAATACCCGTTTTAACCATTTCAATGAAAAAAATAAATGTCCACGATGTGACGGTTCTAACAATATTTTCAACGGTATTCCATTGCATCAAACTGAACGAACTCTGCCTTATCACACCCGAACACTAAATGGAATAAAACATTTCGTCAACCACATCAGTTAAGAATATTTGCCACGTTTTCCTTCTCAAATTTCAAAATTGAGTCTAATTTACTCAATCTAAGGTAAATGATGAACGATAATAAATAGAAGGTTTCAAAGGTTAATTGGCAAAAATTATATGCGATTATTTTGAAAAAGTTTTTCTCTTTCATCACCAATTCTTGTTAGAGGAGTTTTGGTGTTTGGAATTAATTTGTAATAGTCTTACTGATGTTCAAATCTCTGGCGACATCCCTAGAGTAGGAGGATACAAGCAATATGAAAGCAACTCCCATCACCAATTCTGCCTTTTGGAGTTTTTTGTTTGGAATCGATTTGCAATAGTCCCATCGGTGTTGTATAGTTTTGGCTTTTAAGTGTTTATTTTTTGGCTTTTTAAGTGTTTATTTTTGTTTGGAATCGATTTGCAATAGTCCCATCGGTGTTGTATAGTTTTGGCTTTTAAGTGTTTATTTTTTGTTTGGAATCGATTTGCAATAGTCCCATTGGTGTTGTATAGTTTTGGCTTTTAAGTGTTTATTTTTTGCCTATTCTGTTTTTGGAGTTTTTGGTGTTGTGAATTTTTTTTTTTTTTATTGCTTAAAATTGGTTTTTGACTATAGCATTTTAAACACTTGAATTATGGAATATTCACAACTTAAATTTATGGTTCTAACAAATTTATGTCAAATTTTAAACTAATTAAACCAAAAAATACATGAAAAAACCCTAAAAACATATCACAAATTTATCACAATTTATTTCTCTTCCAGCATAAAATAGAATAACATGAAAGTATTTTAATTATCTAAATTTAAAAATAACTAAGAATGAAACTGTAAAAATACTAATTATTTTAATTTAAGATGAAGTAAGAATCCTTTGAAATCATAAAATAATAAAGTTTAAGTTCAAATTTTAATAATTTAGGTAAAGACTTTTACATTATACAATTATAATTTTATCTTTTTAAAACGAAATTTTTAATAAAACTTATATAATTATAATAAAAAATTTGCTCAGATTTCTTAGATTTTATTACCCTTCAATTGACACACTCGTAAACCTAATGGAATCTGAACAACAGTACCATCTTCCACTTTAAACTGGCAATATAAGTGACAAGCCATTTGGTTAGCCACAACGGTTAACGAATAGTTGCCACGTAGCTATTTTTTTCCAAATTTTAAAACCTTGTACAAAGCCCTCCACTCTCTTCTCTGAAATTTATCCCGAGAGTATTGGGGTGCTCACACCCTCATTTCCATATGCTCTCTCCCTGGTATTGGCCAATAGGCACCAATTACTTAATTATTTTCCAATTAATGTTATATGAGGATCGAACATGCTTTTTTTGGGGAAGAGAGTAGGATTCACAATTTATTCTACCATTTATGATTTCGATCCTATCTGAACCACCATGTATCTTTTCAACTATAATCATCCTGAAATTGCAATACAAGGCTTCCTCCTTGTTCCCCAAAACTAGAGTGGATTTTGTTGTTGTTTTTCACGGTACAAAAATCAGACACCATTTCAAATGGTGAATAATCTGATATAATTTGATATAGACAACCATCCATGGCGGGCACTAAAAGGGAAGAACACTAATAGGTTCTTCGAAGAGGCAGAGTCCTGCCAAATTGTGCAGGGACTTTGTGTATCGTTTCAGTAAATTGGGAAAACCTAGAAACATGTTTTAATAAATGGGGAAAGTCTATAAGCATGTTTATAATTAATAATTACTAAGTATGCAGGTTTATAATTGATTTTATCATATCAAAATTTTATATACTGGGTTAAAAATATATATTAAAAAAATTAATATATATAAAAAATCAATTTACATATCTAATAATAATAAAATTTGAATTATTACATATATAGTAAACATATATATATAAATGATTGGAATTCTATTTTAATGAACAACAAGAAGTTAAAATTAGATATCAAATTCAAATCCTCACCAAAATTATTTATTTATTTTCTATGATATATGAAATGATATGTGAAAAGTAGAGAAAGAAAAGGGCAAGTAGATATTATTATATGAGTGAGGCTAGATTATGTCAATTCATTTTCTCTGATGTATGAAAGGATATGTGAAAAGTAGAGAACGAAAGGTGCAAGTAGATATTATTATATGAGTGTGTGGAGTATGCCTTAAAATTACTTCTACTTGGTTAAGAGATCATATTTCTTGGATATAAGGAAACATTTTAATGATGCAATACCTAGAGACATCTATTATGAGTGAAAGACTATCCCATTATGGACTACGAGTGGGTAATTTCAAGTGGCATGGTTTTCTTTGAATGACAATGATGAGTCAACCTACATTATGAAATAAAAGGGTAATTTCAAGTGGCATGGTTTTCCTTGAATGACAGTGATGAGTCAACCTACATTCTCATATAATAGCCAGTCATGGATGTCCCCACTGTTAGTGTGACAAGTGAGTTATGACAGGTTATCCCATAGTTTAAAAAAAAGATAGATGTCCTTATAGAAAGGATATAAAGTATTTATTTTCCAAATTTTGTTATGTTGTCACTTCATTAAAAAAAATTGGGTTATTTTCAATGGGTTAAGTAAGTGAGTCCAAGAATGGATATGTGTTAACTTCAAATTAGGTCTGTTAAATTGGCTATCCCTTCGCATGCAAACAGATGATTAGTCTCGGAGGATATGTGGTTAATTTGACTTGCTTTGAGTCTCAAGATAAAGTAAAGAACACTAAAATATTCTATAAGTTAGAAGCCTATAACGTTTTTCAATAGTCTCATATTAACATTTTACTATTTTGAACTCCCGATCTGAATTTATGCTCATTGACGTGCCGAGAATCCATGCATAAATAGAAAGAAGCAAACAACCTATACAGTGAATTGACCAGCAAACGTGCCAATATATCCAGATTGGTTATTTTATCATTTTAAAGCGTCTATACCTAGCCAATTAAAATTAAATTATGTCCACTATATGTTCTATATGATTTCAAAAAAATTATACAGTGAGAACGTTGCTCCATCTCTTTATTCAAAGTATCGACTCTGATCAATTTGCACAGATAGTGTAGTCGGTGCTGACTTCAAAGGTTCGACTGTGATTATATTATTTTATTGGAAGTAATGCTTCCATGTCATGTGTAGTTGTTATTAGGAGTTATTTTGTTTCCAATGTGTGAGTTGTAATGGTGATCTATTTATGTCAAAGTCAGTAATTTGTGTCTTATATATTTGTGCCTTTGATGATCAATAAAAGTATCAAGCAAGATTTGTATTGTGTGTAATCGCTCTTTGCCCTCTCATATCTCATTTTCTAACATGGTATCAGAGCATGTTCTAGCTTGATTCCTTTACGGGAAAGCTAGGAAGATGTGAGGAAGCTTTGAGTGTTATTTTCTTTTTTTTTTGGGCGTGGTTGACGGACACCTTTGGTTCCTTTGATCAACGATGGCGCTACATCCACTGGAAAATTCTAGGCTGACACCCTGCGGCCTACTGCAAGACCTGACCCCAAGAGCTTTTGGGAATTGATCTTGTGACCTCCCACCTCGCGAGGCCCCATCTTGAACATTTAGGCTAACCCTTGGAGCTTGGAAGCTTTGAGTGTTATTGTTCTATAAATAGATAGATTAATTTGATTGTGTGAGAGTTTATTTCTGTTGTGAACTTTATTTCTCTCTGTTTAAATCTATGTGAGAGTTTGGTTTTGTAGATCTTTATGCAATAAGTAGCAAGAATTTGTAGTTGTGAGCTTTCAATCACAGCTGAGCCTTTTGTTATGAATCCTTTCCATATTTCGCCTCTGAATCAAGCATGATAGCATGCATTCCTGAAGCCTCAAAAGAGGGTCGTTACGTTGTCATTATTCTCGTGGAAGAAAAATTACATGGGCAAAGATAAATTAAAATGCATAAGCCACATCTCGAAATAAGAAGAGTTGACGTTTAAAAATTAAAATAAAAAAATCTTGAATAGAACTTCAAGCAGTCCACACATTTGGGAAAATTTAATGGAAGAGATTTCCTCTTCATTAGCTTCTGCAAATGAATTCAAAGAGAATTTGATTGTCAAATTCTATTTCTGGAACACTTTTGTCTACAGGATCTCGTATGAAGTAGCTCACATCAAAAGCCATGCTCACATTGTTGCCAAAATCATTATTGTGGCTCGACTTTATGCACGTATCTTCAAAGTTGCAAAGAATTGGTTGTTCATGGATGGATGCGTGCAATCATATGCTAAATCATGTGTGAAAAAAATCTGCCATGATCATGATTTCTCTATTGTGCATTCTTCTCTGGCGTTCTTCTCTCACTATCTCTCGGACTTGTATTTTATGTTGCCCACAGTGGAAGTATGTGCTAATTCGACCTTATCCATCACATCTTCTTATGGCCGAAGGCAAAAGTAAATTATTGTAAATTATTTTGAATGAAAGGTTGACGGATCAGACCTAAGGTGGAATCGACCTGGGCACCGTGAAATAGTTGATCTAGATCTGTTAATTGGTTGTTGGATCTAAGATCTAGCTGTCATAGAAAACCGAAGATCATCCAGAGGGAGGTGTCAACAGCAACAATGCCAACCGAGAATGGTTAAATTCAAAGAGTTTGGTGATGTATGTTGAAATGGTACTTTCAACTGCAGCACCCATTAAACGGTGACTGCAAAACCGCCAGTTCCCCTCGCACCGCCTTTTGCTGAACAGTGGTATTTCTCGAGAGGGAAGCGAGCACATCCATCAGCGAACAAGTGTCTGAGCAGTTTTTGTCAAAACAACTTCCCCCGCACGTAAATATCAGTAAATGAGTCCGTGCGATATTGGCTAACCACTGTGTGATTAACATGGAGTAAAATCCACGGTTAATAATAAAAAAACATATCGCCATGCTACATTAATTAATGTGAAGTACCCTCATTCCATAAATTAATTAATCTGAAGTAATTACGGTTGGTAAATGTAGGTAAAGTTTTTAATTTTATTTTTTTATTCATGGGAGTATTGCACAAGTAAAAAAAGTGTATTGTCATGTTTTTCTTGTTGTCGAAAAAGGGTATTGTAATACGCAACAGCAGCGCGCGAATGAAACGAGTAAGAAAAAATTTTACACACAGCAGTGCAAATGTAATGAATTTTTTTTACACACAGCAGTGTAAAGAAAATGTAATGAATTTTTTTTACACACAACAGTGTAAAGAAAATTTGCAAGCAGAGACATAGTGTTTTGAAATGCACAGCAGTGCAAAGTAAGAAGGAACAAAGCAGTGTATTTTCTAGGAGAGACAGAGTGAAATTTTTTTGGGACTGCCTCTGAAGTAGGTTTGGTGTAATCCTTCTGTTGGAGGAAGAATTTTTTTTTGTAACAGTAGTCTTGTTAATGAATGCAAAGCTTTTTTTTGGTGCCTCAAAAACTTTGTTTCCTATGTTAAAAAAAAATAGAGAATTATTCTTTGTTCAGTTATTTTTGTTTCGAATTATCAGAAATTCTCATCATGGTACCAGAGATTTTCCAGGATCTTTGAAGGTTTCAAAGAAGCTGAAGGAAGGATTTCTTGTTGTAGCAGCTTCTCCAGTAGAGTGAAGACTCAGTCAAGAAAGAATCCAAGGTATTTCTCAAGTTAGTTTTTGTGTTACTGTTGAGTACAGTCAGTTATTTTAAATACACAATCAAGTATTTTGAAGCATAGTAAAGAGTGCAAGAATAGATGGAACAAGACTAGCATGGGTATTTGTAATACTTAGCTCCCACAATTTAATGGGAATAACTATGACTATTGAGCAATAACTATGACAGCTTTGCTTGCTTCCCAAGACTTATGGGAATTTGTTGAGGATGGTTTTGAAGAACCAACAA
This sequence comes from Pinus tabuliformis, assembly GCA_031772625.1. NCBI lineage: Eukaryota > Viridiplantae > Streptophyta > Pinopsida > Pinales > Pinaceae > Pinus > Pinus tabuliformis. Next base: position 411,194,100 of record CM062810.1, on the reverse strand, counting down.
ATGAAAATGAGTTTAATAATTTAACTCAGGTAGAGAAAGATCTGTTGAAGAGCAATAAGTAGAATGATTCTAAAGCCCTCTACTTTTTGTATCAAGCAGTGCATGAGAGTGTGTTTCCAAGGATAGTAGCAGCCAAGAGATCCAAAGAAGCATGGGAAACTCTCAATATGGCCTATCAAGGCATGGAGAAAGTGAAGACGGCAAAACTACAGTTGCTGAGGAGAGATTTTGAGACTCTTTGCATGAAGAAACCAGATAATATTGACTCATTCTTCACACATGTGATTGGTCTGGTCACACAGATAAGGTCTCATGGAGAGATTCTTTAAGAAAGGAGGATTGTGGAGAAACTACTGAGGATCCTTCCCTCAAGGTTCGATGTGATTGTCACCACCATAGAAGAGACAAAGGATCTCACAAACTTCTCAGTTGATGAACTATGTGCATCACTGATAACACATGAGTAGAGATTGAGTAGAAATGAAAACTCATCTCTATAGCATGCCTTTAAGACCCACATGTTCTTTGGAAGAGGAAGAGGTCAAGGCAGAGGAAACAAGAGAGGAAGAGGCAGAAGCCAAAACAGAGGTGGAAGAAACAGTCCAGCAAATGCTCAAGGAAGAGGCATCAATCCAAATCAGAACCAAGGCCAAGGCAGCAGCCAACAAAGTGGACAACATCATGCTCAAGGACAAACGTATGATAAATCCAATATCGAATGTCACTATTGTAAAAAATATGGGCATTATGCAAATGAATGTAGGAAGAAGCAGCATGATATGAGTAATAGAAATAGTGCAAACTTCACTAGAGAAAATATCTGCCAAGATAATTTGTTTTTAGCCTATAATATGACTGAAGCAAAGAGTGAAGATGTATGGCTTCTAGACTCTGGTTGCAGTAACCATATGACAGGAAACATAGCCATGTTTCTATGTTGGATCAGAGTGTGAAGTCACAAGTCACAGTAGGGACTGATAATAAAGTTTTTGTTATGGGAAAAGGAGAAGTAAATGTCTTAACAAAGAAAGGTGAAAAGAAAACCATATCAAATGTTTATTATGTTCCTGGAATGAAATGTAACCTTATAAGTATTGGACAACTTACTCAAAAGGGGTACAATGTTTTCTTTATGGATGAAGTATGCACCATCACGGATAAAACACCCAACAAACAATGTATTGCTAAAGTGAAGATGACAAGGAACATGATGTTCCCTCTCAGAATGAAAACATATTTAAAACATGGAGAAGAAATAGCAGCAGTGACACAAGAGGCTTTCCAAAGCGAACCAAAAGATGAAAATTGGTTGTGGCACTTGAGATTTGGACATCTCAACTTTGGAGGTCTTAACTTGTTGAATAGAAAAGGAATGGTAAGAGGATTACCATTGATAGAGAAACTAGACAACCTTTGAAGGTTGCATCTTGGGGAAACAACACAGAGAAAGTTTTCCATCTGGGAAAAGCATAAGGGCAAAAGCACCCTTAGAGATTGTCCACTCAGATTTATGTGGACTGATGCAAACTCCATCACTTGCAAGCAGCCACTATATACTAACATTTATTGATGATTTTACTAGAAAAACTTGGGTTTATTTCCTGAAGAACAAAAGTGAAGTGTTTGAAAGATTTTGCAATTTCAAAGCACTTGTAGAAAACCAAAGTGGGATGCATATCAAAGTTATAAGAACTGATAGAGGAGGTGAGTATATCTCCAAAGAATTTCTACGGTTTTGTAGAGAAAATGGAAATCATAAGCAGTTTACCACTAGGTACACCCCACAACAAAATGGAGTTTCCAAAAGGAAGAATAGGACAATCATGGATATGGCGAGGAGTATGTTAAAGGCAAAGGATTTGCCAAATGATTATTGGGTTGAAGCTGTACATTGTGCAGCGTACATTTTGAATATATGCCCTACAAAAGCAGTCATGAAGAGAGTGTCGGAAGAAGCATGGAGTGGGACAAAGCAACGAGTCACCCACATGAAATTTTTTGGATGTGTGGCTTATGCACACATTCCAGATCAACTAAGGAAGAAGTTGGACAAAAAAGGGGAGAAATGTATTTTCATTGGATACAATGAGGAATCCAAAGCTTATAGGTTGTATAACCCTTCCACCAAGAAGCTTATTATGAGTAGAGATGTTCAGTTCATTGAGGAGGAAGCTTGGGATGGAAGCATAGAGAAAACAGTGAATGCTAAAAACTCTTTGTCACATGATGAAGATGATGAGGAGATGGCTGAAATACATCCCCAAACAGCAGCACCAACACAAGGGCAGCAAGAGACACCCTTGAAGAGAAATGAAAGTGCTTCTCCAAGCACACCACAAGGAGGAAATTCAAGTGCTTCTTCAAGCACTTGTACACCAAATGAAAGAGGTAAGAAGTTCAGAAATTTAAGTGACATTTATGAACAAGAGGCAGCAAATGAAGGTATGAACTATTTGTTTTCTTTATATTTTCATGTTGATGACCCTGTTCATTTCGAAGAAGCAATTAAGGATAGGAAATGGATAGAAGTTATGGATGAGGAGATCAATGCCATAGAAAGAAACAAGACATAGGATTTAGTTGAACTACCAAAAGAAAAATAAGTCATTGGAGTTAAATGGGTCTACAAGACTGAGAGTAATGTTGAAGCAAAAATAGAAAGACACAAGGCAAGACTGGTTGTCAAAGGATATAAGCAATAGTATGGGAGAGACTATGAGGAAACTTTTGCAACAGTTGCTAGAATGGAAACCGTGAGAGCAGTGTTGTCCATAGCAGCACAAAACAAGTGGAAAGTTTACCAAATGGACGTGAAGTTAGCGTTCCTAAATGGAGTGTTAATGGAAAAGGTTTACATTGAACAACCTTTAGGCTATGAAAAGAAATGCCAAGAGCACAAATGGTGCAGATTGAAGAAAGCTCTTTATGGGCTGAAGCAAGCACCAAGAATGTGGTATAATAGGGTAGATTCCTATCTATTGGAAAATGGATTTGAAAAATGTGAGGGAGAACTCACCCTCTACATCAAAGAAAAGTATGGTAAAATACTAATCGTTCTGTTATATGTTGATGATGTTATTTTCACAGGTAATGATGATTATCTTCTTGAAAATTTCAAAACAGACATGAAAGAAGAATTTGAAATGACTGACATGGGTTTACTGAGGTACTTCTTAGGAATAGAAGTAGAACAAAATGGAAATGGGATTTTTATCTCACAAGCAAAATATGTTAATGAAGTGCTGGAAATATTTAATATGCAGGAGAGCAAAGCAGCAATCACTCCCACAGTGATCGGACTAAAACTTAGCAAACATGACAACAACAAAGATTTTGATCCTAGTTTGTACAAGAGCATAGTTGGCAGCCTCATGTATTTGACTACAACTAGGCTAGATATAATGTATGCTGTTAGTTTAATTTCCAGATTCATGGAGAGGTCAAAGGAAGCACATTGGGAGGCAGCAAAAAGTATTCTGAGGTATGTTAGAGGTACTAAAAGGTTTGCCATTTTATATACTACTTCAAAATGTTCAGATTTAATTGAATACACTGATAGTGATTGGGCTGGAAGTGTAGATGATCAGAAAAGCATATCCGGTTATGTTTTTCACATGGGTTCAGGAGCCATTTCATGGGCTTCTAAAAAACAACCTATTGTAGCAAGGTCTACAGCAGAAGCAGAATATGTGGAAGCTACAGCAGCAACATGTCAAGCAATTTGGATGAGAAGGATGTTAAGGAGTTTATTCCAAGAGCAAGCTAAAGGAACTGTGATTTTTTGTGACAATAGCTCAGCTATTGCATTATCCAAGAATGTTGTGTTTCATAAGAAAACGAAACACAGTGACACAAAATTTCATTACATCAGGGAATTGGTAAACAATGGAGAAATTGTTTTAGAACACTGCAGAACTCAGGAGCAGGTTGCAGATATTCTGACCAAGCCATTGGGGCAGAAAAGTTTCGAGTTTTTGAGGAAATTTCTGGGTATGACTGATAACCCAACGATTGAAATTAAAGGTGAGTGTTGAAATGGTACTTTCAACTGCAACACCCATTAAACGACGACTGCAAAACCGCCAGTTCCCTCCCGCACCGCCTTTCGCTGAACATTGGTATTTCTCGAGAGGGCAGCGAGCACATCCATCAGCGGACACGTGTCTGAGCAGTTTTTGTCAAAACAACTTCCCTGGCGCGTAAAGATCAGTAAATGAGTCTGTGCGATATTGGCTGACCACCGTGCGATTAACGTGGAGTAAAATCCACGGTTAATAATAAAAAAACATATTGCCATGCTAAATTAATTAACGTGAAGTACACTAATTCCAGAAAATAATTAATGTGAAGTAATTACGGTTGGTAAATGTAGGTAAAGTTTTTAATTTTTTTTTTTATTCATGGGAGTATTGCACAAGTAAGAAAAAAACGTATTGTGATGTTTTTTTTGTTGTTGAAAAAGGGTATTGTAATACGCAGCAGCAGCGCGCGAATGAAAGTAGTAAGAAGAATTTTTACACATAGCAGTGCGAATGTAAGGAAATTTTTTTACACACAGCAATGTAAAGAAAATTTGCAAGCAGAGACAAAGTGCTTTGAAACGCACAACAGTGAAAAGTAAGAAGGAATAGAGCAGTGCATTTTCCAGGAGAGACAGAGTGAAATTTTTTTTGGGACTGCCTCTGAAGCAAGCTTGGTGTAATCCCTCTGTTGGAGGAAGAATTTTTTTTTGTAACAACAGTCTTGTTAATGAATGCAAAGTTTTTTTTGGTGCCTCAAAAACACTGTTTCCTGTGTTAAAAAAACAAAGCATTATTCTCTGTTCAGTTATTTTTGTTTGGAATTATCAAAAATTCCCATCAATGTAGATCAGAAGGCCGAGAGCTGGAAAGTGAGAGGATTGTTTGATTGCAATGGTAGCTTTTTTGCCATCATTTGTGGGGAAGCCCAACACTGTTAAATTTACTTCAAATAATTTCCACGTTGCAAAAATAAATAAGTCCAGGAGGATGTGCGCTACTATAGAAAATTGAAAGGCTTTTGTTCTTATTTTAGATTTGAATTCATAAAATATTTGTTCATTTTGTTTGTTTGTAGTGTGAGTTGTAGTAGTTTTTTATTTTTGTAGTTTCGGTAGTAAAACGATTGGTGTTTCTTAAACTAGAAATTTCGGTGTCTGAAACATCAATTCTTGCGTGGTAGTAATTTTGGTTATAAAAAGAGTTGGTGGTTCTTAAACTAGAAGCCTAGTAATTTTGATTATAAAAAGAGTTCGTGGTTCTTACACTGGAAGCCTCAGTATCTGAAACATCAATTCTTCTGCAAGTTCATGTTGTTTGATCAAATCTTGAGCACATTCAGTATTCAGATCTCTACCTTATCAACTGATGGATAGCTGAAAGAGAAATATTCTACAGATGGTGTTTGGTCCATAGGATGGTTCATTACTTTATGGGTCTTATCGCAGAAGCCCCAGTGAGTCAATTTGTCAATATTGTTGATCCTGCAAAGTTCATTAACGATGGTCAGGGGCAGTTACGTTTTAAATGGAAGTAAAGTGACAGCTCAAATATGTGGTGGTGAAAGAGCAGTGTTTGTGAGATTCCAAAGTGGATGTGCATGCAGATGAAGACCAATCAAACATATATTTATTTATTGTTGTAATATGTTTTCCATGTAACCATTAAGGGAGGGTGTTGGAAGTAATGCTTCTATGTCATGTGTAGTTGTCATTAGGAGATATGAGGAGTTAGTCTTATTTCGAATGTGTGAGTCATAATGGTGATATGTTTGTGTCGAAGTCAGTAATTTGTGTCTTATATATTCGTACCTATGATGACCAATAAAAGTATCAAGCAAGATTTGTATTGTGTGTAATCACTCTCTTCTCTCTCCACTCTCATTTTCTAACATATTATGCAATATGAATACATTATGTTTTATTTCTTGGTCCTTCCTAAAATAACAGATTTCGCTAGAATATTGAGGGGATACACACTAAGCATCTATCGCAGAAGTCTATCATTTCTAGACTTTTCTAGGTCAAACGGGTTTCTAGGGCAACAACTTATTCAACCGGTGGAGTTTATCCACTTGTACATTATTATATATCTTTAAAAAATAATTCACACAATGAAAAAAACATTGAAATTTGAAATGGCGAATTTTAAAAAAGCATAGGCGAAGATGTGGTTAGAATCCCCGAGCGTGATAAAATTCGTCGTAGTTGACAAAGCTTAGAAGACCGCCAAGGGTGTCAATGAATATAGATAGACATGAAAATGTTAAGTTAAATACATAAATGTGGTGTGTCATTTATAACAGACTACTTTTAGCGTTTTATTATTTTTTGTGGAATGTTATTATAACAATAATTTGGTTATTATTTTTGCATTCTTTATTCTTTTATAAAAAATATTTATCAATTTGCCTAATATTGATAATTTTACATTATTATATTTTGCTTATGATTATTTATTCATTTACTTAATGTATAATATCAAATAGATAATTTTAAGTGTTTTTTTTAATATTAAAATTTTATGTTTTTATCATTTTATTGGGTGAGAGATTTGGCTCTCTCCATAATGTGGGGTTTTCTTTAATTAATAAATTTAATTTAAATGAAAAAAACATTTTGGAGTTAAATATCAGTTTTTTATCTGTGTATATCACTAACAATATGCTACATTATTTTATGGAGTTTAAATCCCCACCACCAACCTAATAATTATTGATAATTCTTAAAACCCTATTAAAAAATATAAAATCTATTAACATAATTATTAACAATTATGAGTTTATTTAATGATTTATTTTCAAACAATTAATTGACTTATTTTGATTTTCAACATAACAATTCTATCTATTATATTATTGTATGGTTTTCTTGTCTAGCAATCGAAATGATATCAAAATCCTAGATAACCACCATGATTACACCATAAATTAAATTTTGAAAAATATAAATAATATTTTTCTTTTAATATTTTCAATGTGTGGTGGGATCCTCAACGACCTTTTTCCTTTTTCCACAATCCAAAAATTCTCATACTTGCTCAAAGGCTATGAGACACATGAATAAGTATCAAATTTAGAAGGTTCAATGGTGGTTGTTGTATGTAAGAAAAATATAGCAAGCTCACACATGTATTTTATTAATAAAATCAATCATTTCATTAAATGTTGGTAAAACAATGTTGTCATAACATTGACCAATGCAAGTTATAATATTTAACATTACAAAAGTATATATTTCAATATGGATAACTCCCTCATATATTTTATGTCTTTATTTCTAAATATTATTTTTATTTTCATGCATGATTTTTAAATACGTATAGTGATTTTTTATTATTAAATTCTACAAGAAAATCATTCAAAATTAAAAACTTTTGAAACATTTGAGACTTAGTAAATATTATTTTTTTTTAATTCGAGTTTTCTTTAGTGTGACTTTTGGAAGCTTTTCTGGTGGGTTTTTCTGGTCTAATTTCTCTAAAATCGAGCAACAATTTATTGAAATCACAAGTTTTATGGGTAACCCCTGCACAATCCAAGTCCCCTAGGGTTTTTTCAGGGTGTTTTTCAGGTGTTCAATCCATATATAGAGTCAAAAAACCCGTTTAAATGACACAAATCAAGCTTTCACCTCAAACATTTCTGTCAGATTTCGACATTGGAAAGTCCAAAAAGTCGCATTAAAGACAACTCCTTTTCCATTGCCTACTTTCTATCATAATTTAAATCTTTGCATAAGAAAAAAAACAAGAATAAGAAGTAAATAAAAGAATTTTGTCGAGGTCTAAGACCTGGGGAGAAAATTAATAGTGGGAATCATGAACACACTCATCATCTTCATAAAGGGAAAAAAATCAAAAGCTTTGTGTTCATGGATAGTTGACAGAGTATTAGAGTAGGGAAGCGCACAAGAAGGACAAGCCACAAGAAGACAAAGTCAACCTTAGCTTACTATGTTAGATTGGGGAAGCTAACTTGAAGGACAAGCGATTAGGGTGCTCGCATTGTTAGTTTAATGGGGAAACTAATATTGGTGAAAGGTTTATTCACATCTTTTTATGGCAAAATATAATTTCCTAAAAGTTGGAAGGAAAAATATTTGTAATGAGATACTCTGTTTTTACATTTCGTTTTAATTAAATTGTAAAAATTAGCATTATAATATTAATTATGTTTCTAATGAATTAGATGTTTTTCAAAACCCAACTCCAATAAAAATCACTCTTTGACTTGTGATAAGGATCTTTCAAAAGTATTTAATTTGAATTAAAAAAATGGCTTATGACCCAATTTTTTTTTGGTTGAATACTAAATATACTCTTTTTTTTTTTGGATCATGATTTCCAAATCATACCCATTAATGTTTTCTATCCATAATTGTAATGAATAAGGGTGTCTTTGCTTAGGAGTAGAAATATGTTCCACTTACCTTTGAAGTGGAAAATTATTTGTTGATAATGAAAAACATTAGGTGAATGCCATACTAGAGAGTTTATACAAAAGCTCCATGCATATTATCATCCATTAGATGATGTAGAATTATAAACATTTCTATTTCCTGCAACATAAAAACCATCATTTAAATAGTTGTCACATCTTATATTGTAGGTGACAAAAGATCTCATTTCTCATTGCTAAGAAAAGTGTTCATGTGGCACCAACTCTTGTTTGATATGTATAGACAAACTATGGAACTTTCATCATATCAATATTTCAATTATTATTTTGATTTAATTTTGTAAGTTTTTTCATTGAGCTAACTTACAAGTTTGTAAAAATGTAAAGAAAATGGTTCTACAAATCTACAATTTCTTACTGCACCTAAAACTTACTGTAGTGTCAAGTGAGTATGAGATGACTTAATTGCACATTCCTCTAAATTTAAAAAAACATATATATTAAATTTGTATTTAAATGAAGTTAGATAATGATAATGTAAATTCCATTATCAAACACGTATAAATTGATTTCTTTTGTTATTATTTTCTAAATTTTAATATAGAAATGATTTATTATAAAAATCCAATGAAAAATTAGTGTAAAAAAATTGAATGAAAAAAATGTACTTTATATTATTTTTAAATAATAGTGTACTAGAAATTTCCCCTAAAAGTGTAAATATACACAAAAGGACATAAATATGCCTATAATGTTATGGCAAAAATGTTGCAGTAAAAGAAAGATAATAACCTAAAGGGTGAAGGATGGAGGAGAGAAAATGTGTTCAAGGTTGCAATAGTCTCACACTTGTTTGAACCACCTTGCTAAATAATTTTTTTTCCAATCATACCACTATGTGAAAATATTATATACCTATTATATCCAAGCTATAACATCCAAGGTAATGAGGAGAAAAATTACCATGAGAGTAAATAAATAGCATATTTCACTCAAGTGACCTTATTCCAAGATATTCTACAATCAACATAAAGAAGGGGGTTTGTTTTATAATTTTAGCTATCTACCTTAAAAAAAATTAAATTAATTTGGAGACATTAATTCCAATTTTAAATTTAAATTTAAATTTTGTCTAGCCAAGATTTGTTGGATTTGCAAATTTATGTGTAGTTACAAAATCCAAGTGTTTAGGTAAACTTTGAACAAATTGTATCCATTTATGCATTCAAAAATAAAGTTTTAAAAATGAAAAGTTACACATGCTATATGGATATATAGAACCAATATAGATCCATTTTAAAGAGGATTAAATCTCTTGAGGTGCATATTTTTTTCTTCAAACTTTGTTGTAAAAGAGGTCTCATAGGTTAATTTTTTCTGTCTCATATGTCAAAAAGTAATTACTGTTGCCTTTACTGAAATTGTGCGGGTGCCACACTAACCAGTAACCATGTAAGTTAACTATAGTTAAGAAGTCTTTATGTCAAGGATGGTCATTCCTAAAAAAAAATACTCAATAACGTCTCAGGAGTAAGTTAACCATAGTTAAGAAGTCTTTATGTCAAGAATGGTCATTCCTAAAAAAATACCAAATAACATCTCAAGTTGAACGTGATTTAAGGTGGGACTTTATCATAATTAGTTAAAGCAATTTTGTGCGAGAGTTATCTTAAGAATCCCCAAAGTTGTAATTCCTATATGAACTTGACCTAAAATTTAGATATTTTCTATTATATAAAAAAATTGGTTAGGCTATGATCTCGCTATAAATTCGTTGAAAAAAACAAAATTAAGCCCATTAATTTTTCAATTAAACATTTTATATCATTCTACCTAAAAAAATCACTTAAACACCTAAAGGAAATATTTAAAAATACATAATTTAATGTAAATCTGATCATATTTATTAATATGCTAGCATCAAGAATAGTGTAAAATCCTGTAAAATCCCATTATCAAAATGGCTTGTTTACATAAAATTTAATTTAAAGTATTCATTCCTCACTACATCATAAATATAATGGATTTTGAACATGAAACTCTATAACCACATCCTAAAAATAAATATATTTAATTTTTATTTATGATATATTCATAAATATTTCACTCCATATTACGCATATCAGAATCAATCTTTCCTACTTATATTTTCGAATGTGATATGATTTAAGTCACCACCATACATATAATCATGCCTCTTCTTTATGACTTGCAAACTTTCTATGCATATAATATCACTTCTGCCTCTTTGAATAATTAGGCCCATACGTCTTTCTTTTAAATTTGTCCACTTGATCTTTTCGTTACTCTTCTTGCTTCCTTATGACAACTGTGGACAGATATTTAGGTTATCCTCTTCCTCTTCCTCTAGGGTTGACATTTGTGTGTACCATATTTACTGGTGCACCATGTTCACGCATAAGCTCAAAAACATCTGGAACCATTTGTTGGAAGAATCACTGCACCTCCATAGAATCCATAATTTCCACCCTGGGGATCCTAGTTACTGGTTTATAATGTTTACCAACACCTACGGGTTTTGATGTAATGGAAAACCTCCACATGGTATCAGAGCTTGGACCCAGGTTCGATTCCCCCAAGTTGAGTTTGAGGGGGGGTGTTGGAAGACTCACCGCACCTCTATAGAATCCGTAATTTCCACCTTGGGATCCTAGTTACTGGTTTATAATGTTTACCAAGACCTATGGGTTTTGGTGTAACGACAAACCTCCACATGGTATCAAATCTTGGACCTAGGTTCGATTCCCCCAATTTGCATTTGAGGGGGGGTGTTGGAAGAATCACCGCACCTCTATAGAATCTGTAATTTCCACCCTGGGGATCCTAGTTACTAGTTTATAATGTTTACCAACACCTGCGGGTTTTGGTGTAACGACAAACCTCCACATGGTATCAGATCTTGGACCCAGGTTCGATTCCCCCAAATTGTGCTTGAGGGGGGGTGTTGGAAGAATCACCGCATATCTATAGAATCTGTAATTTCCACCCTGGGGATCCTAGTTACTGGTTTATAACGTTACACCAAAACCCGCAGGTATTGGTAAACATTATAAACCAGTAACTAGGATCCTCAGGGTAGAAATTACGGATTCTATAGAAGTGCGGTGATTCTTCCAACACCCCCCCTCAAACGCAACTTGGGGGAATCGAACCTAGGTCCAAGCTCTGGTACCATGTGGAGGTTTGCCATTGCACCAAAACCCATAGGTGTTGGTAAACATTATAAACTAGTAACTATGATCCCTGGGGTGGAAATTATGGATTCTATAAAGGTGCGGTGATTCTTCCAACACCCCCCCTCAAACGCAACTTGGGGGAATCAAACCTGGGTCCAAGCTCTGATAGCATGTGGAGGTTTGTTGTTACACCAAAACTTGCAAGTCTTGGTAAAAATTATAAACCAGTAACTAGGATCCCAAGGGTGGAAATTACGGATTCTATAGAGGTGCGGTGATTCTTCCAACACCCCCCCTCAAACGCAACTTGGGGGAATCAAACCTGGGTCCAAGCTCTGATACCATGTGGAGGTTTTCCATTACACCAAAACCTGCAGGTATCAGTAAACAATATAAACCAGTAACTAGGATCCCCAAGGTGGAAATTACAGATTCTATAGAGGTGTGGTGATTCTTCCAACACCCCCCCCCCCCATCAAACGCAACTTGGGGGAATCGAACCTGGGTCCAAGCTCTGATACCATCTGGAGGTTTGTCGTTATGCCAAAACCCGCAGGTGTTGGTAAACATTATAAACCCGTAACTAGGATCCCCAGGGTGAAAGTTATAGATTCTATAGAGGTGCAGTGATTCTTCCAACACAAAACACTTTCATCAATCATAATAATTATTTTGAAATATGTTTTAGCCATGAAGACAAAATTCAATGCCATGGAAAGAAGATTCAAATATGACAAAATTGAATCTTAAATTCAAAGACGGTCTCAGCCTGACTATGCTTGGTTTTAGCCTTTCCCAAACAGAAACTATTATAAACCTGCAAAGTATCTAATATTAACTGAAAACAAAAATCTTAAAAAGTGGTAGTCCTATAGTAGGGTGTTCTGGAATTTGGACATTAACTCGTTTAACCGCCATAGAGGTTTTGTGAATATCTCTAGCGTTGCAAGAGATTTTCGTCGGTTAACCACTTCTTGCAATCATTTGATCAGCCAGATATAAGTCACTTTAAGGAGTGCATAATTCTTCTACTCCTTGAGAATTGAGGTGATTTTAAAAATTTACGAAAAAATTCCATAATGGTATCCATAAGAAATGAAATAAAAAAAATAATTGTTCAAGTAGTTGGCTCCGAGTTTGATTCATGTAAGGGGAAATAAGCGCAAACTTTTATTTGTCATCGTTGTTAGCGTGCCACATGAAAGAGTTGGTCACAGAGAGAGGGAAGAGGCTCTTGTAGTCCAAATAACTCATCACATGTAATGTGATTTCATGAACAAGTTGATCCATCATCGATCACGTGGCCTGGGTTCCATTTCCCTGGAGCAAGGATCGCATTTTGATATCAGTTCTTGAAACAACATATTTTAGTGGAGATTTTAGTCAATTTCAGGAGAAACGTTGGAGTTCAAAACCTAATTCTAGCATGAGACCAAAAAAGATAATGCCTCTCATAAGTAAATCAGTGGGTCTGTCTACATCAAACCGCTGATCCTTGGCACACATTTTCTCGCCACTTTATCCCACTACCAAAACTTGAACTTGCAGTTAACTAATTGGCCAACTGGACAGGATTACAAAGCAGATAGGTACATGGTATCTAGAATTGTCCGAAAAGTTATGGAAATTCTAGTTATATTTAGAGAAAATCTGAGAAGGATTTTTTTAAATCCAAGTTATAGTTGTTAAACTTCAAAATTTTAGGTGTCTTAGAAGTTTTTGATGGTGCTGAATCCATTTCCACCATCAAAAACACAATTCAAATAATGCCTCTACTAGATTTGTTGAATTTGTTTTGTCTAAATTCAGACTACTTTTAGCTTTCCAGGCAATTTATCCCATCGTTAGATGACTCCAATGGACATGGGCATCATCCATTTGCCACGCCAGTGTTGTGGAGTAATTCATGCTTCCACATGCAGGAGAATAGTGAAAGAGAATGGTTCCAGATGTTTTTGAGCTCATGCGTGAACATGGTGCACCAGTAAATATGGTACACACAAATGTCAAGCCTAGAGGAAGAGGAAGAGGATAACCTAAAAATCTGTTCACAGTTGTCACAGGAGAAAGAGAATGGTTCCAAATGTGGAGGATTCACTCATGGATAATTTTTGCATGTCAGTTCTGTCAGAGACCTAGTTGAGATCAGATGTGGGATAGTGTACTATCAAATGCTTGACTATTTCTAGTAAGTAGTTTTTGCAAGGTTGAGGAACTAGTGTCCTCAAGGGTTGTGTAGTTGGACCATTCGTTAATTTGGAAGTTTGGAATTAATAGCACATGCTTTTGCTATTATTTCCTAATCAAACTACGCAAGGACCATAGGTAAAGCGTATCTAAATAGGGCTTGGTTGGTTCATGAGATATATCTTCATATCTTCATAGTTTCATTGAGAACTGCATAGCTTGAGAGCTAATTCTTTTGTATTGTGAAGAGGAATTCCACTTGATTGATAATACATGGTTGGGGTTTTATGTTGGTGCTTTCCCCTAGATATATCTTGTGTTATGTGTGATTATTTATCTTGATCAGTTATGCATGTTTCTACTTGATGTTGCTCATGAATTTGATTATGCTTCCACTTAATGTTTTATAGAAGTAGAACAAGTATTATGCTTCAGGACATTGCATATATTGGTTTGTTCTCTAGGTGAAATTTCTACATGGTATCAGAGCTAGCTGATTTGTAGAAAAATTCTACAAAATTCCACATGGTATCAGAGCAAAGGTGATCAAAGGAGAGAACAGTATACTGAGAGGAGATTTCAAAGTTTTGAGTTTTGGGCCGAGAGTTTACAGAGCAGATCTAAAAATTTCTGTACAAAATTTTCAGAAATAAATAGCAGATTTGGATTCCTTGCAGAAAAATACCAAAAAAAAAAAAATTAGCTAAATCGAAGTTCGGATGAGGGAGATATCGCTAATTTAAAATCAGCTCTTTTTCTAGAGAATTCCGTGACAACGGGAAACTGGAAATAGATTGGTGTGCTAGCCAAGAACCTATATGCACTTGAGGTACAAGATGTTAAAAGAATCACCACACCTCTATAGAATCCGTAATTTCTACCCTGGGGATCCTAGTTACTAGTTTATAATGTTTACCAACGCCTACGGGTTTTGGTGTAACAGCAAACCTCCACATGGTATCAGAGCTTGGACCCAGGTTCGATTCCCCCAACTTGAGTTTGAGGGGGAGTGTTGGAAGAATCACCGCACCTATATAGAATCCATAATTCCCACCCTGGGGATCCTAGTTACTGGTTTATAACGTTACACCAAAACCCACAGGTATTGGTAAACATTATAAACCAGTAACTAGGATCCCCAGAGTGAAAATTACAGATTATATAGAGGTGCGGTGATTCTTCCAACATCCCCCCTCAAACGAAACTTGGGGGAATCGAACTTGGGTCCAAGCTCTGATACCATGTGGAGGTTTGCCATTACACCAAAACCTGTAGGTGTTGGTAAACATTATAAACTAGTAACTAGGATCCCCAATGTCACGCCCCCAACCTGGCGGTAGTCTTTCAACCACGCTTGGCGAGGTGCGGTGCCACCGAACACTTTCTTTTCACCAATACTTATGTTCGTGGACTACGCCTAACCACTTACTCCTACTTAGTTTGTGTTTCGCAACCAAGTATTATTATGTTATCCTTTATACCAATGAACACCCATACACATTCATTATCATCATCAATTATAAATGAAGAACAAAATTGCACAGTATAAAGCGAGCGGCAACTCCCTGAGCAATGAGTCTGCCCGATAATATATTATACAGTCCTTTACAATAGTTACAAAGCTTTACAAGTATACTTGGAAACCTCAAGTTTCATACTTAGCCAAATTTACAATCTTCGGCAAACTCGGTTGCGCATCTCGTTGGCACCTCCGCACGGTCGCCGCATGACTCACCAACCCTTCGTTCACCTCGTCGCACGATTGTGTTGTTTTCCCAACTTGGGCGTGCCTCCAAGTCGCCACACATGGGCGCCCCCACCTCAAACACACCTTTGTCTACAATCTCAAAACTTCACCAAGTCACCGTGCACACTTGCACGATGGGTGGGTGCTCACCCGAGTCACCCAAGAACCCATGCCAAGTCGTCACACAAACTGGGTGCTCTCCAACGTTTCACCATCGGGTGCTCCTGCACATCACTCGGGTGCCACACACACACCGTGCATGCCTTCCTCAATCAGCGGGTGACCCTGCCTGTGCCCCTTCACCCAAACCAAGAGATAGCACTAACTCCATGCGGCCTTGCCCAAGAATGGGCGCATATCCAACTGCGCGTTTCTTCCTTTGTTGCGCCCACTCCTGGTATCTGTGCACTCCCTTTCCATGAGCGAAGATGATTCTTTGTATTTGAGGGATGAGCGATGGTGCAAATGCTTCCAATGCACCATCAATATATATGATTCGTAAGGCAAGGTCATGGTTGCCCAGCTAACCTGCCTATGCCCTCAACCATTAGCGCAATTGCATCTAACTTCAAGTCGGCCTCTCATTAAATGTTGGTCGGCTCGTGGGTTGAGCCACTCGTTACCCATGCCATATAAACAGCTCACCCTCCTTTCATGCCTTCGCATTATCCCATAATGCTTCCGTACAACAAGTCGAACTCGCACCCTATGCCGAAACGCTGTCGTACTTCAAGTCGTGAGCGCTCAAGGATCACAAGTCCTTACATCCTCCTCCACCTGAAGTCGTTGTTGTCCCCGACAACATACCATCCTGGTAGCCATCCACCAAGATCAACATCAATGTTTGTATCATCCTCGGTCCATGATGTCAACTCCCCCACATACTGCAAACATCCCTGCAACATATGCAGAACTCCCATCTCCATCATGTGTCGTCCCATCTTGTGAATTGTCATCCTCGTATGCCTGATGTCAACATCTCTCTGGTACACTACTAGCCCTCATGACTTGAACTAGTTGGGTGATCAGTCCAACTATCACGCTCAAATCATAAGAATGTCCATCCTTATGCCTTCACCAGTCTATCTTGGATTCTGCCACATCTCGGACTCACCAAGAATCTCTCCCATGCTTAGGTCCATGGAAAATCCATCCCATCTGCAACATGTCATGATGCTTGATGCCAAGCCATCCCTGCACTATCTGTCATACCTGCTCAACCTGTTTTAAGGACTCATTGCCATGATAAGCTACCAATGAGCCCCATCTTCTTGTCATCTAAGAAGATGTGGAGGGAGTAGAGCCTGAAGGCTCACCCTCACTAATCATCTCAATCCATCTATCAGGATTTTCTATCTCCGTCCTCTGTAGATAAGTGACCTGATCCTCCTCTTGGACATTCGGCCTCACATATGCCTCATCATCATCATCCTCAACCACTTCTAGCCTTCTTGATAAATCCAAGATACTATCTGAAAGTTTCCTGATGACCAATGACTGCTCGGTAAGCTTTGGTTCAACCGTAGACAACCGCTTGCTCATATCTTCCATCCGCTTCTCATCCTCCATTTGCATCACTGCCACCTTACAATCAGGCCTTGTCACTCCAATGGTTGGAACACTAATGGGTACATCTTCCCTTCCATCGTAAATGTACAACTTCTTCAAACTTGGAACAATTATAGCATCGAATTGTTTCATGAATTCCATCCCCAGCACAGCCTCATAGTCATCAATCCACACTATAGTGAAGTCGACTTTCCCGGTCCACTCACCAAGTGTTGTGTCCACTTTTTCAGCTACACCAAGAACATTATGAGGAGGAGAATTGATTGTCTTCATCTGTGCCTTCACCGATACAAATTTTAGCCCAATTCTTCTCGCAGTATCTTCACCCATGAAGTTGTGAGAAGCCCCATTGTCCACCGTAGTGAGTATATCAGCACCTCCGACCTTTATCCGAACATACTCCAAACTGTTCCTCTTAGGATCCCTTCATGTGACCACCTCTACAGTAGTAGCAACACGAAGTATCTTCATCATCCCCACAGAAGCTTCTGCATTCTTCGTATTAGACTATGCAATCGCAACCACTTTTGGTCTAGAAGGAAAGTTCTTCACCGTATGTGGTCCAGCACATATCCAACACTTCAAGGCTTTCTTCGTCTTCAAATTATCATCTGATTTCGAAGCATCATCCTTCTACTTTTCTTTCGGCTTATCAAACTTCTTCTTCCTATCATCAAAAGTCTCATTATAATGCTCCACCAGCCTGTCTGCAGTAGCAAAAGCGTCCTCAAGTGTTCTAATCGTCTGCCTCCTCACATCATTGCGTGCCCAAGACTTCAACCCAATAATGAAATTGAACACCTTGTCCGTCTCCGCCATGTCAGGAAGTTCCAGAACCGCACTTGCAAACTCCCGCTGATATGTTTGAAGGTTCTTGGTCTTCTTTATGAACTTAATTTTCATCCTTGCTTCCCACGTTTCATCCTGAGGAATGAAATGGGTCTGCAAAGCTTTTCTCATCTCGTCCCACGAAGTAATGTCACCAGCACTGCCATTGGCAATCTGATCCATCCTTCTTCGCCACCGCATCTTAGCATCCTTTGTCAATAACTGAGCAGCTACCTTGACTTTCCTCTCATCATCAGATAGACCCAATCGTTCCAAGTACTGCTCCATGTCCCATCGAAAGTTGTAAAGAGTCTTTGCACTCATTGTACCATCATGATATTCTGCTTCCTTGACTTTCACATGAGGCACTCCTCCACCTGAATTATGCCTCATGGCCTTCTTCAACACCGCAATCTCATCTCTTGTTGCGTTAAGAGATTTCTGCAAGTCCACAATCTCTGCAAGACCTCGATCTCTTACCTCTTCAACCTCCTTGACCCTTGCACCAAGTTGTGTACACATAAGATTAGTGTACTCGTGTTGAGTCCGGAGTTCATCGAGCTCTTCCTTCATCTTCGAATTGGCCTCTTGATCTCTCTCAATCAAGTCCATCTTCTTAGTCCAGAAAGCTTCCAAGTCCTCCATCTTCTCCAACACATTTTCCATGAATGCCATAGTAGCATCCTTCGCACCGTGACTAGACCTAGCCAGAGATTCAGCTGCCATTGCTAACAACTTCCTTCTTCTTTGCGATCTAGTTTCGGCCATTCACAGCTTCACCAAGATGCCTGCAACCTGAACCATCTCTTGTTCCACTTGTATGTGAAACAGCTTCCTTCACCTGCAAGTACTTGCTTCACTGTCACCAACTGTCAAGCTTCTTCAACCCTAAATCAGCTTCAATATCAGTTACGAAGTGGAGATAAACACCAGCTCCAACCGAGCTTTGATACCACCTGTCACAACCCCAACCTGGCGGTAGTCTTTCAACTACGCTTGGTGAGGTGCGACACCACGGCACACTTTCTTTTCACCAATACTTATGTTCGTGGACTACGCCTAACTACTTACTCCTACTTAGTTTGTGTTTCGCAACCAAGTATTATTATGTTATCCTTTATACCAATGGACACCCATACACACTCATTATCATCAGCAATTATAAATGAAGAACACAATTGCACAGTATAAGGGAGGGGAAACTCGCTGAACAATGAGTCTGGCGGATAATATATTATACAGTCTTTTACAATAGTTACAAAGCTTTACAAGTATACTTGGAAACCTCAAGTTTCATACTTAGCCAAATTTACAATCTTCGACAAACTCAGTTGCCCAACTCGTCGGTGCCTCCACACGCTCGCCGCACAACTCACCAACCCTTCGTTCACCTTGTCGCACGATCGTGTTGTTTGCCCAACTTGGGCGCGCCTCCAAGTCACCACACACAGGCACCTCCACCCGAGACACACCTTTGTCCACAATCTCAACACTTCACCAAGTCATCGTACACACTTGCACGATGGCGAGCGCTCACCCGAGTCACCCAAGAACCCGTGCCAAATCGTCGCATAAACCAGGCGCTCTCCAACATTTCACCGTCGGGCGCTCCTACACATCACCCGGGTGCCACACACACACCGTGCATGCCTTCCTCAATCGGCGGGCGACCCTGCCCGCGCCCCTTCACCCAAACCAAGAGATAGCACTAACTCTGTGTGGCCTTGCCCAAGAATGGGCCCATCTCCAACTGCGCCTTTCTTCCATTGGTGCACCCACACCTTGTATCTGCGCGCTCCCTTTACATGAGCGAAGATGATTCTTTGTATTTGAGCGATGAGCGATGGTGTAAATGCTTCCAACGTACCATCAATATATATGAGTCGTAAGGCAAGGTCATGGCTGCCCATCCGACCTGCCTACGCCCTCAACCATCAACACAATTGCATCTAACTTCAAGCCGGCCTCTCATCAAATGTTGGTCGGCCCGTGGGTTGAGCCACTCGATCCCCACGCCATATAAACAACTCGCCCTCCTTTCATGCCTTCGCATTATCCCATAACGCTTTCGCACAACAAGTCGAACTTGCACCCTATGCCGGAAAGTTGTCGTACTTCAAGTCGTCAGCGCTCAAGGATCGCAACTCCTTAAACCCACGGTGGAAATTACGGATTCTATAGAGGTGCGGTGATTTTTCCAACATTTTGCGTTGTCCGTCTTTGTAAGTCACAGATGCATTTGTCTACCTTAACACTTATTTATTCTAAAGTAAAGATACCATCTTATTAATAGAACTACATCTATTATTTGTTGGTAGTGAGGATTTGTGGTAAGGATTTTTGCAATGTATTTAATTTAGTCCAAACTAAAGATAAAAGTCACGATAAAAATGTGATTAAAGATATTTTTTAACTGGTCACCGTAAAAAAACCGTTAATAAAATTTTTGTTTAAGTTACTGAAAGTTATTATAATTTTTCTAAATGCCTTTCGTTAAAAAAATACATTACTTCCCAAAAAGACATTAGTTCCAGTATCCCTATTGTGTCAACGGAATTTTAGTCAAAAAGTTCACGTGTCAAGATTTATTCGGGAAAAGCAGAAACTTTGCATAGAAAGTTCAAGTTTCACGGATTTTTGGGCAGAGCTCACCTACTAGTTAGAAGTTTCAGACGAAAGTTCAGCTCGTATGGATTTTTGTACAAAGTTCACCGAGATGTTTTGTTTTTCAGAAAATTCAATAATTAAGTATATTTACTAATGGAATGAAGTCTACTGAGCGATATTTCCAAAATTCCTTCCAAAATTATAATAGAAAGAAGCAAAATACATGGTCAGAACTAAAATGTTTAATGAATGTCTCTTCTCAAGGACCCTCTTCCAATCCCAATGTCTTTGCACACCCACTCCTGTATCAAGTCGGTTGCCTATGTCCTCATGTTTTCTACGTCACTGATATTTATTGAAAAATAAATCAAGGAGATAGCAGAACACATTGCTTTGCTCCCGTTTCAGTGCGATGTCTCTAAATCTTCTCCTTCACCTTGATATATACACTCTGATCGTCCTCTTCTGCTCCTCAATATCATGTGTCCTTAAGAATCGGAACAATTTTTATGTTAATAGATGTCGCAATTTCAATTTCAGCTGTCTGTTTGGACTTAGACATAGACAGTTATTTTGAGTTTGACAAAATAATAGATGTAGTTCTGTCAATAATATGGTATCTTTAGTCTGGACTAAATTATTTTGTTATCATAATTAATAATTTATGTGGTAAGTATTTTTCACACTACTTAATTTTGATAATAAAAAAAATACCGTGTAGGTTTTTGTGGTTGAATATTAAAAATATTTAATTTATTTTAAAATAGCGTGTAGGTTTTTGTGGTTGAATATTAAAAATATTTAATTTATATTTTTGGGTCACAGTTTATTATTTTTGGTTTCTTTTTAAATAATGATGAAAATATAAAATTTAGGTAAATTATTTGTAAATAATGTTCATTAGTTTTTCCTATCCATAATTGTAAATAATAACCATGTCTTTGCTTATGAGTGGAAATATGTTCTACTTGCTTTTGAAGTGACAAAGTATTTTGTTGGTAGTATAAAACATTGAGCGAATACCACTATACTAGAGAGTTTATACAAAAACTCCATGCATCTTTGGGTCCATTAGATGATGTAAAATAAAAGTTTCCATCGCTGACAATATAAGAATAAGAACCATCCTTTGAATGGCTGCCACATCATATATTGTACGTGACAATAAGATCTCATTTCTCATTGCTAAGAAAAGTGTGTATATGGCACTACCACTAGTTTGATATGTATAGACAATATATGGGAATTTCACCATCTCAATATTTCAAATATTATTTTAATTGTGTGTTACCTACTTAACACAAGCACACTAAACAACCTAAATCTAGTACAACAATTGATATTTCAAATGAAAGTACAAATTTTCCAATTTAACAATTCTATCGGCGTCTCTTTACACTTTTTGGGACATTTTATAGTAATATTTTAGTTAGAAACACAATTTCAATAATCAGTGATAAACTTTTATGAGTCAAAAATAGTCTAAGGAATGTGATATTTTGGTTGCAGTGCAAAATTATTACCTTATCATATATCATTAAATTCAGCGTGGTTATCATAAAAAGTTATAACCTTTTAGTTATAGGCAAATTAGGATCGTGACGGATTTCCCATCATTAAAATGAATCCCAACTCTTCTGAAGAGAATGATAGGTCTAGAATCAAATATTGTGCCATCAAACCCTTTGACATCTCTAAGAAAATTCCATCACAACATTATGGTTCTCCTATTGATATTCATTTATTTTATTCGAGTATCATATATATCCAGGTAGTTTCTTATGGGCTCGATAATGGTATACATTTTCCTGTTGATACCTTATGAGGTATCAATTTGAGGGTGGATCACAAAAGTGTAGATTTGTATGGTTGATACTATATTCAAATTCCTTGGACATTCTCTTCTCAATTTTGAGAGACAAATATTTTTCATGGCCAAAATATACATTTTAAATAACATTTCTGAAACATCAAGAGTAAGTCTCACATCTTTGGATCTTCTTTTATCAATAAACTAGAAAATTAAAAACTGCAAAGATAACTTTTTATCACTAGTATGTCTAATAACTCATGGTTTATTTATGAATATTTTATTATGATGGAGATTTACGAAGACGTGCAGGTGGCTCTACCTTTGTGGTTTTCATAAAGGGAAAGAGAAGCCTAGTTTTCTCCTAGTGTTCAACATAAGCAATACGCCACAAATTTGATATTAACGAGATGGAGTAAATTTCCTTCAATGTTCACTCTCATGGAGGCTAGTTATTATACCTGCCAATAGCATCAGGTATATAGCGATCCATATCACTTTGAATTTGAATTTATCTTGTTTGAATTTTAAAATATCAAATTCTATCTATTATTTTAACCAAAGTCTTCAACAAAAAACTGATAATTCAAATTATTTAATTAATTTTCCCAAGTTTTTCATTTGCTATTCAATTGAAATCTTATTGCAGATTTATTGTTTTTCGATTCGCCTTGCTATTTTATCCCAATTGTGCAACCACCTGCGTTACTTTTATCCAAAGTTTGATTCTCTCAAATTTTCGATTGCATTTAGTTAATTTTACCCAAAGTTTCAATCACCTATGGTGATTGAAATCTTATTGCAGATTTATTGTTTTTCGATTCGCCTTGCTATTTTATCCCAATTGTGCAACCACCTGCGTTACTTTTATCCAAAGTTTGATTCTCTCAAATTTTCGATTGCATTTAGTTAATTTTACCCAAAGTTTCAATCACCTATGGTGGAGCCCATGGGGCAGGAGATCCCAAAAATACACCTGCCACCAAACATACGCCTCCCACCCTCCAAAAAAATACACATGCCACACAGCGAATTACACCTGCCACCATATCCATCTATGGTAAACTAGGGCAGATTCAAAGCTCTGCATTCTTCTCCACGTGACAATTGAATGAGCATTTGGTGGGGAGAAGCATTAAGCATTCTGTAATTATGGATGGCATGGCAGGAACTAAATAGCCCAGAACTCATAGGGACAAACCGGCAGTTGGTCTCAAGCAAATATTTTCCATAAGCTTTTTTGAATTTGTTTTGGGTAAATGAATAGAGGTATTCATTCGAGCAAAAGAGATGGTTCCTTAGGGCGTGGTTATATTTTTATAGACTTAAGAGACCAGGGAACTATCTTTTATATGGAAGATATGCCTATTGCAATGCATCCTTGTTACATATTAACATATTAAAAGATGTATCATAATAGTAGTCAATATGGTTTAAAATTTCTTAAGGCATGTAAAAATGCCTATACAATGACAAAATAGGTATTAAATATTTCTCATATTAAAATTCCAAGTGGACGCTTTGCACCGAAATTGTGAGGAATCTTGTCCCTCATCCTAATTAAGAGAAATGATGTACTTTCTAAGACGAATATGCCAATTCAAAATCAATTCCTTTCAAAGATGATATGGAAAAATAAATTACAAATTTATTTTGCTATCCTACATCATCATTAAACCATAAAATTTCATGTAAGCCTTGTAAGGAAGAGAAACAAACATGTGAAGTGAATTGTTGCACATGATGTATGTAAAAATCATATTTTAAGGCAGCGGAACCTAACTTGTAATGAAGAGAAACAAACATGTGAAGTGAATTGTTCGATATGATGTATGTAAAAATCATATTTTAAGCCAACGGAACTTAACTATGAGTTAGGTTGGATAGGCTAAGAAAACGAGATAACTAAGGATTTTTCCAAGAAATTATCCAAGAATATAGGAAAAATAATCTCTTAGTTGTACCATTAATCAATAAAGTATTAAAAAATAATTCACGAAGCATTATAAAATGATCAAAGCTTCATAAAGCTTCATAGACGAGACCTAGAAGCGAAATAAAACTTGAGATGTAAAATACCTTGAATATTCTACTAAAATAGTTTACCATAATAGATCTTATAGTATTCCAAAATATTAGACTATGAAGACTTATTTTCTTAATTCCAAATTAATTAATTACTAAATTTTATTTAAAATTATAAAATAAAAAATCACAAATAGAAAGAGTTGACACATAAAAACACCATAAACAAAAATAAATACAATATATATCCTCCGAAATCAATATGGGAGAAATCCTATCTAGAAGGTGAGACTTATTGTGTTCTCAATTTGTTTCGATTATAAAATTGCAGACATAATTAATGGGGAATTTTATAGATTACTTTTTACGTTATCACAAGAAAAGATACAATTTATGGATTCCTCCTCTCTTCTATTTCACTCAAAAAATAACTCTATCTACAATGAAAAATAATGGAACTCTTCTCCTTCTAGTTATTCATTAGTTAACATAGTTTGATATCCTTCCTTCCACGGTTAGCGGTTTAGCTCCCTTTACCCTCAATGTTATCATTTTTTAACCTTCTAGAATGATATTCAATTTCCTGAACTAAGTAGAACCACATGTGAGTAAACAAGGATTCCATGATATTCATCAGTACCATGGTGGTCAATAGGTAGGTCCACTTGTAGGAGCCATAATGTTCACATATAAGCTTTGATTAAGGTGACATTTCTACCATTTGAAGTACCCTAGGGTGTATATCATTTTGGAAGGTGTATGTGGAAGTTCTAAACATTTTATCACCAATGAAACCCACTTGATGCTAAAAATGGCAGCAAATAGTAATGAACAACAATTTTCCAAAATGGGAATTGCCATTAAATCGGGTAGTCCAACTTAATTCTTGTTGTCTTCAAACCCAACATGTAATAATAAAGATGAAAAATAGTTTGGATATGTAATCGAAATCACATCTCCTCATTTATGGAGGCTTTTGGTACATCAAATTTTTATTGAAAAAGGTGAGGAATTTTTTTCTCTACCATCTCCTTCCAATACTATTTTGTTTTCCTAAAAGCTATCCTTTCATGTGAGCTATGCCCTATAGGGAATGTAGGACATCTTCAGTTCCAAATAGACATATTGGGGAACATATTTCACTTTGTTGTATTTATCAAAAGTTAAATATTGTATGAACTATAGTTAATAAATTCGGAATAAATATAGTGAAATAAAAATAATAAAGTGAAAATTTATCACAAACTACAAAGTTCTATTAATTAATTTAAAATTTTCCAAAAGAAAGTTTGATGTTTCTATGTCATTTTAACATTTAAGATAATATTTTCATATTCCCCTATGTTGATCAATAGTTTTGATTAAAGTCTATTTAATAACCACGTTAAATATTATTCCTTAATAGATATAAATTAGTAGAATATTTTGTTAAAAATTTATAAGGAAAAAATTACCAAATCTTTAAACATAAATATATTTATTAATATAAATAATTAAAAATGAAAGTAAATACCATCTTCAATTCATAAATTTAATAACATAAAAAATAACATATTTACTAACAAACTATCACTGAAAACAAACAAACATATCACAAGTAGATAAATACTAAACTATATTATTAGAATAAACACATTTTTTTTATTGAAAACAAATAAATCATTAACTCATATAAATTTATATCTAAATTATTTGGAACATAATAAAAAAACTAGACCCTACAAAAAGCTAAATACTAAATATTATTAGTAAAACTGTGACATTCCTTATTGAAGAAGAAAACATGTAAATCATTAAATTGTAAAAATTTATATCTAAATTATTTGAAACATAATACAAAAAACTAAACACTACAGAAAGCTAAATACTATACACTATTCGTGGAAGTGTCACATTCTTTATGGAATAAGTAAACAAATAAATCATTAACACAAAAAAATATCATATCTAAATTAATGGAAATTATTTTTATATCATATTATAAATTAATTAAAATATTTTAATAGATTATAAAAATATTATACTTTACTAAGTTATAAACATATTAATTTAATTTTCAAAATATACATACATAATCAAATAAAATTTTCAAAAAGTGAAGTTCACAAAAATTTCTTTCTTAAAATTATCTTTCAATACTAGACCGTATTTGTAAGGACCTGTGGTCTGGGTCACCCTCACCATGCGAAGTACATGTGAGGAGCATGTGCGAAATGAGGTTGAACGAGCCTTGGACGATTGGGCAAGCATTGAGGGGGCAATCCCATGTGTTGGGCAGGGCGACCCTCCTCTTGGGCGAGACATCACAACATGAACGAGTCAGTTGGGCATTTGGCATGGGTCGGTCGGGTGACACAACCCACCACCCGCTCATATACATAGGCAAACGGTTTGTGGAGATAAGCCATCATTCCACCACGCAGTTCTTCGTTGAGTTGGTTGGAGTGTGAAGTTGGACGCAGGTATAGAAGTGCGAAGGGCGCAAGAGATGTGCCTGCACTTTAGGCAAGTCATTCAGGAAAACTCGTGCGAGGTCGTCGGGTGAAAAACTTGTGCGAGGTCGTCGGGTGAGAAACTCGGGCGAGGTTGTCAGGTGAGGAACTCGAGCGAGGTTGTCGGGTAGAACTCGGGGAAGGTCATTTAGGTAGAACTTGGGCGAGGTCGTTCAGGTAGAACTTGGGCGAGGTTGTCGGGCAGGAAAATCGGGCAAGGTCATTCGGGCAAACCGGGTGAGGTCATTCGAGTGAGCCGAGTGAGGTCGTCGGGCGACCCCAGTGAAGTTGTTCGGGCGATCCTGGTGAGGTCGTCAGGCGACCCAGGTGAAGTTGTTCAGACGAGTCGGGTGAGGTCATCAGGCAACCTGGGTGAAGTCGTTCCAGCGAGCCAGGTGACGTCGTGTGGCGACCCGGGTGAAGTCGTGTGGCGACTCGGGTGAAGTCATTCAGGTGAACGAGTTTGGGTGAACGGGTGGACGTGCGGATAGGTGACTGGGTGAGGGCACGTCGTGCACACCGAAATGAAGGTTGGAACTGGATGTCGTGAACAAAGAGTCGGGTAGGCAGGACTACGTGTGGTCCACCGAACGGAGGTCAGGTAGGATAGCATGATTTGGGTGTTCGCTGACCAAATGGAGAGCGAGTCAAGTGAAGACGAGCGACGGGGTGAACGAAGGGTTGGTGAGTCATGCGGCGACCATGCAGAGGTGCCAGCGAGGTGGACAACCAAGTTTGCCGAAGTTGGAAATTTGGCTAAGTGTAAATTTGGGGTTTCCAAAGATTTAACTTGTACTTATAAAAGAAGATTATATATATTGATTCGAGCAGACTCATATTATAGGGAGTTGCCCCTCCCTTTATACTGTTGTGCATTTCTATTTTATAATGTTTTTTATGTGAATGTTATGGGCTTTCACTGTATAAAGGACAAAGATAATACTTGGTAATGAAAAATAAACTAAGTATGGGACAAAGATAATACTTGGTAATGAAAAATAAACTAAGTATGGAATGTTAGGCATAGTCTACTAATGGCAGAAGTGTCCTCAGACACATAATTTTATTAATCAGAAAAAAACAATTACATAATTGATTTTGCAAGAGTTTACACCCGAACAATGCAAACACTCTTGCAATGAGCTATTTATAAGCTCCATGTCCTAACTACCTCTAATTATGGATCACTTATTAAATAACAAGTGTCCATTTACAATAAATGCTATAAAAACCAACTAGCTAACAAATCTCCTAAAATAGAGCCTAAGATATGACACATTTAGAGAGTCATATCTAGTTACAACAATATGCTAATTCTAAAAGTCTCCATTAAATAATTAAACATTCTAGAATAATAATTATTAATTTAATATCTTAAATTAATAATTATTTTATTCTAATTTTATAACCTATGATAAAATTGTATTTTTGGATCATCTAACATTCCCCCCTATGATCCAAAGATACATTACAACAGATACCAAGTTCATCCCTGAACTTAATAAATTTTATTCTGCCAAGCGGTTTCATGAAAATGTCAGAGATCTGATCTTCGGAAGGACAATAAACTGGCTTGAGGACATATTTGGAAATGAGAGATCTGATATGATGATACTTGGTGTCCACATGCTTTGTCTTTGAATGAAAAACTGGGTTCTTGGCAAGTTTGATGGCTGACTGGCTGTCAATGAATAATGATGTAGCTTCTGCCTGAGAAATGCCCAAGTCCTGCAAAATTCGGCGCAATCAAACAATTTCACATGCTGCTTCCCATGCTGAAATGTACTCTGCTTCTGCTGAAGAAGTGACCACTGTAGCTTGTTTCTTACAACTCCAAGATACTGCTGTTGACCCCATGTTCATTAAATAACCTGATGTTGATGCTCGATCATCAATACTCCCAGCAAAGTCGGCATCATAATATCCACCAAGTACAAAATTTTTAGTCTTTGTGTAAAGAAGACCAAAATCTTTTGTTCCTTGGATATATCGAAGAACTCTTTTGGCTGAATTCCAGTGGCTGTCTCGTGGTTCCTGCATAAAACGTGAAATAATACTGACTGCATAAGATAGATCAGGATGAGTATTTGTCAAATAAATCAAGCTGCCAATCAACTGTCTGTAAGTTGTACTATCCACCTTTTCCCCCCCTTCAAATTTTGAATGTTTCAAGTTTTGCTCCATGGGGGTAAGAACGGGCTTGCAATCCTGCATGCCAAATCGCTGACGAACCTCTGCTGCATACTTACTCTGAGAAATGAAAATATGATGTGGACGTTGGAAGACTTCAACTCCAAGATAGTAGTGAAGTAATCCCAAATCTGTCATCTTAAAACCTGCATGTAACTCCTTTTTCACCTGTGCAATATGATCATCATGATTGCCAGTGATGATCAAATCATCTACATACATAACAAGAATGACCAGATATTTTCCCTGTTGTCGCACATACAAAGTATCATCAGATTCACTTCGTTCAAAACCAACTTTATTAAGGTATTCATCCATCTTTGCATACCAAGCTCGGGGAGCTTGTTTTAATCCATATAAAGCCTTGATCAATTTGCAGACTTTATGTTCTTGTCCTTCAACTTCAAAACCTGGTGGTTGGGTCATATACACTTCCTCCTATAAATCTCCATTGAGAAAAGCACTTTTCACATCCATTTGATGAACTTTCCACCCTTTCTGAGCAGCCAATTCAAGTGTTAATCGGATGGTGTTCCATTTAGCTGTAGGAGCAAAAGTTTCCTCATAATCAATGCCTTCCTGCTGCGCAAAACCTCTTGCGACAAGTCAAGCTTTATACTTTTCAAGTTCTCCCTTTTGATTATACTTAATTCTGTAAACCCATTTGCATCCTATGGGTTTAACATTTGCTGGACAATCAACAAGTTTCCAAGTGTTGTTATCAATTACTTCTTGATATTCTTCAACCATAGCCTATTGCCATTCTTTATGTTTTACTGCTTCTTTGTATGTGGAAGGTTCAGTAAAATCATTTGCTATCAAGGAAAAATTGCCTTCACTTCTATGTGCCCTTCTGGTGCCTGTTTTATTCTGCTCATCAGGCTTTACATCTTTCAAAAGTTGAACTGCCCATTTTGGTAGTTGGTGCTCACTTGTTTGTGCTTCTGTAAAGTCTCCATCATTGTAAAGAGGATTAATATAAACTGATGTTCGTCGTTCAGGTGAAGAATGTGGAGAATCACTATCAAAAGAACTGCTGCTACTTGGAGATGTGGATGAACTGCTAGAAGACCCAGATGATGTTGTTGATGTAGATGGACTGGATGACTCATCTTCAAAGGAAGGAAAATCAAGTTCATACCAATTTGGTGAAGTTGGTTGACTTTGCATTTTTCCATTTCTTTTACTTCCCTTAGTTTCTAACTTGTGAAGAAGATTTTCAATTTCTTCAGCACTCTTACTTTCAGTTTCATAAAAAATGACATCCCTGCTCATAATGAATTTTCCATTGGTCAAAGGACGATACCCTTTCTTCTCATCAGAATAGCCAATCATTATGCATTTTAAACTTCTTGAGTCAAGCTTAGTTCGTTTTTCTTTCGGAACTAAGGCATAACACACTGACCCAAAAACTCTAAGATGTTTAACTCGAGGTTTGAAACCAAACCAAGCTTCATAAGGTGTAATTCCGTCTAAAGAAGCAGTTGGAGATCTGTTTCTTAAGTAGAAAGCTGTATGTATTGCTTCTGCCCAATATGTTGGACTTAATCTCTTGAAAGTTAACATGGATCTCCCCATTCCTAACAAGGTGCGATTCATTCTTTCGACTACTCCATTTTGCTGTGGTGTGTAAACATTAGTAAGATGTCGTCTTATGCCATTTTCACTGCAATAAGTTTTGAATTCATTTGAAGTGAATTCTCCCCCATTATCCGTCCTGAGAGTACCTATCTTTTCTTTGACTTCATTTTCAACAAGTTGGCGAAAAATTTTAAACTTATCAAATGCTTCTGACTTGTTCTTCAAGAAGTAAACCCAAGTCATTCTGCTGAAATCATCAATGAATAGTAAGAAATATTTGCAACCACGAAATGAAGTTTGTAGTGGACCACAAACATCACTGTGAACTAGTTGTAGCCGCCTGTTTGCACGCCATGAACTTGTTGGAAAACTTTCTCGATTTTGTTTGCCATAAATGCAAGCTTCACATTTTTCATTTTCCCTTTTGAAAGTGGGAAGTCCTTTAACCATTCCTTGTTTCTGCAATTGAGAAAGACTCTCAAAATTCAAATGTCCATATCTTACATGCCATAGTCTTATAGGTGAAATACCTGTAGTCACTACCCCTGCAAAATCAGAATGCCTTGGAATAACTGTCCCTTTCATCCGTAACAGTTTTCCATCTTCATAACCTGTCATGACTGTTTTCAAGTTCTGTTTGATTGAATTAATCTTGACTAAACCATCTTCCATAATCACCTAATGTCCTGCTTGTCGAATCGTGACTAAAGAGAGCAAATTTTTCTTAAAACTGGGTACATACCATACATTGGAAATCATTTTTTCTCCAATGCCAGGGAGAAAAACTTTTACTACTCCTTTTCCATAAGGAGTATGTTTTGTATCATCAACAAGAAAAATGGAATTAAGTTGGCAATCTTGAAAATTCCAGAAAAAATCACGTCGACAAGTCATGTGCTAAGTTGCCCCGGAATCCAAGATCCAGGCATCTTCATAGTCACTTCTAAGATGGGATGAAAGTTGTGATGCTGGTGAGGAAGTAAAAACATATTCTGAGTTATCTTCATCTTAATCATTGGCAAATTGTGCTGAATGCTACTGAAACTTGGGAATTTTATTAAGTGAAGTTCGACAATCTTCAGCGTAATGGCCAACTTTGTTACATCTTCGACACACAATTTGACTTAAGTCTCTTCCTCTTCCTGAAGATTTTCCTCTGCCTCTGCTTTGACTTCTATTTTGAGATTGTCCTCTACCTTGAGTATTATATCCTTGTCCTTGAAAATTTCCTCTTCCTTGGTTGTTTCCTCTACCTTGAAAATTATTTCTTCCTCCTCTGTAAAAATTGTTTCCTCTGCTTTAGCTTCGACCTCGATTATGTGCTGCTTGATTCTGATTCCATCTGCCTCTGCCTCGAGAACTATCTACTGATGACTTACTAGTGCTGGCCTCTGTGAGAAAAACATCTTCACCAACTTTCTTCTTCTTCCCAAAAGTTTTATCATGTTGAGTTAACATTTCACAGAGTTCATAAAACTTTAGTTTCTCTAATTTCCCAGTTACCTGTAGAGTCTCCAAAAAATGTGTGTAGGAAGAAGGAAGTCCAGCAATTACAATTGTGACCATAAAGCTATCATCAATTGCGGGAAAACCAGCATTAATAATTTCTTGCCTGATATTCTTAAGTCTTGAGATATATTCAAGAACATCACCGCCTTCAGTTAATTTTTGTTGCAACAATTTTAATTGTAGATCGACTTTATTTGATTCAGGCTGAGTATCAAATAGGTCTTTAAAAGTTTTCAAGGCAGACCATGCATCTGTAGCATTTTCTATATGGACATACATTTCATCATTCACAGAAGATTTAATAAGAGCTAACGCTTTAGCATTCTTGATTTCCCATTTTGCTAGTGCAGCTGCATCTGTGGGTTTATTCGGCTTAACATCTCCATCACATATTCCCTGCCATAATTCATTGTAAATGAGTGTGCTTTCGATGAGTCGATGCCATGTTTTATAAGATTTTGTGCCTTCAAGTTTGTCATAATCAGAAAACAAATTAATCAACTTAGACATTTTAGCATTGAAGCGTCGCACCAAGAATCATAATAGAAATGACAAGATAGTCAACACAACACACCACGCAAGAAACATGATCTATCGGGGCTTGGCCTTGACCCTCGAATAGTCGTCAAAACAGGAGAAAATTGACTGAGCTTTGCACTTGGCTCTAGTCAATTTCTCAAATTTTTACAAGGCAACTTTCAAAATTTGACTTTTTACAATGGTGCTTTTGCACAATATGGTAAAAAGGAAATTACCCCCCCTCAAAGTAAAATTACTTTGAGTTACAATGTGATGATCCCAGAAAACTTCTTAAAAACAAATTACCCAACACACCTTATCTCTCCAATTTACAAATTACAAATAAAACTCCTTATTACTCCAAAAAATTTCAAAACATCACCCTTATTACTCCATTACAAGGCTTTTAAAAAAATACTTTTAAAAAGCTCACTCATCACTCTATTACAAAGCTTTTTTAAAATATACTTTTATAAAGCTCACCTTATTTCTCCCAAAAAAAATCACTTATTTCTCGAGTAAAATATATACCTTCCAAATTACAAATCAAATATGGCAAATAACTAGTGGTTAATACAAATTTAGAGTCAATATTTCCTTGACTCAATATAGTGTGTTTGCACTTCACCGATAACATACGTTTTTCCAATTGTAGCAGAAGACCCTAAATCTGTTTTATCTGAGAAGCTTCCTAATATATGCCCTCTTTGCAATTCTGTCCCATTTCCATTTGCACACGATCGCCTGATTGTCTCCAATCAGCGTTGTTAACATTAAATTTATCCGCCTTCTGCTTCTGTTTTCTTTTGGTCGTGGTTGCCTTGTCAGAGTAATTCCGCATGGGCATGTCGAATTAAATTAAAAAACGCTGCAGTGTTTTTCGACCACGTTGTTGGAGACTTGACAGTAGGCAAGCCTGAGCTGAACAAGCTTCCGGACAGTTTTGATGTCTACAACTATGGCGTTGTTTTGATGGAAATCATATCGGCCAAGTTAGTTGTGGACATTAGTCGGGAAAGAAATCATCCTCACTAACTTCTGGGGAATGGATTTCACCACTGATAAGCTTAGATCCTTGGTCCGCAAGTGGCAGACTTTGATTGAAGCTCACGTGAATGTTAAGACAACAGATAACTATGGTTTGCGTATGTTGTGCATTGGATTCACAAAGAGGAGGCCCAATCAAGTCAAGCGAACATGCTATGCCCAAACGAGTAAAATAAGACAGATTGGTATGAAAATTTTCAGTTTCAGGAATCCTAGATCAGCACTTACGCAGAAGGTTGATAATATACTCCCCTGGTAGGCCAGCGACATAGCAAGGATCTATTGGCTCAAATTTGAATGGGAGAAATGCCAAAATATGATTCCTTTGAAGATGATGCTGTGAATTTTGTTAATGGCAGTAAATATGCGTCCGCTGCGCCAGTAATCACCTCGGTGAAGTCACCGCCTGGTTTCGCTAGCGCATTGTATAATTTCTCTTATCTCTCGAGCAATGGAAAATTTACCGAACCAGTTATGCAAGAAATCACAAAAAAAATGGTTGCAGCAAATTTCTTCAAAGCACTTCCCCCTTATCTCATGAAAACAGAGTGCAAATCTTTGACAATAATAAAAAATGGTTTTTAGATTTAAAAACCTAAAATCAATAATAAAATTCCCTTTCCTTTTAAACAAAAAGCCAGACAATTTCCATACCAATAATCTGTTGATCAATTCAATGGAGTTTTCCAAGAACTTGTAGAGCTGGAATCTCCTCTTCACATCAGCTGCATTATTGGAGCTCTGATACCACAATAATGGCAGAAGTGTCCTTAGACACGTAATTTTATTAATAAGAAAAAAACAATTACATAATTGATTTTGCAATAGTTTACACCCGAACAACGCAAACACTCTTGCAATGAGCTATTTATAAGCTCCATGTCCTAACTACCTCTAATTATGGATCACTTATTAAATAACAAGTGTCCATTTACAATAAATGCTATAAAAAACAACTAGCTAACAAATCTCCTAAAATAGAGCCTAAGATACAACACATTTGGAGAGTCATATCTAGTTACAACAATATGCTAATTCTAAAAGTCTCCATTAAATAATTAAATATTCTAGAATAATAATTATTAATTTAATATCTTAAATTAATAATTATTTTATTCTAATTTTATAACCTATGATAAAATTGTATTTTTGGATCATCTAAAATCTACATTTGTAAGTATTGGTGAAAGGAAAACAGTTGGTAGTGCCACACGTCACTATAGTGCGGTTGGAAGAGTACCGCCAGTGTAGGGGCGTGACAGGTGGTATCAGAGCTGATGATCAGGAAGCTGATCAGGGTTGACAATGAAGTGCTGATCCCACTGCACTATCGTGACAGGTGATATCAGAGCTGGTGAACTGAATCAAGGAGCTAATTCTATGAATACCAAAGACTTGAAAGGAAGTTCAAGTTTTGCAGGTGACAGGTGGAATATCAGGGGGATGATTCAGGTGAAGGGTGAAACAAGTTTAGTAGAGGTGAAGCTTTGTGCTTGGGTCAGGCTGAATGACAAGGCATGGTAGGTTTAGAAGAATGCGAAGGGAAGCTCTAGCTTACCTTATACAAGTTGAAGTGTATGAAAGAAGAGAACCCCTAGATTTGAAAGGAACTTGAAGTGTTGGAAAAGAATGTTGAAGACAAAATTCTTTAACTTGGTTGGACAATGGAGTAGGATGAAGTTGCAGATTGTGCTGACAAGGAAGAGGAAGTCATGATGATTGAAGATGTTGCAGATATGACAACCATGGAGGATGAACTTGAGATTGGTCAAGTTGGACTAGGATCGTGCAGTTTGCAGACATGGATGGATGGGGATACTCACATGGAGTAGCCTCATGATGATGATGTAAGCACTATTGATACTTGTGTTTCATTTGAGCATTTGGTGGATGGACCGTATGCAGGGAAAAGCAAAGTCAGTTTGCCAATGCAAGGGATCATCTTACCATGGATGTCTATAATGAGACCTTGTATGGAGAAGCAAGGGTTGTTGATTGTTGTAGGACTTGTTGGGGTTGTTTGTGACCTTATGGTAGAAGGTGCAAAGGCACGTGACAAGGGAGGAACATGATGATCGTTGCAGAGGATTGGGTCATGCTTTAGCCACATCGAGAATTGGCTAAGCGCTTAGCATGACTCATTGAAAGATTGGAGGAGGGCACACACTTGAGGTACGATGATACTTGGGCAGACTTCTCATGGCCGAGACCAAGAGCAAGTCTTGGTGGAACCTTTAGTGGGAGATCTATGATGGAAGGGATTCGTGATGATGATGATATGGTTGGGTGACCGAGTTCACTAGACCGAAGATTGTAGACTTGGATGGGGATGACTGATTTTTGTGATGGGTCTACTTAGTTGGACTACGTGGGCAACTTGGTCATGGACATGAGGTTGGATACATGGAGCATGGCAGTCTCATGCAGGACATTTTTCAGCACATGTAGAGATGTCGCTTATGGGCATCCAATGAGGAGTGCCAAGGCAGGGATGTTGTGCAGGGTGGATTTGCTGGTGTGACATGGAGATGTTTTGTTTATGAGCCGATGGAGAGGTTGTGCACTTATGTACAACAAGGCCATGGACTTGGATGGAGTTGTGAGAAAACTATGGAGCATTCCTACTACATGGAGAGTTGAAGCATCTTGCAGAGACCTTTGGGCCGAGACTTGTATGATTGCTAGATGTTGGTTGGAGATGACTCATGGAGCTTGTGATGACATGAGGTTGTGACTTGATGAGTTACAACGATGATGATGCCTTGGTGGCAACACTTTGGCATGGGTTGAGTCGAGACTCAACCACTTTTGACACATGTGAGCTGATAGATCTATGATCATGGGCAGCACATGGGAGATGAGATAGGTGCATACTCGTTTCTATGATAGACTTGAGGGATGGCACATACAGATATGATGGAGATTGCTTCATGGACCTAGATGTGGCACATCGAGAGTCAGGGTATGAAGAGGAGATCTCTTCACTTTGAGGAGATGGATGTTTTGCAGATGGATGACGATGTTGAATAGAAAACATCACGGATAACATGCTGCAGATGAGATGGAGATTACTTCATGGACCTGAGCATGGCTTATACTTGTATGGAGATGGATTATTGATTGATTTGAGGATGTAACGAGATGTTTTGAGAAACGACTAATGGTGACATGAGGATGTGCATTCTCATGGTTTGAGTGTGACAGTTGGATTGATCACCCGACTAGTTCAAACATGGGGGCTATCAGTGTACAGAGATGTGTTAGCATTATGTTGGAGTATCATGGCAGAAATTCACACGATGACGATACATGATGAGGTCGACATGATATGTTGTAGGAAGCATGTAGCTTGAGATGGACGGGCCAACCTTCCACGAGGGGGAGCAGCATGTGGAGATTGTGACAGGATGGTTGATGATCATGGATTGAGATGAATCTCTAGTGTATGACATACCGATTGGGGTGGATGCCTTGGTATCGATATCTTGATGACAAATGGTTGCTGAGGTGAGATATTGTCAAGGACGACAATGACTTCCGGTAGGGAAGGATGTAAGGACCTGCAATCTAGGTCACCTTCACCGTGTGAAGTACGTGCGAGGAGCATGTGCAAAATGAGGTTGAACGAGCCTTGGACGAGTTCATATAGGTGTTGGGCAAGTGTTGAGGGGGTGGTCCCACGACTTGGGCCGGCCAACCCTCCTCTTGGGTGAGACATCACAAAATGAATGAGTCGGTTTGGCGTTTGGCATGAGACAACCGAGTGACATAACCCGCCACCTTCTCATGTACATAGGTGAACGGTTTGTGGAGACAAGCCATCATTCCACCATGCAGTTCTTCTATGAGTTGGTTGGAGTGAGAAGTTGGACACAGGTGTAGAAGTGCGAAGGGCACAGGAGATGTGCCCGCACTTCGAGCAAGTCGTTTAGGAAAACTCGTGTGAGGTCGTCGGGTGAAAAACTCGTGCGACGTCATTGGGTGAGAAACTCGGGTGAGGTTGTTGGGTGAGAAACATGGGCGAGGTCGTCGGGCAAAACTCGAGCGAGGTCATTCAGGCAAAACTCGGGCGAGGTCGTTCAGGCAAAACTCAGGCAAGGTCGTTCAGGCAGAACTCGGGCGAGGTCGTCAGACAGGAAACTTAGACGAGGTCATTCGGGCAAACCGGGTGAGGTCGTTTGGGCGAGCTAGGTGAGGTTGTCGGGGGACCCAGGTGAAGTCATTTGGGCAAGCCAGGTGAGGTCGTCAGGTGACCCAGGTGAAGTCGTTCGGGCAAGCCAGGTGAGTTCTTCAGGGGATCTGGGTGAGGTCGTTCAAGTGAGCGAGGTGAAGTCGTGTGGCGACCCGGGTGAAGTCGTGTGGCAACTCGAGTGAAGTTGTTCGGGTGAACGAGTTTGGGTGAACAGGTGGATGTGCGGACGAGCAGCCGGTAAGGGCGTGTCGTGCACACCGAAACAAAGGTTGGAACCAGATGTCGTGAACGAAGAGTTGGGTGGGCAGGATTGCGTGTGGTGCACCGAACGGAGGTTGAGTAGGATAGCACGATTTGGACGTTTGCTGACCAAATAGAGAGCGATTCAGGTGAAGACGGGTGATGAGGTGAACGAAGGGTTGGCGAATCATGTGGCAACTGTGCAGAGGTGCCGACGAGCTGGGCAACCGAGTTTGTAGAAGTTGGAAATTTGATTAAGTGTAAATTTCGGGTTTCCCAATATTTAAATTGTACTTATAAAAGACGATTATATATTGATTTGGGCATACTCATATTGCAGGGAGTTGCCCCTCCCTTTATACTGTTGTGCATTTCTATTGTATAACATTGTTTATGTGAATGTTATGGGCTTTCACTATATAAAGGACAAAAGTAATACTTGGTAATGAAAAATAAACTATGGAATGTTAGACGTAGTGTACAATCGTAAGTATTGGTGAAAAGAAAATGGTTGGTAGTGCCGCACCTCGCTATAGTGTGGTTGGAAGAGTACCGCCAGTGTAGTGGCGTGACAGTATTCGTGGAAATGTCACATTCTTTATTGAATGAGTAAACATATAAATCATTAACATGCCAAAAATTATATCTAAATTAATTGAACTTGCTTTTATATAATATTATAAATTAATTAAATTATTTTAATATATTATAATTAGGCCGATAGGCCTTCCTTTGAAAGGGACTTTCGTCGTCCTTTTGATTCTCACGCTGACACCTGGCGGACTGGGCAATTTGCTTAGTATTTGTTCAGGCTTGATTCTCATGCTGACACCTGGTCGATCGCCTCTTCTCGCTCCATCGTTTCAATTCCCTCTGCAACGGCTTCGTTCGCATAAGCAGCATGAATTCCCGTAATTTTTCCGATGTTTTCGTTGTGGCTAAGGGGAGTGGGCGGCGGTGGACAGTGGAAAGGGATATGGCACAACTGGAACAATGCAATACCCCTGAAAGCGATCGGCATACCGTTATTAAATTGGAGGGTAAACACCCTTTTCTTTGGCATGACCATTGGCCTGTTCTTGATTATGCCAGAATCTTTGAGTGCCTCATTCTTGTTGATAATTTGTCCGCCGAAGTCCTCAGAGTTGTATCCAAGCTAAAGAGCTTAAGCTCTCGAACTGGAATTGATCAGAATAAAATCAGAATTAGCCCATTCATATTTCAACCCAAATATGTGGTGGTTCATATGAGAATTGAGAAAGACTGGATGATCCATTGCAAGAAGCTTGAGATGAGGTCCAGAGCTAGAAATGGCAAGGACTTGAAAATTTGCAGTAGTAAGGAGGAAATAATGAAGAGGGTTGCTCACATTCTTGGACTGGAGAAGCCCTCTGTTGTTTATTTGTCTATTGCCGACAATCTTTTAGAGGACAGGGTGCTGTTAGAGGGATGGAGTGACTTCTTAGCCCCTTACGAAAAGAAGAAACTGGTTGTGCTGGATATCTACTCAAAGTATCCCTATCTCATTCAATCTGCAATTGATTATGAAGTATGCCTGCAGGCTGATACATTTGAGGGGAATAAATTTTCTACATTTTCGAGTCTCATAGTGTTGCAGAGGATCCAATTTGCTTAGTATTTGTTCAGGCTTGATTCTCATGCTGACACCTGGTCGATCGTCTCTTCTCGCTCCATTGTTTCAATTCCCTCTACAACGGCTTCGTTCGCATAAGCAACATGAATTCCCGTAATTTTTCCGATGTTTTCGTTGTGGCTAAGGGGAGTGGGCGACGGTGGACAGTGGAAAGGGATATGGCACAGCTGGAACAATGCAATACCCCTGAAAGCGATCGGCATACCGTTATTAAATTGGAGGGTAAACACCCTTTTCTTTGGCACGACCATTGGCCTGTCCTTGATTATGCCAGAGTCTTTGAATGCCTCGTTCTTGTTGATAATTTGCCCGCCGAAGTCTCCAGAGTTGTATCCAAGCTAAAGAGCTTAAGCTCTCGAACTAGAATTGATCAGAATAAAATCAGAATGAGCCCATTCATATTTCAACCCAAATATGTGGCGGTTCATATGAGAATTGAGAAAGACTGGATGATCCATTGCAAGAAGCTTGAGATGAGGTCCAGAGTTAGAAATGGCATGGACTTGAAAATTTTCAATAGTAAGGAGGAAATAATGAAGAGGGTTGCTCACATTCCTGGACTAGAGAAGCCCTCTGTTGTTTATTTGGCTGTTGTCGACGATCTTTCAGAGGACAGGGTGTTGTTAGAGGGATGGAGTGACTTCTTAGCCCCTTACGAAAAGAAGAAACTGGGTGTGCTGGATATCTACTCAAAGTATCCCTATCTCATTCAATCTGCAATTGATTATGAAGTATGCCTGCAGGCTGATACATTTGTGGGGAATAGCTTTTCTACATTTTCGAGTCTCATAGTGTTGTAGAGGACCATGAGAATGGATAGGGCGCAGGATTGTGAAGGTTCAACTGTGGCTTCTTATGCTTACAACATTGAAGGCCTAGCAGGAGGACCTAAAAGATGGGCAACCAACATGTTGGATTTGAGCCTTGCTGCTATTAGCTATGGATCTAATGAGGTCTCTTGCCAGTGAAAGACTAGAACCAGATTGTTCAATCTTAAGCACAGATTCAGGCTTGAATCTCAACAAGGTGATTTTCTGTAACATTATTTTGTAAGTTGTATGCTACAAAGAAATTGCCTGGTCAATACCTCTTGCAGAAGCTACAGTTTATGTGCATTTTGTATGATTCTTCCTCACAATCATGCTCTTCAAATATGATCTAATAGCTTCTTAACAGAGAATGGGAGATTAATGGTGCCTCAATACCAATTGGTGTTGTTCAAAACAAATTGTTATATACTATTGTTAAATTGGGTCTATATTTATTTCAGAATTAATGAAGTTTGTTCTTGAAGGTGTTTAGATGTTTGTTCTTGGTGGTTTATGTACATTGCAAACACAGACAATATTTAGCCATCTCCATTCCCTCTTAGGGTTTTATTGCACATCTCACGCTCTGTATCTCTATGTTTTCTCGAATAGATGAATATATAATAAAGAAATAAGATAATCACAAGTCTGATTGTTGACATTTTTTATTATTACCAAATCTTACATTAGTATTCTGCGTTAAACATAGATGTTTGTGTGAGGTCCTGGGCCTCAAATATACTTGACGAAGATGACACAGGCTGGGTTTTTTTGTTTCCTCTACAGTGCAAGATATTCAAGAGGGCAGTCTTTAATCAAATGGATTGTCATTTGCTACAATTGCAAACACAGTTGGTATTTAGCCATAGGAATTCTCACTGAGGGTGTTGTTGCACATGTCATGTGCTGTACATCTTTGTGTTTTGAACGTGTTATCGGCCATTAATAGTTATATTCACAAATTGATGAATGTAAATAAATACAAGAAACACGACTCTGGTTGTTGACTTTTCTTTCTTTATACATGAACCCATAGATTTGTATTGAATATAAATGTCTATCTAAATGGATGCTTTCATGGGTTGCATATAGGTACAAGATGGCAGAGGATTGCGCAGATGATGACGATGATAAATCATCAATCAGTGAGCTACGAAAAGCGACTGGGGAGGAGCCCAATCTGCACAATTCCTTGGCTAAGGTACAATTACATACTATGTTTTGTTGAGTTGTGATTTTCTCTAAGATCAAATCATTATGTGTAGTTTTTGTTACATAAGCTTCCATATATCTAGTGCGATGCCTTGTATCTGAAGTTAAATGTGACTTTATGAGTTAATTGGTATTTGGATTCTGTGCTAGCTCAATGTGGTTTCCAGCAGGCAAAACGTTTTTAAACTAATTCCCCTCTCTTTAGGGTTGGTAGTCAGCCAGAAAAAATAATCTGAATTGTATTCCATGCTTAAGACTACTTTAAGAACAGAGATTTGTGTTTTTATTTTCGTGTCAACCCTTTCTTTAATATATATCTATATGTGCCCTCTTCCAGGAAGCAATGTTTTAACTTTCGCCCAATTATTAGTAATGAAATTAGTTTTGTGAGTTTAAAAAAAATTATGTTCTGGACTTGCATGTTTTGTAATGTTATGTTGTTTAATTTGAAAGATGGAATTTTCTCTGAAGCTTAGAGTCTTCATGCTTTGGCTTGATAAACGTGACAAAAATTGTTTGCAAAATCTTTTTAGATTATTGTCTGTGATTATTGTCTGAAACTTACACTCTTCATGTTTTGGCACGATGAAAGTGAAAAGAAGTTTTTCTAGATTACAGCATGAAAAAGCACATCTGAATGAAAGGGTTCTGCTAGAGGGCAAAAACAAAATTTCATTGAGAGTTTAAGAAAAACTTGATTCCCTTGAGTGTAGTTGGCAACCTTTATTGGATGTTGAGAGTTTTCCCTCAGAAATTGGGATCATAGGGAAATTGGGAAAGAGACCACAGCTTCTTCAGCAATCTCCCATCCACCAACCCTCTGATAAATCTAGTGCTCTCATATATATGTGTGTGTGTGTTGTGCCATACATGAACTCTTAAGAAATTTCAAAAGCCTTCACCTAATGCAATCCTCCAGGTTTTTCAAGACACCAAAGAAAACTACTTACGATCAGTTTCTTAAACATGGAAATTTTACAACACACTGCTTCCAAAACAACCATCCAAAAGGTCATTACTATAATAGCTTGATTAGAAATAGATTGAATGAGAAGGTCCATATGGGGTATTCAATCATCTCCATCCATCTGTTCTGCATCCTCAGTGCTTACTTGGACAATATATCAACCTTCATTTTTATCCCTTGCAGACATGCTGAAAAGATAAAGACATGGAATTTTTCCTTGTTTCTCTCATTCCGTCCAATGATGGGCCAGCTGCAAATTTTCGTGATTGAAATTTCCATTTGACCTCTCTGCAATGTGTTTGGAATCTCTTATCACCTGTAGACAATTTAAACTTTTCTCTATTGCTATTTTCAGAATCTACCAAAAAGCATAAAGTTCTTCTATGTTGTTTGATCCATCTCCTACTGCTTTGAAACTGGTCTCGTAATTGTCTCTTAAAGTAATGCCTCATGATCCACAATAGCTGGGATTACCTTGACAAGCCTCGTTGAAATAACTCCACACTATTGTTATATATATATCTGGGGATCTTAGTATTATTTGTTTCTTTTCCTTTAAAGGTGGCTGTGTCCCTTAATATGCATATCTATTCTTGTGTCAAACTTGATTAGTAATAACATCTTTGTTTTGAATTCTTTTAATTTCTTGGTAACCAAATAACTTAAGTCACTGTACAAGGACAGTTTGATGCCCACATGTAGTTAATACAGAATGTATTTTGAAAACTAGGATTTAGCTTTGTAGTGCTTGAATCATCATTTCATGTTGGTTTTCATTTCTTAGTAGCTAGATCATTTCTCTTACAATATGATTGTAATATCTTTTGTTTCTCTTACAATATGATTGTAATATATTTTGTTTCTCTTCTGTGGGAAATTTTGTACAGGAGTTCAAACAATGTATATAAATAGAAAGATGCAGAAAATGATAGTCAAATTTTGTACTCATAATTATGACAAGAAAGCC
Organism: Pinus tabuliformis; assembly: GCA_031772625.1. NCBI lineage: Eukaryota > Viridiplantae > Streptophyta > Pinopsida > Pinales > Pinaceae > Pinus > Pinus tabuliformis. The sequence goes on along the minus strand of CM062810.1, from coordinate 411,150,333 downwards.
CCTGCTGGGTTTGTGAGGAAAAAGAGCTTCAACACCAGTTCTGTCTCCAACCGCCAAGATGATCAGTACACTACTAACATGTTTAGTGAAGAATTTATGCTATTCTCTTGTAATCTATAGGCCCCCAAAGCTCCTCATAGATGAGAATATTTGCAAGATGTTAATATTGTTGTAAGTTTGTAGTAGTTGTGGAATGACTTACTTTTGTGCTGCTTCTCATCTTCAACAACGAGAGTTTCTGTGGTGAATAAGCAGAATCCATGTCCTGCCTGGTGAAGCAGCTCTCCACTGTGATAGCGTTCTTTGTAATGTCTCTGATAAATCCTTTAGACTTCTATTTCATTCAGTAATATGATGGGATTCACTCTACAAGATTAGGGGATTCACTCTACAGAGTCCATGTCATACCTTCTGAATCAGCTCTCCACTTATGCTAATTTTCTCTGTAATGACCCTAATAGATCCTATATAATGAGATTTCATTTTGTAATATGATGGGATTTCACTCTACAAGATTGGTTTCAGTTTTACTTGTATTGAGGTATATGAAATTTCTCAATTTTACTTGTAATAGGATGGGATTTCATTCTGTAATATCATGAGATTTCCCTCTGCAATATTTGCTACTAAATTTTACAATTCCAAATTAATAATAAATTCAAACAGTGAAGGTCCTAAAAATTTCTTTCTCAAAACTATCTTTCAATACTTGACAGTATTCGTGGAAGTGTCACATTCTTTATTGAATAAGTAAACAAATAAATCATTAACCTACCAAAATTTATATCTAAATTAATTGAAATTACTTTTATATAATATTATAAATTAATTAAATTACTTTAATATATTATACTTACTGAGATATAAACGAATTAATTTAATTTTCAATATATACATACATAATTAAATAAAAGTTTCAAACAGTCAAGGCCGCAAAAATTTCTTGTCAAAACTATCTTTCAATACTAGACAGAATTCGTGAAAGTGTCACATTCTTTATTGAGTAAGTAAACAAATAAATCATTGACATACCAAAATTTATATCTAAATTAATTGAAATTACTTTTATAGAATATTATAAATTAATTCAATTACTTTAATATATTATAATTTACTAAGTTATAAACATATTAATTTAATTTTCAATATATACATACATAATTAAATATAATTTTCAAACAGTGAAGGTCGCAAAAACCAGATGAAGGCACAGAAGGATTTTCATGGTCCTCTGCACATCCGACTTCATCATCCTCATACCTCGCATGCATATACACATATTTCAGTTGCGTTATTATCACAGTCTCCATTATTGTTGTCATTATCGTCCTGAACAGAGCAACATTTCTTCTTCTATGATCCACAATATATCCGTTCCACTGACCCGAAACTGCGCTTTTGAGGAACCTCCGGATCCTCACGGATGTGATGATTCTGCCATTGAGAAAAAAAGCAAACGAAAAAGAAAGATAGTAAATCACCCTGTTCTTTCGGCCAAACCGACCATTGTTGCACTGAATGTACAGGCAATGGACGTAATCTATGCTTGTCCATCAAAATGGCAGCATAGAAGCACAGTGATGCATCGATAGATAATGTACAGTCTGCCTCTGCGACGCTTTGCTACAGCCATGCAACGCCTTATACTAAGCTTGGGGCGATGATGATAAGGCTGTAGGTTGGTCGCTTTCCATTGTCGTTTGGGCTTTGTTACAGTACGAGTGGAATAGCACTGACCCACTTTTCCCGAACACGGCCTTCAATCTACAATGAAGACCCCGGCATGCCAGAATGAATGAACCAAGTACCTGGAAGAGATGACTAAATGAAGGAATATTCGACGCATTAGGGTTTTAAATCTGATATTTAAGGGTGATGGAATGCCATTGTTACTGAGCTACGGGAATTATGCGCACTTGCTTAATCCGTGGGTTACAGTTAACTTGGTTCCCTTAATCGCGGGGCTGTCGGTGGGAAACGCTCCATGGCTGCTCCTCCTGTTAAGCCTGGCCATATACAACTAGATATACACCGCTAGAGCGGGATTAGGGTTTGTAAACTCGTCTTACTGATAAAACTTTTCCTTTTTCATTGGAAGCTGTGTTTCTTGATTTCATTGCAGCACCACAAAGGGATATCGACATCCATGTATGGGACCCAACAATTTATCAATGCGGATGCTCATACCACATACATACTATCCAATTTCCCGACGATTCTTGCGACCAACCCGTACATTGTTTGCACCCTTTCATGTTTTTCTCCATTCATGGGTATCGTGAAAACTACCAATGCGTAGATTGTTTCCACCCTTTAATGTTTTCTCCATTCAACGGTATCGTGAAGACTAGACTCGTGGTACCACAATAAATACATAACTAACCACTAACAAAACATGCTGGACAACAGTATCTATGAAAGATTTTGAAATCACACTTCATAGAGAAGCATCCCTTCGTGAATTGTTCCTACGCTTCTTATTCATCATTCCGCATTGCGATACCATATTTTAACATATAAGAAACCGTTAAATGAAAGTTCCGTTACAATGTTTCCGCTCAATCGTAATAACCACCAATGTAGATTCTACCCTCAAACAAGTTACAAGGTACCCTGATTGAAGAAAACTAGAATAAGCTTACGAGTCTGAACACAATTAAATTGCTCTTAAATTACACACACACCTGCAAAGTTCATAAAGAGTAAGGTAACCCTACCATTGGGTCGCATAAATACCAAGAACTAAAAGGCATAAAAAGTGAGTTGTACCGCTAAAAAAGACAGCTCGCGACAATTAAATTTCTCTTAATGTACATACACACTTGGGAAATTCATAGATACTTAGAAAACACACCCTTGTGTCACATAGACACCAAAAACCAAAATGCACACAAAGTGAATTCGACAAAAGAAATAAGGAAACATTGATCTTGTTAGATATATTTTGCAAATTTAATTTTCATTTTCGCGCATGGGAGAGATAGAGAGTTATGACTTTCGTGAAGCTAGTTTTTGCGAAACTAGGTTTGAGCACCGCGAAGCCGATTTGGCGGAGCTACCTTCGCACAACGCGAGGCTATTTTCCAGTCTTGAATTTCGCGCACCATGGAACTATTCTAGAGACTTATTGAATATTCACAGGAAACATAACACAGGTTTGGAGCAACACACTAAAACTTAATATTCATTTCTTGAACATGAAAAATATATCTACATGAGACTGCGGCTCATTTACAAAGTAAAATAAAAATTTTACAGAGATTTAAACTTCTGCGGAGTAACACATAGTAAAACAGAGCAATTGTTGTTTTCACGCGTCCACCAAAAATTGCCGCACAATTTTTTCCACAGAGACTTGTGCTCTTTTCTTACTTCTTACTCTTTAACCTCTCTACATAGTCTTACCCTTACGAAATGACTTTTACATTCATATATGACTCAACATACAATTTTACATTTAATTCATGACAGAGTGAAATTAATTTTGATGTTCTTGTTGAGTGTGATTAGAGTCGTGCAGGGGCTTCTGGAGTGTGGGCAAGGTTGTCGAATTAATGCTTTCCCATATTTGTTTACCTAAGTACACAAATTCCTTAAATTCCTTTTCTGAGTTTCTGAATGGTTCGCGTCTGGCTTCGGTCCTTCTACCTTCATGCTCAGATGCAACCTGCAAAAATGTCTTCAAGTAGAGATGCAACCTACAAAAGTGTCTGACATGTATGGCTGCAAAAGTGTCTGACATGTATGGCTGCTATCCTACTGTTTATTGCGGTGGTTGGGATTATTATTTCCAACACTCCCCCTTAATCACAATTGTCGCCATTGACAATTCCCAAACACTTTCTAAGATAAACAAAATTTCTCCTGCCAATGGCTTTTTGAAAATATCAGCAAGTTGTTCCTGTGACCTGCAGTGCTGCAACACAATTTCATCATTGTTAATCAACTCTTTAATAAAATTGTATTTAGCATAATTATGCTTGGTCTTTTGGTGGAAGACAGAATTCTTTGACAATGCAATTGTTGAGGTGTTGTCGCAGGAAATGGTTGTCGCGCCCTCTTTTTCATGACAAAGATCCCTCAACATTCTTCTCATCAAAACTACCTGACACGCTGCTGTTGTTGCTACGAAATATTCAGCTTCTGCTGTTGACAGTGACACTATTGGTTGCTCCTTGGAGGCCCATGAAATGGCTCTAGAACCCAAATGAAAAACATATCCTAACGTGCTCTTTCTATCATCGACACTGCCTGCCCAATCACTGTCAGTGTAACCAACTAGCCTGAAATCACTGGTGGCTGTGTACAAAACGTCATACTATTTTGTCCCATTAACATATCTCAGAATCCTTTTAGCTGCTTGCCAATGTGTATCCTTCAGCGTCTCCATGAAACTTGACACCAAACTTACTACATACATTATATCTGGCCTAGTGGCGGTCAAATACATTAGGCTGCCTATCATGCTTTTGTATAATGTTGGATTGGCATTGCTGCTGCAATCTTCTTTGCTCAACTTCAACCCTATGACAATTGGAGTTAGTGCGGACTTGCTGTTCTGCATGTTAAACCTATCCAAAATTTCTGCCACATACTTTGCTTGAGAGATAAAAATTCTGTTTTTTGCTTACTTCACTTCTATGCCCAAAAAATATCTTAGCATTCCCAAGTCAGTCATTTCAAACTCACTCTTCATGACTTGTTTAAAATCATCGATGAGGAAATCATCACTGCCTGTAAAGATCAAATCTTCTACATATAAGACGCCAATGAGAATCTTACCTTCGCTCTCTTTCATATAGAGAGCAGGCTCACCATCACATTTGCCGAAACCATTGTTCAACAAGTAAGCATCTATCCTACTATACCATGCGTGCGGTGCTTGCTTCAACCCATAAAGAGCTTTCTTTAACCAATATACTTTGTCTTCTTGGCCTTCAATCTCATAACCAGGTGGTTGCGCGACATACACTTCCTCTTTCAGCACTCTGTTCAGGAACGCTGACTTTACATCCATCTGATACACTGTCCATCTATGCTGCGCGGAAATTACCACAACTGCGCGCACTGTCTCTATCCGCGTGACTGGCGCAAACGTCTCTGCATAATCTCTTCCATGCTGCTGCTTGTATCCTTTGACAACTAGCCTTGCTTTTTGCCTTTCAATCTTTCCCTCAATGTTGCTTTTGGTCTTATAGACCCAGTTCACTCCAATAACATGTTTTCCTTTTGGAAGGCTCACTAACTCCCATGTATCATTCCTTTGTATTGCTTCTATTTCTTTCCCCATTGCCGCAACCCATTTTTCTTCTTTGACTGCATCTTCAAAGTGGATTGGGTCATCTACATGGAAAAATAATGCAAATAAGGAATTCAGACCTGCACCACTATCAACTTCATCTTACTCATAAATTTCATTTAAATTTCTGAATTTTGGCCTTCTTGTGCTTGTTGAAGATGGACTTGATATGTCACTTGGTGTCGTGCTTCGCAGTGTGCTTGGAGAAGCACTTTCTTGGCTACACGAAATTGTCCTATTATTTGTTGATGGCATTGCTTGCTACCTGCTTTGTTACGCTTGAATAGGAGTAGAGGGAGACACTGTTGAGGAATTACTTGATGTTTTTAATTCCTCTCTGTCCTCATGTAGTATGCATGCTTTGACATTGATTGTCTTTTCTAAACTTCCATCCCATGCTTCCTCTTCTATGAACTGCACATCTCTATTGATTATGACCTTCTTGCTTAATGGATTGTAGAGTTTGTATGCCTTGGATTCATCACTGTATCCAACAAATATGCATTTCTCCCCCTTGCTGTCCAACTTCTTTCTCAACTCATCCGGGACATGTGCATAAGCCACACATCCAAAAACTCTCATGTGAGCGACACTATGCTTTCTTCCACTCCATGCCTCTTCAGGAACAATGTTCTAGACACTTTGGTTGGACATTTATTCAAGATATATGTTGCACAAGAGAAAAATTCAGCGCAATAATCATTTGGCAAATGCTTTACCTTTAACATACTCCTTGCCATCTCCATAATGGTCGTATTCTTCCTTTCTGTCACACCATTTCGCTGCGGTGTATATCTAGTTGTAAATTGCTTATGAATTCCATGCTCCCTGCAAAATTGAAGGAATTCATTTGAGAAGTATTCACCACCTCTGCCAGTCTTAAGGACTTTGATGTAATGTCCACTTTGCTTCTGAACAAGAGCCTTGTAATTTCGAAAACGCTCAAACACTTCACTTTTCTATTTTAGGAGAAAGACCCATGTCTTCCTTGTGTAGTCGTCTATGAAGGTCAATACATAGTGGCTGCCACCAATTGATGGTGTTTTCATTGGTTCACATAAGTTTGAGTGGACAATCTCCAAAGGTGCCTTTGCCCTCATTGACTTTCCTGCTTGAAATGTATCTCTATGTTGCTTACCCAAGATACATCCTTCACATATGTTGTTTGGTTTTTCTATGAGTGGTAAACCCTTCACCATGCCTTTTATATGAAGCAAATTCAAACCTCCAAAGTTGCGATGTCCAAATCTCAAGTGCCATAACCAGTTTTCATATTTTACCTTTGCTTGAATGTTTACTTGTGTGACAGCTGCACCATTCTTTCCATTTTCTTGTGAGTTCATAGATAGTTGTGCTTGTGCACCTTCTTTCTGCAAATCTGATATTATTTTTAGGGGAAACATTCTATTGTCTATCATCTGAACCTTTACAATCAATTGTCTGCTTGGAGGCCTATCCAAAGTTGTGCACGCATCATTTTTGAAGAAGACATTGTAACCTTTTTGCATGAGCCATCCAACACTCATGAGATTATGTTTCAGACCGAGGAGAAAGTAAACATCAGAGATGTATTTCTTCTCCACCCTCTTTGTTAGGATATTAAATCTTCCTTTACCCATGACAGAGACTTTGCTGTTAGTCCCCAATGTCACTTCAAATTTCACACTTTCCTCTATATCAAAAAATATTTCTATGTTTCCTGACATGTAGTTGCTACACCCTGAATCTAGATACCATATATCACTCTGTTTTTCTTGTGCTACATTACAAGCTAAAAACATGCTATCATGGTTCCGATATTCTCTTGTGAAATTTACACTTGGTTTGTTACTAATATCATATTGGTTCTTTCTACTAATTTCTTAAATTTAATTAACTTTGATGGTCTTTTGAATTAGATTATTACGATGGAGATTTATTGTTTTTATTATTTACTTTTATAATAGTAGGTTTTATATTACTATAATCATTATAATATGATATTTTATATTTATTTATTTAATTTTAGGTGATTCATCCACATGAAGATGAATATGTGGTTTAACCATGGAGCCTATCGAGAGACTCCGCAGACAATTGAGTGTTTTCTTACGAATAATGTTGTTATAGTAAAAATAGATTTAATAGGAGGTTTTATTGCTCCAAAATCCACTTGAACTTGTGTGAAGAAATTGTAGTGAAACCAATCCCATGTAGATGCATACAATTATAGACATTGCAAATCCAAGAAAATGGAGTGTACCTTCTAATCTACAAGGTTGTTTTTTGGTGCAATGAGCTTGAGGGATCCACTAGAAGTCTCCATTGCTTGCCTTGAAATGTGAAGAACCTACACAAAATCAAACAAAAAATCTAGCAAACCACATATCTTGATCCATTAGCATGACTATAATTGAAATCTAATGTATAGCGTAACAAAGGAAAAGAAATCAATATGATAGGAAAGTAATCAACTTTTCATTAAAATTCAAAATGATATAATATATCGACATTATGAGAGTACTACTCATGAAATTGCAATCCCTTTCTCCTCCTAGATTAGAGATAGTCTCTAAGTACACAACAATATAGTAAGACTCTCTCACTAATTCTGAATAACTACATCTAACTAGATCTAGATCTAGGTAGATCTAGTCAAACCTAAAGTAGAGCTAACCACTTTCCTCTTGATAGGACAAAGTACATGGATGACTAGGTGTTTGAGAAGTTTGGAAACTTCTACAGTAATGAACTCCTAGTTGACTTACACATAAGTAGGTCAAGTTGATATCCTTAGGAATGACAGAGTATACAACTCTTTTCTCAATTATGAAAAAAATATGTTTTCATAATTATGAAATTGGGACAAAATAATTATTAGAAATTACTTAATTATCTAATTTCACCCTGCTAACATGTAATAACTCCATTGTAAGATGCATATAAGTAAAATGAAGGGTGAAACATAATGCACCATGGTGAGCAATAGGGGTGTGTTCAACTTGGGTCTCTCTCACTATAGTGGAGTGAAAAATAGGCTTATAACATATGCCCCCTAATGCATGAGGTGAGAACAGAAACTGGTGGCTGAAATGAATTACTAAAAACATAGAGCTCAAAATGTAAGGAAGGAGTGGGGACTGGAGAGTTGAATTGAAGCAAATATAGTGCTGAAGTCTCAAACATGCTAATAACATCCCCAACTCAGGCATACGTATACTTGTTCATAAAGAAAATCTAGACATGGATGCCAACCATAAACTGCAGATCCATGACATGGAATGCTAAGACATGTCCACGAAGAATACACATTTGATCCATATGACAATACAAAATAGCATAGCAACCAACAAAGACAAAGTGGATCTATCTCAATATATATCAATAGGACTATAGATATTTATAAGATAAGTTCCCCATACTAGCCCTTAAATTATATCAAGTGACACATAAATCCAATGTAGCTCAACAAGAATACCATATAAGAGTGAAATGGCCCTAACCCAAGGTATTCTACACAAACCTAATGGAATGAATATACATCATGCATTTATATGAGTTGATGTCATGCATGGTAGAAATTGCTTCAGTACGGTCATTGAGCTATATCATTAAGAAATGTGAGGGGACCCACCAATGATGAAAATGGAGTAATGAATGGTGGATGAGGTAAACCCAATGTCAATCATGAGGAATACTTCCACTGTGGTTTGCAAGCTCTAAGGTACTACTAATTATTAGATCAAGGTCATGGATAGTGAACTGAAATCAACAAAGGAATATCCATCGAAGGATCACATTAATGTGTGCCCCATTAATCAAAATAGAATAAAATCATAGATGATGTGAATTAGATGAAGTTATGAAGTACAAATGTTTCTCATTTGTGTCCTCACCCTAGTTGTGTTGGTTTTGAGTAGTTTCCTAAGCAATTTTGGTATTATTATTTTGTTTATTGTTTTCATTTTTACCATGAAGTTGCTGAGGATTACTTGGAGTTATGAACTACATCATGAGAACCTCAGTGTTGTGCTCAGAAGATTGTACTTGTTGAGAGCTAGATACAGTTGTTGGCGGTTGGTATGCAACAATCAATTTCCCTAGTTGAGAAACTAACTAGCTAACAAGTTAGGAAAAAATGGAACCAATGAAAACATCAGAATGTGGTCATGGTTTGGTTCATTGAGAATCATACAAAGGTCAAGCATTGATATGAATGACATTGTATAATGTTCTTGATTGAGAATAAAACTAATCAAGATGTTGAACACATAGAATTCCATACTTCTTAGTATCTACCATGACCATGATGACGTCATTGGTTATAGGTGGAAACAAGGATCATGTAAAACAATACCAAGTACATTCATACAATCATAGAAATTGCAAAACATGGAAAATGGAGTGTACCGTATAATTGAAGAGTTTGTTATTTGGTGTAGCTAGCTTGAGGGATCCACTAGAAGTCCTCACTACTTGCCTCCATATTCCAAGAACCTACACACATTCAAACAATATATCTACCAAACCACATATCCCGCAAGATCCATTAGCATGAATACAATGGAAATATAATGTATTACATAATAAATACAAGATAAATCAATATTATTAGAAATGAATTAACTTTTCATTAACAAATCATATAATATACACATAGCTTGAGAGCACTCCTCAAATTTCAATCTTGCACTCATCCTCATTTGAGATAATAGTATCCAGACACACAAAAATATATCAGAACTATATCACTAATTTTGACTAATGACATCTAATTAGATCTATATCTCGTTAGATCTATCCCCCTTCCTTTTGAATGCGTAGGATTATATAGGATCATTCTATTCTCCGGGGGAATGTATATGGACAGCGTTGTGCATGAGAAGTTAGGAAAGTTCTACAATAATCAAGACATAGCCAACTCATACACAAGTAGGTCTCGTTGATCTCCGCGAGAATGAAAAACTCCAAAATTATAAGCTTTTTGAAATTATAAAATAATTATTATGAGAAATTTGTCAATTATGTAATTTCACCCTTTTAACATGTAATAATTCTATTGTAAGATCCATATATGTAAAAGCAAGGCCAAATTGGGATGAATTGTCCCTAGCAACTGAGGTATGTTGAACTAGATCTTTCTCACAATAATCGAGTGGAAAATAGTGTTATAACAATTTTTTGTAATATTTTTATAAAGTTTGATATAGTATAAATATGTATTCTTTTTAATATTATTGATTTTTAATATGAACAAATTAAGGTTCTAAATACAATATCTATTAAATTGGAATATTTATATTAATATTTTAGTTAAAAAATAATTTTGGAACTCATCAATGATAAATTCTCATTAGTCAAGGAAAGTTTGAATGATTGTGATATTTTGGTTCTACTACAAATTTGTTATCTTATCCTGAAACATTAAATTAAACTCAATTGTCATAAGAATCTATAATATTTTAGTTATCATCAAATTAGGATCATGATGGATTTTCCATCATTATAAAGAATTGTATCTCTTTTGGAGACAATGATGGGTCTAGAAAGTAAAGATGGTAGCTAGAAAACCCTTGGACATTTTTCTCAAATTGTATTGCAACACAATGATTCTCCTCATGCTATTTATTTATCTTTTTATTCCAATATGATAGATTATCCAAGTATTTTCTTATTAGGTTGGTAATGGTATACATTTTCATGTGGATACCTCTAGACTTTTATGTAGATACCTTTAGAGATAATCAAATTGACAATGTATCACAAAAACTATGAATTTTCATTGTTGATATTAAATTCAAATTAGTTGTATTTTATCTTCTCAAATTTGATCGAGAAATATTTGCCATGGCCAACCTATACACCTCTAATAACATATCTAAAACATAGATAATAGATTATATATTCTTTTCTCAATAAACAAGTTCAACCACATAAAGTTGAAAACCGTGATAAGAGCAACCTTTTATCACTTGAATTTAACCCCAATAAATGCCATTAGGTTCCTAAAAATGGCTCTAAATAGTTGTGAACAACAATTTTCAAAACTAGGCCCCACCACTAAATTCAGGAGCACAAGCCAATTCCCCAATCTTCAAACCCAATATGTAACATATAGATGAAAATTAGTCCACTTAGAAGTCGAAATAACATCTCCCCATTTATAGAAGCTTTTGGTACTCTAAGCTTCTAGTGAAATAGTAGAGGAAAATCTTCCCCTACCTTCCCCTTAGAATACAAATTTGTTTCCCTAAAAATTATCCTTTCAACTAAGTATTCCAAAGATCACACTAACTCTCTCTTATTTTTGTCTTTGTTATGCTCATCAAAATAAATATTTAAAAAACAATAGTTTATAGATTTTAAAATAAGTAGTATAAAATACATTTAGTAAATTGAAAATTTATCCCAAACTAAAATGTATGGCTGATAAATTAAAAATTTGAGAAAGAAAATTATCTTAAAATTTGAAATAACAATTTTTTCTTAAAAAGTCTGATTAATAATTTTAATTGAAATAGTTAATCATATTGATTGAACTAGTTTTTAATAACGGTATAAAATATTATATATTCGGTATTTAAAAAATATTATGATAAAAAATTACCAATTCTATAATGAAAAATTTAATTATTAATAACTAAATACCATGCTCAATTAATAATTTTGATCACTTAAAAAATGATATATTTACTAACAAACTATCAATCAAACCAAAAAACATAATACAAAAATCTAAATTCTAGAGGGTGTTTCTTGAATTGTGACATTTTTATTGAATAAGAAAACAAGTAAATCGTTATCTCAAATCATTCAGATAGAGTAGAGAGTAAAATATTTTGACTCTCCAGTAGAATCCCAAGTAACAAAAATGTCCAATTAAGGCATTTTGTGGTGAACAAAAAGTCATGAACTTTATCCATATAAATATAAATTAATATAACTTAAATTAAATATAATCTTTTAACTAATTTTAACGATTTCAATAACTCAAGTCACACATTTGCAAACAAACTCAAATTAAATATAATCTTTCATTAATTTTAACTATTTAAATATTTCAAATGACATATATATTTGCAAGAAAAAATAATAAAAGAAAGCAATAAAAACATTACATAACATTAAATTTTAATACGTCTCAAAATAAAGTTTTCCCAAAAGAATTTTCACTGAATAAGAAAGAAAATAAATGGTATCTTAAATCATCAACTTTCATAACACTATTTAAATTGTTTGAAATTATTTCAATATATTATTATGATATTATGCTTTACTAAATTATAAACCTATTAATCTAGTTTTATATTATTGTAATATTATGCTTTACTAAATTATAAACTTGTTAATTTTGTTTCAAAGACATTAGTTTCAAGTACAAAAATTAATTAAGGTAAAAAGGAATATAGGCAAATATATCGTTTTCAAAACATTGAAAATCATAAAATGTTATAAAAATCAAATAAATAATTAATCTTACACATTCGAAAATCAAAATTAATCCGAGAGCATGAGTCATCATTATCATTGTGGGAAGCAAATAAGCAGGGGCCAAAATTTTGAAGAAAATGGAAGAAGGAGATGAAGGCACAGAGGGATTTTCACGGTCTTGTTGACATGAGACTTGTTCATCATCATACCTCGCATGCACATACAAATATTGAAGTTGCCTTCCTTTTCCAGTTCCCATTGTTGTCTTCATCTAGCTGAAACCCACTGAAGAACATAGCGATATTTATTTTTCTATGATCAACAATATATCTATTTCACTGACCTGAAACTCATCTTTTGAGGAACTCTCTGAATTCACAGAAGTGACGATTTCGCCATTAAGAAGAAAAGAAAAAAGGTGGGAAGTCACCTTGTAATTGCCTTCTATATCTACCAAAATCCACCATTATTTGACCCAATTTGCAGGCAATGGACTTTATCTATGCGTCATGTCCATCAAAATACCAGCATAGAAGCAAAGTGATGCATCGATAGATAATGTAGAGTCTTCCTCTGTGACGCTTAGCTACAGCGATGCAACGCCTTATGCTAAACTTGGGGTGATGATGATAGGGCTGTAGCTTGGTCGCTTTCCATTGTCGTTTGGGCTTTGTTACAGTACGAGTAGAATAGCACTGACCCATTTTCCAGAAAACAGCCTCCAATCTGCTATTGAAACGCCAGGTTTACCAGAGAGAATGAACCTAGAACCTAGAAGAGAATGACGAAATGAAGGGATATTTGACAAACTAGGGTTTTAAATCTGATATTTCAGGGTGGTGGAGTGCCGTTATTTCTGAGTTACGGGAATTATGCGGGTTAGCTTAATCCGTGGGCTACAGTTAAATTGGTTCCTGGATAGCGGGGCTGTTGGTGGGAAACCCTCCATGGCTGCTCCTCCTTTTAAGCCTGGCCCCATCCTCCCATGCCTTCCGGGATTAGGGTTTGTAAGCTCGTCTTATTGATAAAACTTTTCATTTTTCATACGAAGCTTTGTTTCTTGATTTCATGTGGCACGGCAAAAGAATATCGACATCCATGTATGGTACCGGAAAAAATTATCTTGTTTTCAATGCCGATGCTCATGGAACACTATCCAATTTCCCGACGATTCTTGCGACCAACGCGTAGATTGTTCCACGCTTTCATGTTTTTCTCCATTCATGGATATCCTGAAAACTAGACTTGGGTTACCACAATCAATACATAAGTAACTGCCAAGAAAACATGCTGGGCAACCCGTATCTAAGAGATATTCTAAATACTCACATCAGACAGAAACACGCCTACTCCTGGTAAATTGTTTCCACACTTTGTTTCGACTTATTAGTAAACAACTAATATAATGTTATCCTCAAACCAGGTCATCAGGCCACCGATTTGAAGAAAATAAATTATAGGAAGCACTTAGTTCTTTAAGAAGAATCACAACACCACACATGAACAAATCAGACCCCAAATTATACATGGTAGTAAGCAACATTTTCAATGCATTTGATATATCGAAACCTGCATCATACGGTTCAAGCAATACATGAAATTACAGCATATTTTTCATTACATGCACACCTCGAAAAGTGATAAAGACTTAGATAACTACACCCTTCCGTTACATTAAGGTGGAATTTGATGGGGGAAATACTCACTTCAGGGTGTCCGGGGGAGGGAGCGAGAGCGGGGAATGCCGGAGAGATAGGGAAGGCATGGTTGGGGAGAGAGAGAGGGGTGGTTAGGGAAGGGTGAGGTGGGTCGGGAGGTATGGAAGGACTGGTGTGGAAGGAGGGAGGTTCTGGTGGAGTGGGTGTAACGGAGGTCTGGATGGGGTAGCAAGATAATTTTTTAATTATTTTAATTTAACTTTTTTTATTTTTTATTTTCTTTTAAATTATGTGTATTTTTGGAAATATTTTTTTTTTTTTTTTTTTTTTTTAGTTTTTATTCATTTAAATTTAATTTTTTTTATTTTTATAAATTAATATTGGTTTTTTTTTTTTTACATTTTTGTTCGATTTATTTTTTGTCTTGAAATAACCCTTCACCACCTCTTGTAAGTGGGACACTGGGTGTGCGGGGACACACGTCGAGGTGCGGTGGGAGAGAGGGCAGCGTAGGCGTTAGGAGGGCGATTGCGGCGATGTTGGGGTGGAAGAGCGAGGTGAGAGGTCGTTGGGGAGATAGGTAAGAGGGAGGGTACAGTGAGCTGGCAATATGGATGGAGGGGTCGGGAGAGAAGTCGGAGTGGGTGGAATGAAGGGTGTCATGCCCCTACACTGGCGGTAATCTTTCAATCGCACTATAGGAGGTGCGGCACCACCGACCCTTTTCTTTTTAACAATACTAACGATTGTGGATTACGACTTACTTCTATACTTAGAATATTTTTCAACTGCTAGGTACAATTCTTCATTAAACACAAAGCAAAAACTTTCACATCATAAATATATTATCACCAATAAAATTCAAATGCATAGCGGAATAACATGAGAGGGGCAACTCCCTGTAAATATGAGTCTGCACGTATTAATAATGATAATACTCAAATTTACATATAAATCCTACAATGGAGGGAAACCCCAAGTTTCTCCTCTTGCTTGCAAAATCTAACTTTGCTGCACTGTTGTGAAGCTTCGCCCAACCACCAGCAAAGATCACACGTGTTGCTGTCCAACTCATGCACTTGTAGCACAATCTGGGCGCTCATTCAACCGTCATGTCAAACATGCACACCTACTCGCCGTTCACCCTGGGTGCACTTCACCACACCTGCTCGTTTCGTCGTTTCGTCGTGTCGTCTGTCATCGCTCACCCATGCTTGGTTCACCCATTCACTGACGCCTTCACCCATCACACAAATTTTCGTTTCGTTCAGGCGCGCCCGCTGCGGCTGGCCAAAACTCATCTATCGTTTCGTTCGTTCATCATGTCGTCGTGCTCGGGGCACATCCACCCGACTCACCCGTCCGTACAACACACCGCATGACCAATCGTTCACCCAGCGCCCTCGCCAGGTTCGTCTACTCGACGGTCCTTCGTTCAACCCTTGTACAAGCGCTTGCCCAAACTCACCTTACCCAACTCGCCTATTCCACCATGCACTCACACTGCCAAACAACCCATCAGTTACACCGACTCGGCTGTCTTGTTAGGGTCCCACCCTAACCCCCTTATTTATGTAATGGGATCACGTCATAGTCAAGAGTCAATAAAGCCCATATTAATAATTGTAAGTGGTTAATCCACAATTAATGACGGAACCACAGTTAGTTGCAAATGGGCCGTAGTATTAGATAGATGGTATTAATAAAACCCATGGTATTGGCCCGTGGTATTGCATCGTGTCTTATTTTGTAGTCGAGCTCTGCTCTATTGGAGGTTGCCCCCTCGAAGAGGCAAGTGAACATTACTCTCTGAATAATAAAATCATTGCTATTCTGTGTTCTGGGTATCTTTTCTTCGCATATTCTATATTTGGGTATCATTTTCCAGGTTAAGAGCATAACAAGTGGTATCAAAGCACTTCCCAGGGCCGGCGGGCTCTCCATTTCTTAGCAATTTTTTTTTTGGCTAGAGACGTGTTCCGGCGTCTTTAAACCACGGGATATGTCATTGAGCACATAAACCTGCGGATTTGGGGAGGCATGCACGCAGGAAATACAAGAGGTGGTCACGTCTGTTGGACTCCCTTGTAACCCCTGTGGGTACCCCTTCGAGTAGTAGCGCATTAGACAGAACCGCACACGGATTGTCTTCCACATACCCTCTGGGTATATCAGAATCCCCCTAGGCTCCCTTGGAACCTCGCCATAGATAAACCATCAGCCGTCTTGCGGCTACAGTACATCGAGAATAGCACTCGGGGAGATTACTCGCCCGTACGATAGGGTAGTCGGGTTGTACAGCTAAGGGTACGGTCGATCCTCCTTAGTTAGAGCCTTGAAACATTGGGCCGAGTACTACTGCCAGACCCTTATGTATATTGCGATCTGTAGCACGTGACACTCCTCAAGACCATAGTTCCCTTTTCTATCGGGGGATCACACAACATCTCTTGCAGACCCGCTTGTGCAAAGGGGTGCAGCAGCAGCAGACATCAGTCCCGCAGTCTCGAGTTCGCAGATCAGCCATTCTGATCTATTAGATCCATCAGATCCACAGAAGCAGTCTATTCCGCCATCAGATCCGCCATTCAGATCTCTCAGATCCACCAGATCGGAGTCGTTGTGAAGGGTTCCTATACCGGGGTATAATTTTCGCAGGACTTTTGGCCGCATTGACATTTTGAGGATTTGGCCACTGCAGTATTGATAAGGAAGGAGTAAAACTAAGTTAGGAGTTTTCAGAAAGAAAAAAAAAGTCTGAGATCTTTCGGGGTGCTTATTGGTGATCTAGCCCATCAGAATCAGGACGATGAGCTGAGAATGGTGGTACCATTCACTTCTTAGTGAAATTTTTTTAGGCGGTCCCAATTTTCAAAAAATCCGGTTGGAGTATGGTAGAAACTAGAGCTCAAGCGATGGCCAATGAAAGGATGGACAAACTTGAAGAATCAATGCACAACCTCCACATTCAGCTTACCGGACTATGTAGCATGGTCGAGAAAATAGTCCCGAACGGCAAGGAGCAAGCCCACGAGGAGGAGTATAATGGCACTGAACATAATGAGGGTGAGTCTAGCCACTCTCCTCACATCTAGCACACCCACCCACCACCCAGTCAACGACCTCCCAAGTTGGATATGCATAAATTTGACGGTTCTCACCCGTCGGCTTGGATAGCACAAATGGAGCAGTATTTCAAACTGAATCACATCTTCGATGATGTGACTCAGCTTATGTTGGGGAGCATGTACTTGGACAATGAAAGGTGGCAATGGTGGGAATGGCATCAGCGTTGCACTGGACCTTTTAGGACTTGGACCAAATTCACCAAAGCTCTTCAAGACCGCTTTGACCAGGAATCATCTTTTTTGGGTCGTCTTACTAAGCTCCGATAGACTGGTACAGTGGATGAATATATTACAGCTTTTGAAGCCTTAGCCTTCCGCACTTGGGGTCTCTCAGATGTGTTCTGCACGGAATGTTTTATCAGTGGTCTTAAAGAAGCTATCAAAGCCCAAGTCCTACTGCACCACCCTCCCACATGGACGGAGGCTTGCAAGGTAGCTCGTAACGTGGAACGTGCATTAGCAGCCCAATACAGTCGCCCAAATTTCTCTGCTAAAGGTCGCCCCCCATAGGCTCACAACACGAATCAAACACTTAAGGTCCAAAAGGTGTCACCTGCGAAAATGGCCGAAAGAAGAAAGAAAGGCCTATGTTACTACTGTGATGAAAAATACTCCCCAGGTCATAAATGCAAGGAGCCCAAATTTTTTCAAATTGATGCCACTGACTACAGCTCAACAGAGGAAGATCCACCACTGGAGGAACAGGGGCCGCTAGAAGAAGACAACCAAAAGGACAATGTCTCTGACGAACCAGTTATTTCGTTGCATGCTTTGGCAGGGATTTCTTCCCCTAAAACTCTCAAAATCAGAGGTTTTATTAAACATCGCCCAGTAGTAGTCTTGATTGATAGTGGAAGTACACATAATTTCATCCATCAAAAAGTCGCAGAAGCAGTACATTGTTTTGTACGAGCAGTTTCTAACTTCCAAGTTCAAATTGCGGATGGAGGCATAATGAAATGTGAAGGCCGCTGTGAAAATGTCAAACTTCAAATGGGGGATTATCAGTCGAAAACCCACATGTTTGCCATACACATGGGGGGTTGTGACATTGTCCTCAGCGCTGAATGGCTCCGCACTCTTGGGCCAATCACAATGGATTTCCAGGAGTTATATATGAGTTTTAAGCAGAACAACTACACACATACCCTCCGTGGACTCCAGGCGGGAGCCCCCTCTATCATCAGCTCGCATAGGATGGAAAAATTGTTAAAAAAGGGCAATCATGGAGTTGTAGCTCAATTTAATGCCATCCAGGCAGTCGAAGCAAAGCCTCTGCCAATTAATCCTGAGATGCAACAGATTTTAAATAACCATCTGCTGGTCTTTGACAAGCCTCATGAGCTTCCACCCTCGTGAGGGGAACATGATCATAGGATCACCTTGGTTCCAGGGGCCCAACCCCCAAATGTGCACCCATACAGATATCCATTCACCCAAAAGAATGAAATAGAAAAAATCATCAAGGAACTTTTGGAAGCAGGTGTCATTCGTCCCAACATTAGTCCTTATTCATCCCCAGTGGTCATGGTGCTCAAGAAAGATGGGGAGTGGCGGATGTGTCCCGACTTCAGGGCCCTCAATAAGTTGACAGTCAAAGATAAACTTCCCATCCCGGTGGTTGATGATTTGCTGGATGAACTCAATGGGGCTCAATTTTTCACTAAGCTGGATCTTCGCTCAGGCTACCACCAAATTCGCATGAAGGAAGTCGACATCCCCAAGACTGCTTTCAAAGCTCATGAAGGCCATTATGAATTCCTGGTCATGCCATTTGGTCTTTGTAATGCCCCCTCTACTTTTCAGAGCCTTATGAACCACATTCTCAAACCATATCTCTGGAAATTTGTCCTTGTCTTCTTCGATGACATCCTCATCTATAGTTGCACTTGGGCTACACATCTTCAGCATGTAGATCTACTCTTGCAACTGCTCCGCAAGCATAAATTATTTGTCAAGATGTCCAAGTGTTCGTTTGGCATGGAAGAAGTAGAGTATTTGGGCCACATTGTGGGGCGTGAAGGTGTCAAGGTGGACCCCAAAAAGATCCAGGCAATGCAGGAATGGCCTCAATCTAAGACCTTGAAGAGCTTGAGAGGATTTTTGGGTCTCACAGGCTATTATCGTAAATTTTTCTGCAACTATGGTCACATAGCGAAGCCCCTCACCCAACTCCTAAAGAAAAATTCATTCTTCTGGAATGAGGAAGCACAACAAGCCTTTACAGCTCTAAAAAACGCCATGTGTTCCACTCCAGTCTTAGCACTACCTGACTTCACCAAATCTTTTGTCATTGAATACAGGTATTGGGGCGGTCTTAATGTAGGAAGGGCGACCGTTGGCCTTCACAAGCCAACAACTCAGTGGGAGGAATCTAGGCCAATCTACCTATGAGAAGGAAATGATGGCCATCTTACATGCAGTCGAGACCTGGCAACCTTACTTATTGGGGCGACGTTTCCAAATCTGCACAGATCATCACAGTCTTAAATATTTTTTGGAGCAACGCCTATCCTCCCCACAACAAAATAAATGGCTAGCCAAAATGCTGGGATATGATTATGAGATCATTTACAAGAAAGGGAAAGACAATAGTGTAGCAGATGCATTATCTCACCAATTTGACGAGGAAAGTACTCTGCTAGCAATTTCCCTCCCCATTCTAGAATGGATTGAAGAGGCTCGCAGGGAATGGTTTTCACACCTTGGGCTCTCCCAACTCATTTCTCAATTGCAGGTAGATCCAACTTCCACCAAGGGCTACTCGTGGCAGGATGATATTCCTCGCTACAAGGACAGAGTTGTAATATCACCAACATCCACCCTCAAAAGTCGCATTTTGGCAGAATTGCACTCATCTCCCATTGCAGGACATTCGGGCTTTCAGAAGACGTATGCTAGCACCAGAAGATTATTTTTTTGGACAGGCATGAAAAAGGACATCCTTACTTTCGTAGAAGAATGTGATGTTTGTCAACGCCACAAAGGCGAAACCGTCAGCACACCAGGCATGTTACAGCCATTGCCCATTCCGACATCAATTTGGACGGAGGTTTTTATGGATTTCATTACAGGTCTTCCAAAGTCAGGGAACAAGTCAGTCATCATGGTGGTTGTGGACCGACTATCGAGGTATGCTCATTTCTGCGCCCTACCGCACCCGTTTACACCAACTTTTGTTGCTCAATCTTTCATGGATCAGATCTTAAAATTGCATGGCATGCCCACTTCTATTGTGTCCGACCGCGACTCGATCTTCACCAGTAATTTTTGGCAGGAACTCTTTAGAATACAAGGCACTCAATTCAAACTTAGTACTTCCTATCATCCGCAAACAGATGGTCAAACCGAAGCCGTCAACAAATGTCTAGAAACCTACCTTAGGTGTTTCACTTCGGAAAAGCAACACCTTTGGGTACAGTGGTTACCTTTCGCTGAATGGTGGTATAACACCAACTATCATGCCACCACCAAACTGACTCCCTATGAAGCAGTATATGGTCAATTCCCCCCTTCACCTACTTCGTATCTCAAGGGATGCTCAAAACTACAAGCAGTGGATCAACTCCTACAGCACTGCGTAACCATGCTCACCCATCTTCGAGAGAATCTTCATCAATCTCAGAATTGCATGAAGCAATAGGTAGACCAGCATCGCTCAGAGCACCAATTTCAAGAAGGGGATCAGGTCTTTTTACGGCTACAACCATATAAGCAAACATCACTCAAGGACAAGGGGTGTCAGAAACTCTCTCCCAAATTCTACAGACCATATCAAGTACTTTAGCGCATTGGAGAAGTGGCCTACAAGTTGGCCTTGCCACCTACTGCAAAAATCCATCCAGTTTTCCATGTCTCATGCCTCAAGAAAGTGATTGGGAACAATTATAGAACCCAGACCAGTCTACCTGAATTGGATGAAGAAGGGTACATCTGGCTTCAACCCAAATAGGTCCTAGACACACGAGACAAGCAACTGCGTGGCCACATGATTAAGGAAGTCCTCGTCAAATGGAAAGACACCTCTCCTGAAGATGCAACTTGGGAACCAGCCACTATTCTTCAGCAATTTTCGCAGCTTCAGCCTTGAGGAGAAGGCTCGTCTTAAGGGGGAGGGCATGTTAGGGTCCCACCCTAACCCCCTTATTTATGTAATGGGATCACGTCATAGTCAAGAGTCAATAAAGCCCATATTAATAATTGTAAGTGGTTAATCCACAATTAATGACGGAACCACAGTTAGTTGCAAATGGGCCGTAGTATTAGATAGATGGTATTAATAAAACCCACGGTATTGGCCCATGGTATTGCGTGTATGAGTCATATATAAAGGATAGAGAATCCCTGCGAGGAGCATCGTGTCTTATTTTGTAGTCGAGCTCTGCTCTATTGTAGGTTCCCCCCTCGAAGAGGCAAGTGAACATTACTCTCTGAATAATAAAATCATTGCTATTCTATGTTCTGGGTATCTTTTCTTCGTATATTCTGTATTTGGGTATCATTTTGTAGGTTAAGAGCATAACATGTCTACTCGGTGCCTGTGTGTGCCTGCCTGCCTCCTACCCAACCCGCGCTAATGACTTGACCACCGACCTATTCACCAACCTGTCTGTTGTCGTGTCTGCGTCTGCAGCCTAGACACCCTGTGGCCACCACACATCTCACCCAACCTGTGGCTAGGGTGGTTCGGCCTCGACGTCTGCCTGCACCATCGTCCTTAATTCAGAATGCCCAAATTGCTTGCTTCCGCGCCTAAGAGAAGGCCCTAGCTTGCATGTCTTGGATGATCTTATGTTGGATTGATGATGAAAATCATCTCCATTGTCATATATTTATATCCTTAGACCCTCCACGAATGGTCATGTTGACCTATGTCAGCCAACCCATAAACATGGCTTTCCAACTATTTCTGCACGTCGGCTTGTGGCTAGGGTGCCCACACCCAGGATTTCCCAGTCATACAAAGCCTCCATCCAAACATTTAGTCATTTTCACCTCATGACTTCACGTTTCCATCTGCAGTTGTGCAACCTGCCCACACTCGTCCATCATGTGGTCTTGTTTCTAGCCACCCGCAACTCGAGGGCCTTACATCCTCCCCCACTCGAATTCATTTTCATCCTCGACAATTCTTCATCCTGGCAACCATCTGTCACCAAGATAACCATCCACACAACGGTGTATATGGATAATCCAGATGTCCACTACTCAACCTATTTCACAACATAGATATGCTACTACTCGGGAAGGAATCATGTGTTGGTACCCCTCATGTCAATGATTAGTTGGGTAGCTAATCCAACCATGCATTACCTCAATAAGAACTCATGCCCCTACATCATCATGATTGTCCACTACATTCTACATGTCAACCTATGTCATCTCACCCCTATATGCCCACTCAAAGTGTTTGGAGACTGACTGCCATGAGCAGTTAACAATGAGCCTCATCCTCCATGATAGTCTAAGATGGTAAGAAGGGAGCAGAGCCTAAAGGCTCTCCCTCGCTAATCAGCTCAATCCACCTTTCTAGATCGTCCACTTCCATTCTCTACAAATATGCCTGCCGATCCTCCATATGGACATTCTGTTATGAAACCAGCTCAAGAAACGATAGAAAAGATAGATCAACGCCTTAGAATTCAGCCTCTTCGAGGGGGCAACCTCCTTTACATTACATAAATGAACAATTCTTGGATGATACAAATGAAAATTCCTCCTTTCTATATGTAGGAGTCTAAGGGGTCATAATATAATCAGAGCCAACATAACAATAATAATGTAAGGGCACAATAATAACAATAGTGGGCTTCTATGGGGCACAATAGTAACAATATGGGCACTACATGGGTACATCAATATAATAAGTTGGTTATACTAATAACAATAAGGGGTTACACTAGTAGTATAGGGGCCTAACATGCCCCTCTCCTTCAAAAAGTGTTGTCCTCAACGCTTGAGTAGTTCTTGATGCTTCTGTATAAAATTCTTGTCCTCTCATGTGGAATCTTCAGCGAGTAAGTTCTTCCACTTGATGAGATACTCTGAAATTGATCAATTTCGTAGCTGTCGGGTTCTTGTTTCTGTGACTGCTCCAAGTTCCAATATGATTTTTCCTTCCTCTTCAATTTTTGGCAATATTGTTTGAATTGGGATATTTTGCAACTTTTGAATAAGTGGCCATACTTCTTCGTCCTTCTTCGATTCATCCCTTGCTTCATTTATCCAATCTGGTTGGATAATATAAATAGCACAAAACAATGTTTCCACATTCTCATCCTTAAAGAGTCTTACCATTCGGTAAGGTCACCATTTCTTAAGTGCATGTAGTATTGCCAACATTTCCTTCTCATAAATAGCTTGCTTGAGATGTAGCAGTAAAAATACCAATAACCTACACCAAAACATTTTTCACTACGATGTTTACCTACCTATTGTTTCATTTGATTTTGCACTGAAGTGGCGTTATCTTTTAAAAGTTGGAGAACTTGTTGTTGATGCTTGATGTGATCTTTCACTGCTTGAAACTTTTTCTTCTTGATATGTCCTTCTACCTCAAGAGTTTGAGGAGTGGTAATTTCTTCCAATCCTTTTCAAGATATGGTCGGATTCATTTCTTGATGCTCGATGTGATCTTTCACTTCTTGAACATTTTTCTTCTTGATATGTCCTTCTATCTTGATAGTTTGAGGAGTGGTTATTTCGAACAATGAATTACAAGATATGGTTGGATTCATTTCTTCTTTCTCGATGTGATCTTTCACCTCTTGCACATTTTTCTTCTTGATATGTCCTTCTATCTTGAGAGTTTGAGGAGTGGTAATTCTTGCCAATGCTTTACAAGATATGGTCTGATTCATTTCTTCTTTCTCTAGGGTGGGGTCTTGGCGTATATCTTCTTCTTTTGATATTTCTTGATCCTTTTCTTCCTCCTCTTCATATTCTATGTAAAATAATTTCTTCTCAGCACACTTATGACCTTTAGTGCATTTACTATCACAATTGTAACAAAGCCCTTTTTCTCTTTTTTCTTCCAATTGTTGTGGTGTAACCCTTGTAGGTTGTGGAAGGCTAGGAGAAACAACACTTCCATATTTATAGTTGTGAGGGGTACGTTTGCTGGTTTCCATAATTTTTCTTTCCACTATGTCACAAAGCCCTTTTACTCTTTCCAATTGTTGTGGTGTTGCTCTAAAGAAGGTGTTGCTCTTTGTATCCTCATAATGTGCTATCATTTCCTCTGTGAAAATTGACCACGTAACAAGTTGTTTACGAGAACAAAGCCCTTCGTACCATAAAAATTGATCTGGTTCTAAATATGAAGATGCAATACATACCTCTTGTAATAGTTGTACACCACGTAGATCAAAATATTGCTCCATCTGAAGTATCCAATTTGCCGGATCCTTTCCATCAAACTTACTCATCTTGATTTTTCTTAATTTTAGGAGCTTGACCTTGAAACGACTGGAACTCTGTACTTTCAGATCTTTAAGTTCTGAAATTGTGACCTATAGTAGCCCTCTGTGTCCTCTTTCTAATGCCACCAGTCTGATCCAAATTGGATTCTCTAAGAAAGAGTTATGCACAATCTCCCAAGATGACCTGATTATAGACCTTTCCAGAAGAGCAAACTTGTATGAAGCGCCATGTGTCACTGTTTCGATCTTTGGATCTGAAAAAGATATACAAAAGACTACAGTCTGTCCTCTTTCTGTACCTTCTGATGAAATTTCAATCCGATACCCAGAGAGAAAGTTATGACGATTTCCCCCAAGTCACCGGTTTTGAATGTAATTCAGGAGTCTGCAAAAAGACCAACTTCCTCAGATCATATCTCCACAAATATCGCGCGAAAAGCTCTGAAATTCGGACCCAAGGTTCAGCGCGATTGCTTCTCAAATGGATTTTTTTGTGACTTCTGAAACGTCACAGAAAAAAAGTTATAGTGAAAATGCCACGATGACCTGTTTGGAGCAGCAAAACCCTAGAATCCAAAGCTCTAATACCAAATGTTATGAAACCAACTCAAGAAAATATAGAAAAGATAGATCAACGCCTTAGAATTCAGCCTCTTCGAGGGGGAAACCTCCTTTACATTACATAAATGAACAATTCTTGGATGATACAAATGAAAAGACCTCCTTTCTATATATAGGAGTCTAAGGGGTCATAACATAATCAGAGCCGACATAACAATAATAATGTAAGGGCACAATAATAACAATAATGGGCTTCTATGGGGCACAATAGTAACAATATGGGCACTACATGGGTACATCAATATAATAAGTGGGTTATACTAATAACAATAAGGGGTTACACTAGTAGTATAGGGGCCTAACACATTCGGCCTCACATACTCTTCGTCATCGTTATCTTCCATTGCTTCCAACCTCTGAGATAGGTCCAAGATGCTATCTAACAATGATCTGATAACCTGTGACTGCTCTGCAAGTTTTTCTTCTGCAATAGACAACTGCTTACAGATTTCTCCATCTCGCGTCTAATTCTCCATGTTCATCACTGTCAACTTACATTCGGGCTTAGTTACTCCTAAGGTTGGAACACCAATGGGTACATCCTCTCGTCTATCGTAAATGTACAATTTCTTCATATGGAGAACAATCATCGCATCGAATTCCTTCATGAATTCTATACCTAGTATAACCTCATTGTAATCTATCTACACCATAGTGAAATCAAATTTCCTTGTCCATTCACCAAGTGTCACATCCACTTTTTCAACCACACCAATCTCAGAATCTGGAGGAGAATTCATTGTCTTCATCTATGCCTGTACCGATAAAAAAATCAGCCTAATTCTTCTCACAGTATCCTTGCTCATGAAGTTGTGAGTTGCACCACTATCCACCATAGTAAGCACAACAACACTTCGAACTTTCATTTCGACATACTCCAATTTGTTTCTTTTCGAGTCTCTTCGTGAGACTGCTTCCATAGCCACCGCAGGTCCAAGGATCCGCATAACGCCTACAGAATTTTCTTCTTTCTTCTTTGCATTGGATTGTGCCAAAGCATCCACCTTTGGTCTCGAAGGACAATTATTCACCATGTGAGGTTCCTCACATATCCAACACTTCAGTGGTTTCTTCATCTTCAACTTTTCATTTGATTTCGAAGTCTCCTCTTTCGTAGTCTTTTCTTGCGATTTCTCAAACTTCTTCTTCTTCTCATTGGAATCCTCATAGTAGTGTTCCACCAAATGACCACACAGAAAAAGCCTCCTCAACTATCTTAATCTTCTGTATCTTCACTTCATTCCACGCCGAAGGTTTTAGCCCAATGATAAAGTTGAATACCTTATCTCTCTCTGCCATGTCTGGAAGTTCCAGAACTACACTTGAGAACTCTCGTTGATATGCCTGCAGACTTTCCGTTTTCTTTATATACTTTATCTTCATCCTTGTATCCCATGTTTCGTCTTGTGGACTGAAGTGGGTTTTCAAAGCCTTCTTCATGTCATCCCATGAAGTTATGTCTTCAGCATTGCCATTGGCAATCTGATCCATCCTACTTCGCCACCACATCTTAGCATCCTTCATCAAGAATTAAGCAGCTACCTTCTCTTTGGTTTCCTCATCGGATAATCCTAAATGTTCCATATCCCATAGAAATTTTCCAAGAGTCTTCACACTCCTTGTCCCATCATAAGAATTTGGCTGCTTGATTTTGACATGAGTCACTCCTCCACCTGAGTTGTCTCTCACAAATTTCTTCAAAACCATGATCTCATTCAGAGCGTCATCAAGAGCTTGCTGCAATTTCAAGATTTCAGCCAAACCTTGATCTCTTGCTTCACCAATCTTCTTGACTTCTTCTTCCATTTGTGTATACTTCCATTCAGTATACTTGTATCGAACCTTGAGGTCTTCAAGTTCCTCCTTCAGCTTCACATGGCCTTCATAAACCTGCATCTTTTTAGCCTTCATTGATGTCATGTCAGAACCCAATTCCTCCATGTGATCCAATACCCTGTCAAGAAAAGCCTCTCTAGCATCATGGCTAGATTCACCTGTCATAAGCTGAGGTCCATTCGCCATTTCTGCCATCTGCTTCCTTTCTGATCTAGTATAAACCATAAACATGCAAGCCTGAATCACCTCTCAGATTTCTTCGTTACGTATTCTGAATCAACCATCAGTTGCACTTCAACTTGTTCTTTGAATTAGGCCTCTGATACCAGCTGTCACATTAGTACAGTTTGTATTAGCTTTCTTCCGTAAGCCTGATTCAACTGAATCAAGCTTTGATACCAACTATCATGCTGCTACATTGGCAGTAATCTTTCAACCACACTATAGGAGGTGTGACACCACCAACCCTTTTCTTTTTAACAATAATAACAATCGAGGACTATGCCTTATTTCTATACATAGAATATTTTTCAACTACTAAGTACAATTCTTCATTAAACACACAACAGAAACTTTCGCATCATAAACCTATCATCACCATTAACATTCAAATGGATAGTAGAACAACATCGGAGGGGAAACTCCCTGTAAATGTGAGTCTACCCATATTAACAATGATAATATTCAGATTTACATATAAATCTTACAACAGAGGGAAATCGCAAGTTTCTCCTCTTACTTGCAAAATCTAACTTTCCTACACTACCGTGCAGCTTCGCCCAACCACTGGGCAAAGTCACATGAGTTGCTGCGCAACTCATGCACCTATCACACTTGTCGCACAATCTGGGTGCCTGTTCAACCATCATGTCAAATGTGCACACCTACCCGTCGTTCACCCTGGGCGCACTTCACCACACCCGCTCGTTTCGTCATTTTGTCATTTCATCGTGCCACCCATCATCACTCACCCGTGCCTGGTTCACCCGTTCACCGACACCTTCACCTGTCGCATGAAATTTCGTTTCGTTTGGGAGTGCACACCATGACCGCCCAAAACTCATCTATCATTTCGTTCGTTCGTTGTGTCGTTGTGCCTAGGGCACGTCTGCCTGACTCACCCATTGGCACAACACTTTGCACGACCAACCATTCACCCGACACCCTCACCCTGTTCGTTCACTCGATGGTCCTCTGTTCAACCCATGTACGAGTGCCCACCTGAACTGACTTTATCTGGCTTGCCCGCTCCACCATGCATTTGCACTACCAAACGACCCTCTGGTTACACCAACTCGGCTGTCTACTCGGCACTCGTGTGCGCCCGCCCGCCTGCTACCTGACCCACACTAACGACCTGACCGCCAACCTATTCGCTGTCATCTCTGTGCCTGTGGTACGCCCTGTGGCCACCACACAACTTGCCCAACCTATAGCTAGGGTGCTTTGGCCCCTACATTCGTCTACACCATTTCCCTTAATTCAGATTGCCTAGCCTCTTTGCTTCTGTGCCTAAGAGAAGGCCTTAGCTCACATGTCTTGGATGATATTGTGTTGGATTGATGATGAAACTCCTCTCCATCATCATATATTTATATCCTTTGGCCCTTCACGAATGGTCACGTTGACCCATGCTAGTCGACCCATAAACATGGCTCTCCAACTATTTCTGCATGTCGGCTTGTGGCTGGGGCGCCCACACCCGGTACCGCCCAATCATATAAAGCCTCCATCCAAACACTTAGTCATTTTTCACCTCATGACATCTCGTTTCCACCTATGGAGTCATTTTTCGCCTCATGACATTGTGTTTCCACCTACGACTTCCCAACTTGCCTACGCTCCTCTGTCATGTGGTCTTGCCTCCAACCACCCGCAACTCGAGGGCCTTACAAACGGGGTATGAATGGAGGGGTATGGAGGAAGGGAGGTTTGGGTGGAGTTGGTGGAACGAAGGGCTTGATGGGGTAGGAAGATAATTTTTTAATTTGTTTTTAAATGTCTTTTATTTTAATTATTTTTAATTTTTTAATTTTTAATTTTCTTAATCTTAAAAAAAAAAATTTAGAATATTTTTTTCCCTTGAATTATATGTATTTTTTGAAATATTTTCCTTTTATTTATTTATTTTTTGATATATATTATTAATTTTTATATAAACTTTTTATTTTTACAAGTTAATTTTGGTTTGTTTTTACATTTTTATGGTTAAATTTTTTATTTGATTTTTTTTTTGTCATGAATCGGCCTCTCGCCACCCCTGGCCGATGGGGCCGTCAAGTGGGCTAGGAAGGAGGTTTGGTTGGGCAAGGAGGGAAGGAGGGTAGGAAGGTGGGCACAAGGGTGCAATGGTGTGGATGTAGGAGAGGGAGAGGTGGCGTGATTAGGGAGGGAGGTAAGATTAAGGGTGGGCTAGAGTAGGGAGGTATCGACAGAGGGGTGGGAATGGAAGGAGGGAGGAGTGGAGTAGGTGCGTATTGGAAGAGGGGTCAGCATGGAAGAAGGGAAGCATGGAGTAGGTGGAACCGAGATGGGGATGCAAGGAGGGAAGCATGGAGTAGGTGGAACCAATGGGGGGATGGGGTAGGCAATTTTTTTTTTTTTCTAATTTGTTTTTTGTTTTGTTTTTCTTTTTAATTTTTCTTTTCATTTAATTTACTTCTTAAAAATTTGTTTTATTAAGTTTTAGTTATTTATTTTTAATTTTTTTTATTATTATTATTATTATTATTATTATTATTTTAGGCTTAGCAGGACTCTCTCATTTTCCATTTTACATGTCCATTATTCACCCCGCAATAGGGTGAAGGTAGTAATAGATTCAAACCCAAGATCTGACACTTCATTCCACGGCCATTGCCACTTGAGCTACCCCATGACGGACTAAATTCAATTTTTTTATTTAAATATTTAAATTTAAGTTTATATATATATATATATATATATATATATATATATATATATATATATATATATATATATATATATATATATATATATATATATATATATATATATTTATATATATATTATTTTTTTTTAAACATAAAAAAAGTTACTTATATTTATATTTCTTATTTTTTCTTCCCTTAAATTATGTTTTTCTTTGAAATATATATATATATATATATATATATATATATATATATATATATATATTTGATTTATTTTTTGTCATGAATCGAATCGTCACTAGTCCTAGCCAGTTGGGCTGTGGGGTGGGCACGGAGGGAAGCCCGGATAGGGTGGAAAGTGAGGGAGGTGGTTGGGAGGGTGCGGTGGTGTGGGAGCTAGAGAGGGAGGTGTGGGGTGGTTGGGGAGGAAGGTAAGAGGGAGGGTGAGGTGGAGTGGAGTGGTGAGGTATGTATGGAGGGGTGGGGAAGGAAAGAGGATCTGGTGGAGTGGGTGCAATGGAGGGTGGCGTGGGGTAGATAGCCTTTTTTTTTAAATTTGTCTTTTTCGGATGATGATGATGATGATGGTTAACGTCCACTGAGACCAAACATTGGTCTATCAGACAAGAAACAAATTATTTAGTTCTATTTAATATTTTATTCCTATGCTCAAAAATCTTGGAGAGAAACCTTCGGAATTCACTATAATTTGGACATCGTAAAAGGCTAGGAATGTCAGTGTTGCAACAAAGATTACGAAATTGAGATCTAATGTGGTTGTATGTAGGGCACTCTAAGAGGAAGTGATTTTCATCCACGATGTTCATATTCTCACAGAGATACCAGATCCTTTCCATCCACGGTCTTTTAGGAACTTCCCAATGACCCGTTTCACTATGGAGCTCATGAGAGTTCATTCTAATCTTCGCTATATTAGTTTTCCTTTTTGAGCTAGTTAAAACAGAGAGATACTTTTGATTTTTCTTATTACTTTCTTTTATTTTTTATTTTTATTTTTATTTTTATTTTTAATTTGTTTTTATTTTTTAAATTTACATTTTTTATTTATATTTTTAAATTTAATTTTTTTAACATTTTTTATTTTATTTATTTATTTATTTATTTTAAATTTTGTTTTCATCTCTTTATTTAAATTTTTTATCTTCTATCATTTTTAAATTTCATTTTTTTCCCACTGTTTTGTTTTTTTAAATTTATTTTAAACTTTTATTTTTATTTTTTTTTTAACATAAAAAAAAGTTGATTTAGATTTTTTTTCCCTTAAATTATATGTATTTTTTTTGTTTTGGTTTTTGTTTTGTTTTTTTTATTTTTTTGATTTTATATTTTCCTTTTTTATTTAAGTTTTGATATTTTTTTCTTTTGTTTTTATTTTAATTTAAATACTTTATTTTTACAAGTTCATTTTTTGCTTTCTTTTTTAATTTTTTTTATGGTTTTTTTTAATATAGAATTTCTTATATTTGATTTTTTTTTTGTCATGAATCGGCCCGTTGCCATCCTAGGTTGGTTCAGACGCGAGGTCGGTGGGGAGGGAGGGACGTTGGGGTGGGGTAGGAGGGGAGGGAGGATTGTTGGTAGGAGGGTCCAGTGGTGCGGGGCCGGGGGAGAGGAAGGGGTGGCATGGTTGGGGAGGGAGGTAAGAGGGAGGATGGGGTCGGGTGGGATGAGGACGTACGTAAGAAGGGTTGTGTCATGCCCCCAAGCCGATGGTAGTCTTCCAACCACTCTTAGCGAGGTGCGGCACCACCAAACACTTTATTTTCAACAATACTTATGTTCATGGACTACACCTAATTCACTTCTTCTTACTTAGTTTGTTCTTCTCAACCAAGTATTATTACATTTAACCTTTATACCAATGAACACCCATACACATTCATTATCAACAGCAATTATAACAAGAACACAATTGCACAATATAAAGGGAGGGGTAACTCCCTGAACAATGAGTCTGTGCAAAATATATGTATTAATCAATCTTTCAACAATACAAGCTTTTACAAGTGTCCTTGGCAAAATCCAAGTCTATACTTAGCCAATTTACAATCATGGCAAAACTGCCTTCACACACCTTTGTGCACACCTTGGACGGTGAGCGGGTACTCACCTGAGCTACCAAGACACCCCCGTCAAGTCTCAACACAAACCGGTACTTCAATCAACCCACAGCACACCTTGCCCAAACCTTCGACTTTCACCAAGTGCGAGTTACAACCGTGCACAAGTCCAACTCAAGCGCATGAGCTATGCACTTATACAAGTCCCTTATGCGCACTTCTCAAACCTGCACCTCTATGCGAAGTCCTTGATCGAATGAGTGATTGAATGGTGATGTTTGAACGCTCCAAACATTCCACAATATATACACATGGTAATGGGGTGGTGGCTCACCTAGCCGACCACCAAAACATGGTTTACACACCCCTTCCTAAGCGTTGAACATGTTGGCCTACTCCCCATCGCAAGTCAATCTCCAACTCCATCGTTCCACGTTCCAAGTGATAGTATAAACTCCCATCACAATCCTTGTATCATCGCAATGTTGTATCGTTTCGTCGCACCTCCGTGTGCCTTGACTCGTCGGTCCACCCGCGCCCGCACCTTGTGCGCCAACTCGCCGGTTCGCCCGCGCCCGCGCCCGCGTGTGCGCCAACTCGTCGGTTCGCCCACGCCCACGCCCGCGTGTGCGCCAACTCGTTGGTCACTCGTGCCCGCGCCCGGCGTGTGCCCTGACTCGCCTCTCGCCCACATCATGCCCGGCGTGCACCCTGACTCGCCTCTCGCCCCCGCGCCCGTCACATGACCACGCCCTCGCCCGGTTCACCCGGTGCCCAACCGCATGTGTACCCGAGGACCTTACATCCTTCTCCACCTAAAATCATTGTTGTCCTCGACAACATAACATCCCGGTAGCCATCAACCAAGATCATCAATATCCATGATGTCAACTCCTCCACATACGGCAAACATCCCTGCAACATATGTAGAACTCCATCTCCACCATGTCTCGCCTTAGTAACCAACTGTCACCAAGCTCACCATACCAAGGTATACACCTCATCGGTATGTCATACATCAGATATCATCTCAATCCATGATCATCGACTCCTCTGTCACAATCTCCACTGCAACATCTGTGTCGACCCCATCATGTGTCATCATGTGAACCTCTGTCATGATACTCCAACAAGTGCTAACACATCTCTACCATGTGCCAACATCTCATCCCAATAGCAACATCATCCTGTACACTGGATCCCCTCATGACTCAAGC
Source organism: Pinus tabuliformis (assembly GCA_031772625.1). Lineage (NCBI taxonomy): Eukaryota > Viridiplantae > Streptophyta > Pinopsida > Pinales > Pinaceae > Pinus > Pinus tabuliformis. Next base: position 411,116,768 of record CM062810.1, on the reverse strand, counting down.
TAGTTGGGTAGCTAATCCAACCATACGCCCAAACCACAAGAATGCACATTCTTCCATCACCATCAGTCGTTTCTCAAAACAACCTGCCACATTCTTGACTCATCAAGAATCTATCTCCATAAGTGCAAACCATGCTCAGGTCCATGGAAACTCCATCCATCTCATCTGCAACATGTCATGACACTTGATGCCAAGCCATCCCTGCATCATCAGCCATACCTGCTCAACATGCTTTAAGGACTCATTGCCATGAGCAGCTAACAATGAGCCTCATCTTCTCATCCATCTAAGAAGATGTAGAGGGAGTAAAGCCTGAAGGCTCTCCCTCACTAATCAACTTGGTCCATCTATTAGGATCCTCAATCTCCATCCTTTATAGATAAGTAACCTAGTCTTCCCCTTGGACATCCGGCCTCACATATACCTCCTCATCATCATCATCCTCAACCAACTCTATCCTTCTTGACAAATCCAAGATGCTATCTGAAAGTGTCCTGATGACCAATGACTGCTCGGTAAGCTTTGCCTCAACAGTAGACAACCGCTTACTCATGTCTCCCATTCTCTTCTCATCCTCCATTTGCATTACTCCAAATTTACAATCAGGCCTTGTCACTCCAATGGTTGGCACACCAATGGGTACATCCTCCCTTCCATCATAAATGTAGAGCTTCCTCAAATGTGGAACAATCATAGCATCAAATTGTTTCATGAATTCCATCCCCAATATGGTCTCATAGTCATCTATCCACACTATAGTGAAATCAACCTTCCCTATCCATTCACCAAGTGTAGTGTCCACCCTTTCAGCCATACCAAGAACTTCAATAGGAGGAGAATTGACTATCTTCATCTGTGCCTTTGCCGGTACAAATTTCAGCCCAATCCTTCTCACAGTATCTTTGCCCATGAATTTGTGAGAAGCTCCACTATCCACCATAGTGAGCACATCAGCACCTCCAACCTTCATCTGAACATACTCCAACCTGTTCCTCTCTGGATCTCTCTGAGAGACCACCTCTGAAGTACTAGAAGCACCAAGTATCTGCATCATCCCCACAGAATCTCCTTCATTCTTCGCATCAGATTGTGCAATCGCAACCACTTTCGATCTAGAAGGACAATTCTTCACCGTATGTGGTCCAACACATATCCAACACTTCAAGGCTTTCTTCGTCTTTGAACTATGATCCGATTTCAAAGCATCATCCTTCTTCTTCTCTTTCGGCTTATCAGACTTCTTCTTCTTATCATCAGAAGTCTCATCATAATGCTCCACCAACCTGTCAACAACAGCAAAAGCTTCCTCAAGTGTTCTAATCCTCTGCCTCTTCACTTCATTGTGTGCCCAAGGCTTCAACCCAATAATGAAGTTGAACATCTTGTCCCTTTCCGCCATGTCAGGAAGTTCCAGACCCGCACTTGCAAACTCCCGTTGATATGTCTGTAGGTTCCCGGTCTGCTTACTGAACTTAATCTTCATCCTTGCTTCCCATGTTTCATCTTGAGGACTGAAATGGGTCTGCAAAGCTTTCTTCATGTCATCCCACGAAGTAATGTCACCAACACTACCATTGGCAATCTGATCCATCCTCCTTCGCCACCACATCTTAGCATCCTTTGTTAAGAACTGAGCAGCTACCTTGACCTTCGTCTCATCATCAGATAGACCTAATCGCTCCAAGTATTGCTCCATGTCCCATAGAAAGTTTCCAAGAGTCTTTGCACTCCTTATACCATCATAAGATTCTGGTTCCTTGACTTTCACATGAGGCACTCCTCCACCTGAGTTATGCCTCACGGCCTTCTTCAACATCGCTATCTCATCTATGGCTTCGTCAAGATATTTCTTCAAGTCCATGATCTCTGCAAGACCCTGGTCCCTTGCTTCTTCAACCTCCTTGACCCTTACTTCTAGTTGTGTACACATAAGATCAGTGTACTCATGTTGTGTCCGGAGTTCATCAAACTCTTCCTTCATCTTCAAGTTGGCCTCTTGCTCCTTAGTGAACAAGTCCATCTTCTTATCCCAGGATGTTTCCATAACCTCCATCCTCAGCAACACCTTTTCCATAAGTGTGATAGTAGCATCTTGCATATGATGACTAGACTCAACCTGAGATTCGGCTGCCATCTCTAACAAATTCTTCTTCTTTTGCAATCTAGTTTCGACCATCCAACGGCTTCACCAAGATGCCTGCAACCCATGTCCTTGATGCAACACTTACCAGAAAGTGTTCACCAACCTCTTTCACCTACAAGTCCCTGCTTCCACCGTTACCTCGTCACAAGCAAACCTACTCTGATACCAACTTCACTTCGGTAAAGTTGTGTAGCAGCATCAACGTTCAATGCCCAAATCAGCTGCTCTGATACGACCTATCACGATAGTGCAATGGGATCAACACTTCATCGTCAACCCGATCAGCTTCCTGATCATCAGCTTTGATACCACCTGTCATGCCCCCAAGCCGGTGGTATTCTTCCAACTGCTCTTAGCGAGGTGCGACACCACCAAACACTTTCTTTTCAACAATACTTATGTTCATGGACTATGCCTAATTCACTTCCTCTTACTTAGTTTGTGTTTCTCAACCAAGTATTATTACATTTAACCTTTATACCAATGAACACCCATACACATTCATTATCAACAATAATTATAACAAGAAGACAATTGCACAGTATAAAGGGAGGGGCAACTCCCTGAACAATGAGTCTGCCCGAAATATATGTATTAATCAATCTTTCAACAATACAAGCTTTTACAAGTATCCTTGGAAAAATCCAAGTCTATACTTAGCCAATTTACAATCATGGCAAAACTGCCTTCACACACCTTTGTGCACACCTTACACGGTGGGCGGGTACTCACCCGAGCTACCAAGACACCCCCGTCAAGTCTCAACACAAACCGGTACTTCAATCAACCCATGGCACACCTTGCCCAAACCTTCGACTTTCACCAAGTGCGGGTTACAACTGTGCACAAGTCCAACTCAAGCGCATGAGCCATGCGCTTATACAAGTCCCTTATGCGCACTTCTCAAACCTGCACCTCTATGCGAAGTCCTTGTTCGAATGAGTGATCGAATGATGATGTTTGAACGCTCCAAACATGCCACAATATATACACATGGTAATGGGGTGGTGGCTCACCCAGCTGACCACCAAAACATGGTTTAGACACCCCTTCCCAAGCGTTGAACATGTTGGCCTACTCCCCATCACAAGTCAGTCTCCAACTCCATCGTTCCATGCTCCAACTGGTCGTATAAACTCCCATCACAATCCTTGTATCATCGCAATGTTGTATCGTTTCGTCGCAAGCAGCTCGGCCTTTCGTCACAACTCTGTGTGCCTTGACTTGCCAGTCCACCCGCGTGCCTGCACCGTGTGCGCCAACTCGTCAATTCGCCCGCGCCAGCACCCGTGTGTGCGCCAACTCGTCGGTCACCCGCGCCCGCGCCCGATGTGCACCCCGACTCGCCTCTCGCCCATATCGCGCCCGGCGTGTGCCTCGACTCGCCTCTCGCCCACACGCCCGTCGCATGGCCACGCTCGGGCCCGGTTCGCCCAGCGACCAACCGCATGTGCGCCCCAGGACCATACAGGTGGGGAGGAAGCGAGTGTCGGGTAGAGTGGGTGGAATAGACGGTGGGTGGAGTAGGCTTTTTTTTTTTTTTAATTTTCTTTCGTTTTTATTCATATTATTATTATTATTAATTAAATTTTTTCATTTATTTTTTTAAAATTTATTTTTTATTTTTTTTTAATTTCTAATTTCTAATTTATAAATTTAAATTGTTTTTATTTTTATTTTTTATTTTTTGTTTTCATTATATGTTTTTATATATTTTTTCTAACTTCAAAAAAAATTCATTTGGATTTTTTTCCCCTTTTAATATATGTCTTTTTGAAATATTTTCTTCTTTTAATTATTTTTTATTATTTTTTATTTTATTTAAATTTTTTATTTTTACAAGTTAATTTCGGTTTGTTTTACATTTTTATGGTTTTTTTTGGTTTCCTTTTTAATACATTTTCTTATATTGGATTTAATTTTTGTCATGAATCGACCCCTTGCCATGCCTGGCTAGTTGGGCCTCGGTGTGGCGGTCAAATTATTATTATTTTTTTTAATTTGAATTATTATTAATTTTTTTTTAATGTTTTATTTTATTTTTGTAACTTATTTTTTATTTTTCTTTTATTTTTTATTTGGATTTTATTTTCTTCTAATTTTTTAACTTTAAAAAACTATTCTTCATCTTTTTTCGTTAATATCTTTAAATTTTTTTTGTCTTCTTAAATTATGTCTATTTTTGAAATATTTCCGCCTTTTTTTATTTATTTTATTATTTGTTTTGTTTAAATTCTTAAATTTTACAAGTTAATTTTTAGCTTTTTATATTTAATAGTTTTATTTTTTGTCAATACTATATATATTTTATTATATTTTATTATTTTGTCATGTTTTTTACTTTATTTTTTATGTTTTACTATTGATATTATTTTTGAATTTTTGTGTGTTTTTTTTATTGTTTTCATTTTTTTCAATATTTTAATTTTTGTTTTCTTTTGTATTATTTTTTGTTTTTATTTATTTTCAATATTTTATTTTTTGTGTTCTTCATATTTATTTGTTTATATATTAGTTATTTATTTATTTTTTATTTTCTTCAAGGTCCATGTCGACCCTCTTCTAGCAACCCAATCCCGTTATGTGCAATTTAATAGTTGATTTTAAATTCTCCATTATAATCATTCGAGTCTGCCCCCACAATGTGTCAATTTCATGGTTGGTCTTTAAGTTTTCATTAGAATGGTCGAGTTCACCTAGACTGCGTGTCAATTTGACAGTTGATTTTTTTTCTTTTCTTTTTGCAATGTATCAAGTTGTGTTATGCTAAGATTTTAAAATCGTTATATATTTAGCATTTAAAAAAAAATACCCTTGGTATAATAACTTAGGTGTTAATTTTTAAAGATTTTTTACTCATAAAAAATTTCCATAATGTCATGCTTGAAATATTTTGAAAACTTAATATTATTTTATAGTCATAATATTTGTTTTAATTCTTTGGTTGAAATTTTTTTAAGATTTTAATGCTTTTATAGGTTGTGATATTTTATCTTTAATGATATGGTTGAAAACAGTAATAAGTATTTTTTTCTTAGCACGATGACTACAAATTGTTGGAATTTTAAGGTTTTTCTAATACATTACATTTTAAATTTAATGTCATGTCTAGAAATTGTTGGAATTTTAAATTTTTTGAAAGATGTGTTAATTCATCTCTAATCTCATGCCTGAAAATCTTTGGAAATTTAAAGTTTTTCAGAGACATAGTATTTTATTTTTAATTTCATTATTAAAAAATGTTGAAAATGTACTGTGAAAAAAAAAAACGTTATTCCAACATCAACACTTTCCGTTTTCAATGTGTTTTTTTCCTAAAAAAATTTGGTTCTTACTATTATTTTTAAAAATTTCTGAACATATACCACAAAAAATGTTATTCCAACATCAACACTATTCGTTTTCAACGTCTTTTTTCAAGTTTTTTTGGGGTTTATGGGCTAGATTACCCATTTTGAGGTAATAGTTCCCATTTGATCGGTAACTATGTTTAAAGTAATCATGATTGATGATGGTCAATTTTCATATTGAGACAATCCTTATCATAATGCCATGTTGGACCATGGTTGATTATGGTTAATTTTCATATCGAGACAATATTTGTCACAATGCGATGTTGGACCATGGTTGATTTTCATATCGAGACAATTTTTGTCACAATGTGAAGTTCAAACACGTTTGACCACGATTGACCATGGCTTTCCATGTTTGGTTCTATAAAACATGGTTGACCATCATCAACCATGGCTGGCCATGGTTGACAATGATTGTCCCTTATTGTCCATGATTTTTATATGTAGACAGTTTTTCTCATCATGCGAGACGAGACCATAATTGACCACAGTTGACCATGGTTATTTATGGTTGACCATGATTGACCATGATTGAAATTATAAACTAAAGTTAATAATAAACACAAGGGATTGATATTATGAATCCAAGGGATTAATACTAAAACTTCAAGGGGTTATTAACCCAAGGGACTAATATTATAAACCCAGCATTGGTAAACCCTACTATAAATATTACAAACACTAAAATAAGCATGGTTTATTTTCATGGTGAGACAATCCTTGTCACAATGTGACATTCAACCATGGTTGGCTAGGATTGACAATGGTTGACCATGGCTGATATTATAAACCTAAAAGAATAATAACCCCAAGGGATTGATATTATAAACCTACGAGATTAATACTAAATCTCCAAAGGATTGTGAACCCAAAAGAATAATAATAAACCCAAGGGACTAATATTATAAACCTAATGTATATAAACCCTAAGATAAATATTATAAATGCTAAAATAAATGTGATTCATCATCATTGATTTTCATATTGAGACAATCCTTATCACAATTCTGTGTTTGACCATGGTTGACCATGGTTGACATCATGATAAACCATGATTCACTGAGGAATAATGAACCCAAACGATTGATATTATAAACCCAAAGGATTAATACTAAAACCCCAAGGGATTATGAACCTAAGGGAATAATATTCAACCCAAGGGACTAAATATAAAACCAATGTATAAAAACACTAAGATAAATATTAAAAATACTAAATTAAACATGGAAGAATTAATAAGCCCTAAGAATTAATATTTTAAAATCAAGGGATTAATAAACCACAAGAATTAATATTGTAAACTCAAGGGGTTAATAAACCAAAGGGATTATTAATATTATAAACCTAAGGAATTAGTGAATCCAATGGATAAATATTAAAAATCCAATGGATTAAATCTTTTAATATTATAAACCCAAGGAATTAGTGAACCCAAGGGATAAATATTAAAAGCCTAAGGGATCAAGAAGCACAAGGGATCGATATTACAAATATAAACAATTAATAAAACCTAGGAATTAATATTCTAAAAACAAAGGATTAATAAACTTGCTTGATTATTAATATTATAAACCAAAGCTATTAATAAATCTTAGATATTGTTAGTATTATAAACCCAAAGAATAAATAAAGTAAATGGATAAACATTATAAAGCTAATGGATTAAACCCTTAATATCAGGGTTTAATAAAGTGAAGGGGTTATTATTATTATAAATCCAAGGGATTATTAATATTATAAATATAATGGATGAATAAACCCAATGCATTATTAATATTATAAGCCCAAAGAATTAGAATTATAAAAATAGATGATTAATAAACCCAAGGAATAAATAAACCCAACAAACTGATATTAAAAACCTAAACGATTAATGAACTCTAACAATTAATATTTCAAAGTCAAGGGATTAGTAAACCAAAGGGATAAAATGATAAATGAATGGAATTATTAATATTATAAACTCAAAGAACAAATAAACCCAAGCATTTAATATTATAAACCCAAGAAAAAAAACCTAAGGGATCAAAAAATGCAAGGGATTAATATTGGAAATGGAAATGATTGATATTTTTACCCAAATGAATTAATATTATAAAACCAAGTTGTTTAAACCCCAACATAAATATTATAAATCGAAAAATAAATATTGTGATGTTGGACAATCTTTGTTACAATGTGGCGTTGGACCATGGTTGACCATGTTTCACCATGGTTGATTATGGTTTTCATCTGAAGACAATCTTTGTTATAACACAACGTTTGAAAAGGCTCACAATGATTGGTTTTGAGAATGAGAGAATATATTTCATATTAAATATTTTTAACCTCGTAAGCCCTATATCCATGGCAATAATATTATAAACTTAAATAATGCTATAATACAAAACAATAATAATAAACATAAACCACGATCAATATAAGAACCACATTTTAAAAAATAAATCAATTTTGTAGCATAAATATATTAATATCAATACATGAATATACTAATAGTATAAATATCAAGAATATTGATATAAACATCAAGAATGTGAATGCCCAACAATAATATTATAAACCTCAGTAATATTTTCATTCATGAAAGACACGAACAAAGTGAAGGGACCCATACAAAAGACCAAAACAATTACCAATGCAAGAGAGAAAAAAGAATAGTAACACCAACATTGGAGCAAAGGAGTATAAATGCAAAAAAGACATCTAAATTTCACACATTGGATTTAAATAAGAACAACATGATATGACATTTTAAGACTAGAGATATACAATTTTCCACATAACGACAACAACAACAAATAAAAATCAATTTCACTAACATTGCATTGACAAAAATAACATTGAAATTGACATATATTTTTTCTTTTCTTTACATCAAATAATTCTACTTCAAAATTGAACTTGAAACACTCAACCAAAATTCATCTATGGAATAGCCTCTTCCAAAACACAACCAAACCAATGACAAAATAAACACCAATTTAAATCAAGAGGATAATGAACATAATACTTAACGCTCTTCCTGTTCTCCTCCCAGACTACCTCTGGTGCACATGTAACAAGTATTTTAAATATTTTTTCGTTTCATCTAGCACACGAATATTCTCATCAGTAAAGGTAGGATGGAACCCATGTTTTCTATCAGACTTGTTCTAGAGATATGAAATAAAACACATCGCTCTAGCAATATTGTGCATCATTCTTGCATAATAGATGACATCATTATCGTCCATATATTCATTTGAAAGACAGAAAAACAAAAGAAAAATTAATACACACTTGCACAAAGAACTAAACATACACATATATAGATATACATACATAAAACATAACATCCCATTTTTATTTACGTTAAAAAACTTAATCTTATAAACCTCACTCTATAAAATAATCTAATTTTACATTAACCAAATGATATAAATTTTTTTACAAATATAAACTTCATTTCACAATACAATGGATAAAACAATGGAAATAGAATAAACCATGAACAATATTCAAAAGATAAATACTGGCCGTTGTGATGCCTAGTATTCAAAACCTCCAGTTTGCATTTCATAATGTAGTATGAATCCACTTACATAAAAAATAAGTAAATTGAACATGAAAAAAATATAAACAAATTTACCAAATATTACTATGAATATGAGGAATGTATCAATCTCATAAATATATGAAAATGATTATCATATTAAAATTAAATCAATTGGACAATATTTTTTTTTTCAAAAAACGTTCTATAAAATGATCACAATGATATTAGTTGTATGTTATAGTTATATGGACTTCAATCACTCAACTTCTTTCTTCCTAATTGGAACTTATGCACTATATTTCATCTTGACATAATGCTGAAAAGAGAAAGGTGGTGCAATGCGTAAACCATATATTGATTTAACTCTTGAGATGGCTATGAATATTAGGCCTTGTTGCTCTTTATTCCCGATATCAAATCATGCCCGTTCTAAAGTCAATCCTTGTAACTCGTGGATTGTGAGTGCCCATGCCATCTTCAAAGGAATTTGTTTTCAACTTACTCTTATCATTGATGTGATAGGAACAATGTTTGGATTTCATGCATCAAATGGAATACCAATATACTTATAAAAAACAACAATTATGAACATTTGAAGTTGAGGTGGCTTAGAGGTAGGCCTATAAAATATATCCTTAATATGACAAAGAGAACCATTCACGAAGCCAACTTTAACCCACAAATTATATGTCAACATAACACGTTGACCACGACACAACAAATTCACAGTCCAATTGATCATCATCAACATCAATGATTTTTGAATGCCTTGAATGCTCAAAAATACATCATGCAATTGGAGAATTTAATGATTTTAACATATGCCTATTATGAAATGAGACCAAATTATTTGTTGGAAACATGTAAATTGTTGCATTAAATAAATCCCTTTCTCTAGAATGCAACCTCATATCAGACTGTGACATAAGAAACTCTGAATCTTCAATAATAGGTTCTGGATTTCTTATGTTATTGAGGACTCTACGAAAAGAAGATTGTTTCTCATTATTCCCTTGTTGGTGAAAGATTGTGTCAAGAGAGACAACATTGTTGAATTTTTTCCACAATTTTTTTGTTGGTGTATTACCTACATACAAAGGCTTATCTCACACAAGAGGTAGCTAGCCAAGGTCACCAACAAGGATGATGGATCTACCACCAAAACAACAATTATTTTTCTCTGGAAATGCTTCTCGTAATCGAGAATCTAATTTCATAAAAATCCTTGATCCTAGAAATACCATTTCATCAATATATATATATATATATATATATATATATATATATATATATATATATATATATATATATATATATATATATATATATATATATATATATGTCTCATTTCTTCTTGGAATATTGCTAGTGACCGCCTCTATAGTGGTTGCATATCTTTAATTGGAATTTTTAGAGTTGAGTGTATTTCTATTGCATGTATATTAAAAGAAACTATTCATGTTGGGGCAAGAAGAAGAAAAGGGCTTCTTCCATTACTTGAAAAATTAGAAAGAGCTTCAAAACTACAATGGATAAGGAAAGATATCGTAATGCCTGAAGTGCCATAATCATAAGAATAGGTTCACAAATCTCATATTCAACAAAGTGCCTTAAAACAATTTCAAAAGAAAGGCCATGTTTTTCTGAAAATGAATCTGGAGATGAAAATGTTCTACTTGAAAGGTCAACAATATCACCCCTTGATTTTACATTGCTTATAAAATTAATAACTTCTTCTGCAACATCATCAGAAATAGTTGCACTTTCCCAATCAAAGGATGTGTCAAAGTCCCTTCGACCAAGGATGTGAAGATAAAAAACATTCATATCATTTGGTGGAACCAAGTGAGAGAAGATATGGCATTCTTGAAAATCATCTTCAAGATTCTTTTCTTGGTTAGAAAAATCACCATTTTATTCATCTTAAATATTGTCGATAATTAATGGATTTTGATTAGCCTTCCATGCTTGATATTGGAAATTCCTCCGATTTTCAATAGTAATTTTAGCGGAAAGGCGAATTTATACAGGAATGTCCCGAAATGGTTTGTACAAGAGAAATTTTTTCCAAAAGAAGCTTTCAAATTCATCTGAAGCCTCACTAGGAATAGAATAAAATTGTGGCCAAACTCGAACAATGACATGAACGTCTCTAGGCTTCCATGGATCTTTTTTTACACTTCCTATAAAATGTCCAAGATATTGTTGTTTCTATCAAAGAAAGATGTTCAAGGAAAAAAGGTCTCTTTTGATAATGTTGAAAAAAAGTATTCCGAGATGAACATTGCAAGCCATCCCTTGAGATTTGCCTAAAAACATTTCTTCCAACATTCAAGCAAACAAATATCCAACTACAAACAACAAGAGGTAGCTTAAGAAACATATGACACATTTATTGTGCTCCAATGTCACAGTCAACAATCGTTTCTACAGGAAAATTTTTGTATGCACATAACACATAATCCTTAGAGCAAATATAATTTGGAATTAGAGTTAACATATGATGATAACTTTTAGACCTCTTCTCTTCTTTTGATGCGTCTTAACAATACATTTCTAGACAACCTAGTGACAAAGCACTGGTTGTCAATCAACATTTGCAAGCCACATTGTTATAAGGTCAATGTTATGTACATTGAGCCTCTCATCATTTCTTTTTGGCTCATATGTTTTTATTCCTTGATCACATATGAATAATCTTGATTCATAAAAAAGATCCCATAGAGCATTATATTGACATGTAAGAATAGTGCCCTTTTTGTGTAAACAAGAATCTACACTACACTTTGTGTGCCTTTGGACATGGTTTAACAATTCTTCGTAATAATTATGAGGATTGCAAGAGAAAAGCTTATTAGTATTAAATATGAAAGGGTCATCATTAAGGCTTCTTGGGACCACTATGTTGTGACGATGTATGTCACTTGGATTCCATGCAGCTACATACTTTTCAAAGATTCTCTTTGCAAGTTGTACATCAGAATCATTTGACCAATCAATTTCTTCCATGTCAGTAGCACCTTACAACCATAGGAACCAATGAATATGTGTTGAAACTCTATGCTGCCACTCATATGTGAATAAAATGGATATATAGTTACTACAAAAAATATAAATAGAAACATAATAAAAAATTCACAAAGTATTGAAAATAAATTTAACAAAAACCTATACCAGAAGTCTTTAGCTTTAACATATTTTTGGATAACTTCCTCTTGAAAAATATTGAATCTATGATGGATAAATGTGGAACAAATGTGATGGTACTAGATTTCTCAATTTTCATTCAGTGCTCATTTGAAGAACAAGAATGTGAATGTATGGGTATGAGGTTATGCAACTCTAGCCACTTTGTGTCAAACACACTCAAATTAAAAAATAAATATGGGCATCCCAACTTAGTAATCATGTTAGTCAATTTAGCTCGAAACTTAGTCTAGTATGCCCTTGTACTTATCAGAGAAGAACTAAAACGAATAAGATGCTCAAGCAACTTATTATCTGGTAAATGAGAAATTTAGTGACACAATTCTTCAATTGTTGTAGGTCATTTATCATGTAAATGTTTCTTTACAAAAACTGCAGGAGTTGCTTGGCTCCAATGACACATTATCATGTTCAATAGTTAATAGCAAAAGTGACAATGGATTCAAAATCTCTGATCATAGTACCAAAGAAGATGCAATGCATACTCATGAAGTTCAACACTACAAATACATGGTTTCAACCAATTAGAATCACCAAAGGGGAACAATTTTTGGAATGCCATATCTAATAACCCCTATGTATTATATTCATTCACTACATGGGTTCTAATATTGGCCCAATCCATGTCTTAAACACACGAACAAACAACACTATCAAGAAATGCTCTAATTTATTCCACTTCTCTTCATTCATTTGGTAGGCAAGCAATAAGAGAAGAAGGATGAGAGGGAAAATGCTTAGCAAGAAACCCTTCATTATTATTTGCATTAATATCATATTATTCAGTATCACAATCAAAAAATTTAAATCTAGAGGAGACATTTGTACATCTTTCGGGCAGATGATTCACTAAATCATAGTTAATTACAACATCTTGATAATATTGATCATGTTGGATTTTGAAAAGAAAAGCAGCCATCACTCAAGATCTTTAAACATAACATTCATAGTATTTAGACTAACCGACATGTACCCTAACAATTAGAAATTCAATATATTGAACATACCAGGGAAGACTTTGTACAATTCTAGAAATATATTGAGGAAATCTAATTCTATGACCGTTATACTTATATTTCCCACCTCCAGCACGTGTCTCTTGAAAAATAGGGTTCACATGTACTATTATCATTTTTTCAACTTGACTAGGAACTCTTAAAATATGAGGTTGCTCACTCAGATCCATGTTATTATATCGACAAAAATGATGAGAACCTCTTTCACTTTTACATTGTCTACAAACAGGTTCTTCAGAATCTCTCAAAACTTGGATTCTAGGATATGATATTTGGAAAATGTGGCACATTTGAATGAATAACAAGCTATCTATATTTTCTTGAAATATTTTATGCAATGAAATCATGTTTTTGTCAAAATGATTATGGTCTTTATCAGTCGGACATGTTGAGAACCATTTAGAAGAGTAAAATTTCTTCTAAAATGTACTTCATCTCCAGGAATATGATATTCCCTTCACAAGTTTGAAACATGTGTAATGGATCTATGACAAGGCATTTCCAAATTTATGGTTTTAATTCTTTGAACTTGAGAGGATGTAAAGGTGTCTTTGGCATTAAATATTTAAATTTTTAATTTCCAACTAATTATAAATGAAGAAAATGAAAAAAGAATCAAATGCATTCAAAATTTACATTTGTTTCTTGATGTGGATGACAGTTAAGAGATGGTTTCTCTTCGCTTCTAACATGAGTTGATGGAAAATTTGGGAAGTTAGTGTCTATGCCTCTATTCAAATGAGTTGTTTCCTATTTCAAGAAAATAAAATAAATTATAAAAGGAAATTTCCAACAAATAAATATTCAAAAATGGAAAAAAAAATCAAATACATTAAACATTTACATTAGTTTTACAATTTTATGTTTTGGATTCCAATTCTCCAACCTGATAAGATGAAATCATGTTTTCTCCATAAAAGGTTATAAAATACAATGTCCAACGAACTCTAAATAAAAAATAAGAAAACTATCACATGCACTCAACATTTACATTTGTTTGGCGATGTTGATGAACTCTACGAGATGGTTCCTCTTCACTTCTAACATCATTAGATAGAACATCTGCGATGTTAATTTGTATTCCTCTATTGAAATAAGTTGTGTCTTGTTCGAAGAAAATAAAATATGCCATAAAATTCAATGTCCAACCAACTAAAAATTCAAAAAATGAAAAGAAAATCAAATACATTGAACATTTACATTAGTTTTGGAATTATATAGTTGCAGAGAATGCACAAGGAGGTTATGACAAGCTTCATTTTCACTTCTCATATTAGTATATGGAACACTTTGTGAATTAATTTATAGACATCTATTAAAATGATATGTATCCTTTTCCAAGAGAGGAATGTAATGAAACAACCAGTATTGCAGCATAAATCAAAATTTCATTGCGTTACCTCCATTATTCCATGTGAAATTCTATCAGGGATGACTGATTATCTTGGTGGGACCACATTATTTTGAGAAGGGGGATTGGAAGATCCGATGTTTCGAGAAACTGACTTGAAATTATCAAACAAATGGCCAATTAAAATATCATCCAAATCATCACGTACAATTTCATCATTACCTCCACCATGGATGTTTTGCAACCTTTGGCCTTGTTGAAACATGAAATTGTAGACACAGAATAGTTATGGTGGACATTTTCATCCACGTTATTGATACAATGTTCTTTGTCATTGTAATATATTTCCCCAATATTATGAAATTTTTTAGGAGAGGATCCAACAACAAAATTATGTTGACGAGGATATTCTGATAATGAACTATCAATGGGAAATGTTCTTTCCATTGTATCATCCATAGTATGATACTTATGGGGAAGTATAAAATCATTTTAAAGTGTGGCCTCACTCATTCTTCTATGATATGTAGCTTTATTATGCTCATTTATTGCATCCTTATTTTGTTGATAACATAAACAACGACTTTCGTTAGAAGTGTCATGTGATGTTCGTGATAGATTTCGTTTTCTTGTACACTTTCTTGTGCCTTCAGATCACATGTCTACAATGAATAATAACATATTCGTTATGGAAATATAAAAATGGAAAATACCATATATCTAATATAATCAAACACAAAAGAATGAAAAAGGATTTTTTTTTTTTGGAAATCGTATAAAAACATAAAAACTGTGTATGTAATTTTTTCCAACCATATAAACCTATCAAAATGTATAAGGCTTTTTCCAAATGGCTAAAAGAAAAAATGAATTTTTCCAAATAGCTTCAACAAAAAAGTGTAAACTTTCATGTATCATATTAGAATCAAAATGGAACCCATACAATTGGGACACAATAGTATAAGAATTATATGACTTGGGAGGATATCTAAAAATTTAGAACTATATACTATCAAAAATAAAAGGAAATATTAAAATTTACATAAAGATATAACATTGTTTGAGAACAAATGAGAAAAACCAATACAAATAACATGCATAACATAACTTATAGAAATTATAATTATATAAATAAAGAAAAATGCATAGCATCCAAACACATTTACATGTATTAAAAAATCTTAAGGATAAACAATACGAAATATTTTCCAGCGACTTGTAATGGGATTAAATATCCAACATCTGATACATACCCATATTCCTAAAATTATAGCAAAAATCCATATAAAGATCAATACAAGAATTTTTTTGAAGTATTAGGATAAAGACCCAAAGTATGTATAGATCCAAAAAATGAAATATTTTCCACAACCATAGAGAGTATATAAAATGAAAATATTTATAAGTCCTCCTAACATAACTAATATCCTAAGAATCCATATCCATATCCAATGGTGCAATCTCATCAACAGAATCCATATGGGGAGCAATTATAAAAAAATTTCCATACTCAATCAAATAATTGCAATCCTTCAGCATTGGATACCAAAACCCAAACATCTGTTGATTAGTTGAATTATCAATATCTATTGGAAAAACATGGCCAATCATCATGTCATATAATAGGAAAGGAAATTCACTATAGCTGCACATAAGGGTCACACCATAGATTTTTCGAAATGGAATATAACCAGGACATTTTCTACCTTTATCTGTAGAAATTTCTTCCAAAAAGTTTCCATCTAAATCCCGAATCATCCGAAAAGTATTCAATTCTTCGTTTAATTCACAGTTTATGAAATTCCAAATGATCTAATTCTTTAATTGACTATACAAAAGTTGAGGCATCACTGACAAGGCATATCAACTAATTCATGTATATTTCTAATGACATACACCATATGTTAGTGATTGGAATAAATGCAAAACCCCATATGTTTTTTATTACATCAAACTAGTAGATTGTATACCCATACCAAAGATAATCATTATACTCGTCTAGATAGAGCCAAAACAAATTAATTTTATAAAACATTCCATTCTTAGGGGGTGAAGTGCCACCAAATGGAATATCACCCCTTCACCAAACCCTTTCAAGACTATTGTAAACATAAAATTTAGACTACATTCTATCATACATGTGTTTTAGAACTATCAAATCATGTTTTTTGCTGCTTACCTTTTCCAACATTGAAAAGAATCCCAAGTCTCCAATTCGTATTAGCTTTATGTTTTTAAAGACCTTTGTAAATGGATTCATTACAAAATAGTTGTGTGTTTGGGAGCATTTCCTTGGTAAGGATAGAACCACCATTGGTCCAATAATAGACTCTATTTTGTATTTTGAATCTATGAATCACAAATGAAAATGAGATATGTGGACACTCTGATCAACGTATTCAACAACAAAATAATTGTCTTCATTATTGAGGAAAGGAACCATAAATCCAAATTTGTTCATAGGAACATGCATGAAACATAATAAGGAATAAGGGTTTTGGAAAATATTCTTCCATTTCTTACAAATAGTGTTAAACTTTATTAAAACCAATAAAGAGAGCCAAAGGAAGACAATTTCAATCATTTCAAATGAAAGACAACTCTAGATAGCTTGATCCATGATGAGACAATGATATTACCTAACATTAAAAAAACATGTTTTATATCAACAAAACAATTTAATGTTGAATAAAATTAAAAGTAACATACATAATTTAACATCTACACATACAAAAAAACTTCACATAGACACATTGTATAAAATCATCTGAGTGATCACAACATTATTACAATAGTGAAAAAAATTTCACAATTTTCTAAACCTAATTTTTACAATGCAATATTATTAATGTTAATAAACATATAATTATGTTTAATTTAATATCTATGTTTGATATTGATGTTAGAAAGTTTTTATTAATATATTGTTAATATCAATATCAATTTTTTATTTTCAATATAAATACAAACATTAACTCATTTTTTTTAACGTTAAAAAGCATAAACTTCAAAACTTCTTCTTATAAAAATAACCTAATGCTAATTGAACCAAAATATATATCTATATATATATATATATATATATATATATATATATCTATAAAACACCATAAAAAAATCTATTCTAAACATTATCTATTTAAGTTTATTATTGAGGTCTGATCGACGAGAGGATATGGCTAGGGTTTCTGGACTCCTCAGCGCCGCCGTTGCACAGCAGATCAGCGATGGGGGTGTGTTCACAGGTCGCCCCCCAGGAAATCGGGTGCAGGACTACCGGAATCGAGCACACTGACAAGGAATTGGCTCCGCAGCGAGCCGGACAGCAAAACCCCTGTGGCTGATCGGTCCCCGGCGGCAGATCGATCTTCACACAGGCCACGGGTGTGTTCACCTTATCTGCCTCAGGGTTTATCCTACCGTGTGTCGTCTGAACCCATTATAACTGGACATGGAGTGGACGATGCAGCCCGTCACCGCCCAGATCTGCAAACCCACCCTGATTCAGATCTTATAATCGTGCATAAAGACAAGGGAGAAATGAACTGGCCGGGAACGACTGTGCGGATGAGGGCTGAACAAAATATTTCGCCACTACTTCCCAGTCGGCCAGATCCAACAAAGCGAGGTCTCCACAAGACCGATTTACTCTGTATGGACGCAGATCTGATCCAGATTTTCATCAAATCAATTGAGGGCAAACATTTTTGCATGCGGCTCAGTAAGGGAATGAGCATCCATGCGTTAAAAAAGGAAATCCAGGGACACCTTGGAACCCCAGCACAATATCAAAACCTTATATATTCAGGATACAGTATGCAGGACAACCAAACTCTCCAGCACTACGGCATCACCAAAGATTCAACCATTATTTTAAATCTCCGACTGCGTGGCGGAAGCACTGGAACCAGCTCTAAAAATACAGGTTCCTTTCGGGATGCAGTGAAAGGGAAGGAAAAAATGAAAAATAAAGCAGCACCACCATCAGAGTTACCAGGACCCTACATTGTTGAACAAAAGCCAGAATCACCAACGCTACTAGTATCTATGCCAGAGGTAACTAGTCTACACTCTGATTTATCTAAAAATGCAGTTATTTGTAGATTTAATGGGTTCTGGCCAAAATCAGATGCCCTGCACCAGTGGATCTTTACAACATGGACAACAAACTGTGAAATTTACCTATGCCCCAAAGGGTACTTCATAGTTAGATTTAACACAGAACAAGAACGAGACAGCATTATCAATTAGGGGCCTTGGTTCTGGGGCAGTGCTGGCCTCTTCCTCACCCCCTGGTTTTCTGATTTCGACGCCAATACAATGAAAGTCTCAACGATGCCTGTATGGGTAAGGCTACATGGTCTCCCTCTACACTTTTGGCATCACAAAGTATTAGCTGCTATTGGGAATTCCCTGGGGAAATTCCTAAAAATGGATGAAGACAGAGCTATCAGGGGAATATTTACATTTGCCAGAATATGTGTAGAAGTGGATTTGAGTCAGGGGCTACCTGACCACATCACGCTGAATTTCAATAATTCTCAATGGATACAATAGCTCGACTATGAGAACACAGCGTTCCGGTGCAGGGGATGCATGCAAATAGGGCACCTTCAATATGATTGCCCATTTGCTCGAAAGGACCCCAGGAGAACCAAGAAACAACAGAAAAAGCCCAAAGGCTGGCAGCACACCGACCCATTGGAAGAAGAAGACATAAATGTGGAGCCTACAGAGAACCAGACAGAACCTGATACTCAAATGAGACAGACATATACTCAGGAAGAGAATGCCCCAACTACTCATTTGGGGCCGCACATTTCAGATCTGCAACAAGAGCCACAAATGGAAATAAGCGGCATCAAACGAACCCATGGATCAGAGGGCTCAGAATCTGACAAAGAACTTCAACTGATCCCAATGGAAAATCAGCTAGCTATTATTACACCCACTCCCGACACTGGTGGTTGGCGACGGGTGGAGAAGAAGAAGGGTAGAAAAGTTTAGTCTTGCTGGAACATTTTTTTTCTTTTTTTCTCTATTTCTGTAGCTTCCTGTCATTACAGGAACAGTCATCTGCTATTTTGTGTTTTTTTCTCTGTTTGCTGCCTGTCATTACAGGAACAACCATCTGAATATGCCTCATGCATCTACAAAATGTAATTTTATCAATATGAATAAAATATGCCTCATGCATCTACAAAATGTAATTTTATCAATATGAATAAAATTACGACTTTTTTCTACGGGAAAAAAAAAAGTTTATTATTGAAATTCAAGTTAATTATTCATTATTCAATCCGAACATATGTTTCTGAAAGATTATTAAATATGTTCAATATGTTTTATTGAATCTATTCCAGTTAGATATATGCATATGCATATTGTATTCATATACATATTGTTATATGCATATGCACATTGAATAGATTACATTAAAAGAATGGTCTAGGCTTCAGTTGATGATTAGATTTTTAAGTAAAAAAGAAGATATTAAATGCAGTCCATTTTATTTATACATATAAATGTTAAATAGAGTATATTGTAAAGATTATATCATTATAACATCTAAATATATAATATACATTTTTTAATAAGATATAGTTTATCTTTAGGAGGATTTCAGGAGTATTTTTCCATGCAATTTCTTGGAACTAGAAAAATTTGAGTCCATAATATCAATCCCTTATTAACATTTGGCCCCAAAAATGAGTTTTAAACTTTAATGGGAATTAAACAATAAAATTTCAATTTCAAGCAATAGTGTGAGTTTTTAAATTTAAAATACAATTTTTGAATAGCAAATGGATTTAGCACCATAAAAAATGGCATTCAAATATTATAACTTTTAAAACTATTTGGAAACTTTTAATTAAAATTGGACTACGTGATTATTAAATATGGAATGGATATTTATATAAAGTGTACTCCATTATAGCGTATGAATGTCCATATAAGGAGAAATTATATGCCCATTAAAAATGGTTTGTTTTAAATATTTTTTTAACCAATATAGTATTTGAGGAAAAAATTTCCACAGGATATTTTAAAACTAGAAAGATTTGAATTCATAATCTCAAACTCTTTTAAATTTTGGCTAAAAAAAAATAATATTAAACTTTAATGCGAAACAAACAATAAAATTTCAATTCAAAGATATATTCTGAGTTTTTAAATTTAAAATACATTTTTGAATACAAAAATGGATTGAGCACCCAAAAGATGGCATTCAAAGTTTATAGATTTTAAAAATATTTGGAAGATTTCGATTAAAATTAGACTACAAGATTATTAAATATGAATGGACATTTATATAAATTTTACTCCATTAAAGTGTATAAATATCCATATAAGGATAAATGATATGCACATTAAAAAGAGTTTGTTTTAAATAATCCTTTAACCAATTTGAAATTATCAATAATTAAAGAAACACTTTAAATATAAATAAATAAACTGAACATGTGTTTTTTGTGCATATATTTTTGAAAGGTTATTAAATACGTTCAATACATTTTATTTAATCTATTCAATTTAGACACATGCATATGCATATTGTATGATGCACATTGAATATATTACATTAAAAGAATGATGTAGGCTTTAGTTTGTGATTATATTTTTAAATAAAAATGAATATATTAAATGAAATCCATTATTTATATACATTTAAATGTTAAATAAAATATATCGTAAAAATAATATCATTATAATATTTAAATATTTAATTTATTTTTTTAATACATTATAGTTTATCTTCAAGGGAATTTGAGGAATATACTTCCATATGATTTCTTGGAACAAAGTTTGAATTTATAATCTCCACTGCCTGTTAACATTTGGCCAAAAAATGGTTAATATTAAACTTTAATGTGAACCAAACAATAAAGTTTAAATTTCAGGCAATATTGTGAGTTTTTTAATTTAAAATAAATTTTTGAATACACAAATGGATTGAGAACCTCAAAAAATAGCGTTAAAATTTTATAGATTTTAAAAATATTTGGAAAATTTTGATTAAAATTACAGTACAAGATTGTTAAATATAGAATGTATATTTATATGAAGCTTACTCCATTATAGTGTATGAATATCCATATAAGGAGAAATTATATGCACATTAAAAATGGTTTTTTCTAAATGTTTTTTTAACTAATTTAGAATTTGAGGAATATTTTTTCATATGATTTCTTGGAACTAGACAAGTTTGAATCCATAACCTCAATTCCCTATTAACATTTGGCTAAAAAATATTAATATTAAAGTTTAATGGGAAACAAACAATAAAATCTCAATTTCAAGCAATATTGAGCTTTTTAATTTAAAACACAGTTTTGAATACCTATATGGATCCAGCACTCAAAAAAATTGCATTCAAATTTTATAGATTTTAAAAATATTTGGAAATTTTTCATTAAAATTAGACTACAAGATTATTATATATGGAATAGATATCTATATAAACTGTACTCCATTAAAGTGTATGAATATCCATATTAGGAGAACTGACATGCACATTAGAAAGGTTGGTTTTAAGTATTTGTTTAACCAATTTAAAATTATCACATTGCTTAGTAATTAAAGAACTACTTTGAATATAAATATCTAAACTAAACTGATATCTTTTCTGCATATATTTTTGAAGGGATATTAAATAAGTTTAATAGATTTTATTCAATCTATTGAAGTTAGACATATGCATATGAGAATTGTATGCATATGCCTACTATTATATGCATATGCACATTGAATATATGACATTAAAATAATGATGTAGACTTTAGTTGGTGATTAGATTTTTAAGTAAAAAGGAAGATATTAAATGTAGTCCATTATATATATACATATAAATGTTAAATAGAGTATATTGTAAAAATGATATCATTATAATATTTAAATATATAATTTACATTTTTTAATAAGCTATAGTTTATCTTTAAGAGGATTTGAGGAATATTTTTCCATACTATTTCTTGGAACCATAAAAGTTTGAATCCATAATCTCAATCCCTTATTAACATTTGGGAAAAAATAATTAGTATTAAACATTAATGGGAATTAAACAATAAAAATCTAATTTCAAGAAATATTGTGTGTTTTTTAATTTAAATACATTTTTGAATACACAAATGCATTGAGCACCTTAAAAATGTCATTTAAATTTTTTAGATTTTTAAAATATTTGGAAAAGTTTGATTAAAATTAGAATACAAGATTATTAAATATGGAATGGACATTTACATAAAATTTACTACAATATAGTGTATGAATATCCATATAACGAGAAAATATATGCACATAAAAAAGTGTTTGTTTTAAATATTTTTTAAGCAATTTAGTATTTGAGGAATATTTTTCCATAGGATTTTTTGAAACATAAAAGTTTGAATCCATAATATCAACCACTTATTAACATTTCTCTAAAAGAATTAATATTAAACTTTAATGACAAATAAACAAAACTATTTCAATTTGAAGCAATATTGTGAGTTTTTTAATTTAAAATACGTTTTTGAACACACAAATGGATTAAGGACCCAAAAAAATGGCATTCAAATGTTATACATTTAAAAAAAAATTGGAAAATCATGATTAAAATTAGACTACAAGATTATTAATATGGAATGGACATTTATATAAAGTGTACTTCATTACAGTGTATGCATATCCAAATAAGGAGAAATGATATGCACACTAAAAATGGTTTATTTTAAATAATTTTTTAACCAATTTAAAATTATCATCACTCAATTATGTTGACCATTAGATTTTTAAGTAGAAAAGAAGATATTAAATGTAGTCCGTTACATCTGTGTGTGTTAAGTAAAGTATATTGTAAAAATGATATGATTATAATATTTAGATATATAGTTTACATTTTTTAATAAGCTATAGTTTATGTTTAGGAGGATTTGAGGAATATTTTTCCATAGCAATTTTTGGAACGAGAAAAGTTTGAATGCATAATCTCAATCCCCTATTAACATTTAGCCAAAAAAAAAGTATTATACTTTAATGGGAATCAAACAATAAAATTTCATTTTCAAGCAATATTGTGAGTTTCTTAATTTAAAATACATTTTTGCATACACAAATGGATTGCATACACAAATGGATTGAGCACCTTAAAAAATGGCATTCAAATTTTATAGATTTTAAAAATATTTGGAAAATTTTGATTGAAATTAAACTACAAGATTATTAAATATAGGATGAAAATTTATATAAAGTGTACTCCATTATAGTGTACGAATATCCATATAAGGACAAACGATATGCACATTAAAAAGGGTTCGTTTAAAATATTTTTTTAACCAATTTAGAAATTGAGGAGTATTTTTCCATAGAATTTATTGGAACTAGAAAAGTTTGAATCCATAATCTCAATCCCCTATTAATTAAAGAAATACTTTGAATACAAATAAATAAACTGAACTCGTGTGTATTTTATGAATATATTTTTGAAGAGTTATTATAGAGTTCAATACAATCTATTCAATTTATTAAAGCTAGACATATGCATATTCATATTGTATGCATATGCATATTCATATATGC
The DNA here is from genome assembly GCA_031772625.1 of Pinus tabuliformis. NCBI lineage: Eukaryota > Viridiplantae > Streptophyta > Pinopsida > Pinales > Pinaceae > Pinus > Pinus tabuliformis. Next base: position 411,092,605 of record CM062810.1, on the reverse strand, counting down.
ACATTAGACATGCATATGCATATTGATATATGCACATGCACATTGTATAAATTACATTAAAACAATGATCTAGGCTTTGGTCGGTGATTATTTTTTTAGGTAAAAAGAAAGATATTAAATGCAATCCATTATATATACATATAAATGTTAAATAGAGTATATTGTAAAAATGATATCATTATAATATTTAAATATATAATTTACATCTTTTAATAAGTTATAGTTTATCTATTGGAGGATTTGAGAAATATTTTTTCATAGGATTTCCTAGAACCAGAAAAGTTTGAATCCATAATCTCAATCCTCCATTAACATTTGGCCGAAAAAATCAACATTAAACTTTAAGGAGAATCAAACAATAAAATTTCAATTTCAAGCAATATTGTGATTTTTTAAATTTAGAATACATTTTTGAATACACAAATGGATTGAGCACCCTAAAAAATTGCATTCATATTCTATAGATTTTAAAAATATTTGGAAAATTTTGATTAAAATTAGACTACAAAATTATTAAATATGAAATAGACATTTATATAAAGTGCACTCCATTATAGTGTATGAATATCCATATAATGAGAAATATATGCACATTAAAAAGAATTTGTTTTAGATATTTTTTGAACCAATCTAAAATTATCAACTCCTCTATAATTAAAAAAATATTTTAAATATAAATAAACAAACTGATTTCAAACTTTTTACAACTTCAATTACTTCAAAATATTTTCTATACTAAAATTTTAAAATTAATAGTACAGACCAAAAATTGAGATATTTCCTCTCCTTGCTAAAGAAACCATTCTAACTCTCAGTCTTTACAAAGACTCTCATTCGCTAATTAATAATGTTGGAATACCTAATTCTTACTTGTCTCTAGTTGTGATTCTTTCTATTTAAGCAGTAAGTCCCTATAATATAGGAGTTAGCTATATCTACTTCTTCCTAGTTTGGTGTGTGGTTTTGAGATTTCCTCAACCAATAGATTGTGTGTCCAAGATAGCCTACCTATCTTGAGACAATACTTCTTGTATATATGTAATTGCATTTGATTAATAATGTAATCTAGATTATCAAGTTTTATCATAGTATCAGACCCTGAGTGTAAGGACCTGTGGTCCGGGTCACCTTCACCGTGCGAAGGATAGGCGAGGAGCTCGTGTGAAATGTGAAATGAAAGGAACCTTGGACGAGTTTAAAAGGTGTTGGGTGAGCGATGAGGGGGTGGTCCCACGAGTTGGGCGGGCTGACCCACCTCATGGGCGAGAGTTCGCATTATGAACAAGTCGGCTGGGTGTTGGGCATGGGTCGGTTGGGTGACATAACCCACCACCCGCCCATATATATTAGAGGGCGTTTGGAGGCAAATGACCATCATTCGATCATCACGAGTTCGAACAAGGAGTTCTGCGGTGCGTGGAAGAGCCCGCACTACGGGCGGAACTCGGGTGAAAAACTCGTTTAGAAAAGTCAGGTGAAAAACTCGGGTGAGAAACTCAGGCGCAAAAATCGTGCAGAAAACTAGGGAGAAAAACTTGTGCAGGAAACTCATGCAGAAAACTCGGGCGAGCTCATTGGGCAGAACTCAAGTGAGGTCGTTCAGGTAAGACTCAGGCAAGGTCGTTCAGGTAGAACTCGGGCAAGGTCATTCACGCAGGACTTGGGTGAGGTCGTTCAGGTAGAACTCAGGCGAGGTCGTCGGGCATGAAACTCAAGCGAGGTTGTTTGGGCGAACTGGGTGAGGTCGTTCGGGCGAGATGGGTGAAGTCATTGGGCGACCCGGGTGAAGTCGTTCAGGCGAGCCGGGTGAAGTCGTGTGGCGACCTGGGTGAGGTCGTTCAGTCGAACCGGGTGAAGTTGTCTGGTGACCTGGGTGAAGTCGTGTGGCGACTCAGGTGAAGTTGTTCGGGTGAACGAGTTTGGGTAGACGTGCAAACGGGCAGCCGAGCGAGGGCATTGTGCACACCGAAACGAAGAATCATACGGATGGGCGACTTCGGTAGGGCGCGCCGTACACGACAAAACAGTGGAAATGGTGAAGTGTTGAGGTTGTGAATGAAGGTGTGACTTGTGCGGAGGTGCCCGTGTGTGGCAACTTAGTTACGATGAGGCATTCCCATGTTGGGAAAACAACACAATCGTGTGACGAGGTGAACAAAGGGTTGGTGAGTCGTGCGGAGACCATGCAGATGCATCGACGAGGTGGGCAACCAAGTTTGCCGAAGTTGGAAATTTGGCTAAGTGTAAATTTGGGGTTTCCCAAGATTTAACTTGTACTTATAAAAGAAGATTATATATATTGATTTAGGCAGACTCATATTGCAGGGAGTTTCCCCTCCCTTTATACTGGTGTGCATTTCTATTGTATAATGTTGTTTATGTGAATGTTATGGGCTTTCACTGTATAAAGGACAAAGATAATACTAAGTATGGAATGTTAGGTAGTGCCGCACCTCACTATAGTGTGGTTGGAAGAGTACCGCCAGTGTAGAGATGGGACATGTGGTATCGGAGCTAGTTCCGTGGATATGGTGCTAGTGTTGAAGCACTGATACACACCTGCACTTCGTGACAGGTGGTATCAAAGCTGATTCAAGTGGAGTGCAGATGAAGGAAGCTGATTCTACAAAGGTCAAAGACTTGAAAGGGAGTTCAAGTTTTGAAAGTGACAGGTGGAATCAAGAGTTGGTTCAGTCTTTTAGGGGGAACCTGGTGAATGGTGAAGAGTCAAGAAGGATGTCTATCTTGCAGGAAATGGGTTTCGCAACCTTCAAGGAATTTGAAGGAGGTCTACTTGAAGAATCAAGTAAGGTTGAACAAAGATTTGTAAAATGGGGCAAAGGCTTGTTCAAAGCAAAGGATGCTCTTCGTGCTTTGGTCAAGAAAGGGATTTCTGATGGGAATAAGGATGAAGCCTATCAACTTGCAAAGGAAGTGGACTTGTTTGATGCAGAAATCAAGGAATTGGAGATAAGGAAGAACTTGATTCGAGAGAATTGGAAATGGCTAACTCTTGAGAAGAAGCATTCCATAGCTTTTACTCATAAGGAGAAAGATGCAAAATGTGATGATAAGGAAGAAGAAGTTGTGATAGCTGAGGATGTTGTAGATGTGACAACGATGGAGTATGAACTTGAGGTTGATCAAGTTGGACCAGGATCATGTAGTTTGCAGACATGGATGGATGAGGATACTCACATGGAGGAACCTCATGATGATGATGTAAGTACTATTGATACTTGTGTTTCACTTGAGAATTTGGTGGATGAACCATATGTAGGGAAGGGCAAAATCAGTTTGTTGATGCTAGGGAGGATCTTACCATGGATGTCTACGGCGAGACCTTATATGGAGAAGCGAGGATTGTTGATGGTTGCAGGAGTTGTTGGGGTTGTTTGTTACTTTATGATAGAAGGTACAAAGGTTCGTGACAATGGAGGAACATGATGATCATTATGGAAGAATGGGTCATGCTTTAGCCACATGGAGAATTGGCTAAGTGCCCGGCATGACTCATGGACAGATTAGAGGAGGGCACACTATTGAGGTATGATGATACTTGGGTAGACTTCTCATGGCCGAGAGCAAGAAGGAAGTCTTGGTGGAACCTTTAGTGGGGGACCTATGGTGGAGAGACTCATGTGATGATGATATGGTTGGGTGACCGAGTTCACTAGATCGAATATTGTAGACCTGGATGAGGATGACCAATTGTTTTGATGGGTCTACTTGGTTGGACTACATGGGTAACTTAGTCATGGACATCAGGTCGGAGACATGGAGCATGGCAATCTTATGCAGGGACATGATGCAGGAGCACTTGTAGAGGTGTCACTTATGGGAATCCATAGAGGAGTGCCAAGGCAGGCATGTTGTGTAGGTGGATTTGCTGGTGTGACATGGAGATGACTTATTTATGAGATGATGGAGAGGTTGTGCACTTATGTAAAACAAGGCAATGGACTTGGATGGAGTTGTGAGCAGACTATGGAGCATTCCTACTACATGGAGAGCTGAGGCATCTTGGAGAGACATTTGGGTAGAGACTTGTATGCTTGCTGGGATGTTGGTTGGAGATGACACATGGAGCTCATGATGACATGAGGTTGTGACTTTGGGAGATGGAGTTACAATGATGACGATGCCTTGGTGGCAACACTTGGGCATGGGTTGAGTCGAGACTTAACCACTTTGACACATGGGAGCTGATTGATCTATGATCATGGGCAGCACATGGAGAGATGACACGGGTGTATACTTGTTTCTATGATAGGATTGAGGGATGGCACATTGCAAATATGATGGAGGTTGCTTCATGGCCCTGGATGTGGCACATCGAGAGTTGGAGTTTGATGAGATGATCTCTTCACTTTGAGGAGATGGATGTTTTACAGATGGATGATGATGTTGGATAGAAAACATCATGGACAACATGTTGTAGATGGGATGGAGACTACTTCATGGACTTGAGCATGGATTTCTTGTATGGAGATGGATTCTTGATCGAGTTGAGGATGTGACGGGATGTTTTGAGAAACAATTGATGGTGGCATGAGGATGTGCATTCTCATGGTTTGAGCATGACAGTTGGACTGAGCACTTCACTAGTTCAAACATGGGGGCTAGCTGGTACAGAGATGTGTTAGCATTATGTTCGAGTATCATGACAGCAGTTCACATGAGGATGACACATTATGAGGTCGACACGATATGTTGCAGGAAGCATGTAGTTGGAGATGGAGGGGCCAACCTTCCACGATGGAGAGCGGTATGTGGAGATTGTGACAGGGTGGTTGATGATCATGGATTGATATGATTTCCGATGTATGACATACGGATGGGGTGTATGCCTTGGTATGGTGATTTTGGTGATAGATGGTTGTCGGCATGAGATATTGTCGAGGATGACAATGAATTCAAGTGGGGGAGGATGTAAGGACCTGCGGTCCGGGTCACCTTCACCGTGCCAAGGACAGGCGAGGAGCTCGTGTGAAATCTAAAATGGAATGAACCTTGGATGATTTTATAAGGCATTGGGCGAGCAATGAGACGACAGTCCCACGAGTTGGCCAGGTCGACCCACCTCATGGGTGAGAGTTCGCATTATGAATGAGTCGGCTAGGCGTTGGGCATGGGTCGGCCTGGTGACATAACCCGCCACTCGCCCGTATATATTGGAGGGAATTTGGAGGCAAAAAACCATCATTCGATCATCATGAGTTCAAACAAGGAGTTCTGTGGTGCGTGGATGAGCTCGCACGACAGGCAGAACTCGAGTGAAAAACTCGTTCAGAAAATTCGGGTGAAAACTCGAGTGAGAAACTCGGGTGAAAAACTCGTGCAGAAAACTCGGGTGAAAAACTCGTGCAGGAAACTCGGGCGAGGTCATCGGGCAGAAATCGGGCGAGGTCGTTTAGGCAGGACTCAGGAAATGTCATTCAGGCAGAACTTGGGCGAGGTCGTTCAGGAAGGACTCGAGTGAGGTCGTTCAGGTAGAAATCGGGCTAGGTCATCGGGCAGGAAACTTAGGTGAGGTTGTTCAGGCGAACCGGGTGAGGTTGTTTGGGCGAGTCGGGTGAAGTCATTGGGTGACTCGGTTGAAGTCGTTCGGGTGAGCCAGGTGAAGTCATGTAGCGACCCGAGTGAGGTCGTTCAAGCGAACCAGGTGAATTCGTGTGGCGACCCAGGTGAAGTCGTGTGGCGACCCAGGTGAACTCATGTGGCGACTTGGGTGAAGTTGTTTGGGTGAAAAAGCTTGGGTAGACATGCGGACGGGTAGCTAGGCGAGGGCGTGCCGTGCATGACGAAACAAAGAATCATGTGGACCGGCGCACAGTGCACGAAAAAACAGTGGAAACGGTGAACTGTTGAGGTTTTGAACGAAGGTGTGACTCGCGCGGAGGCGCCCGTGTGTGGCGACTTCGTTATGACGAGGCACGCCCAAGTTGGGCAAACAACACGATCGTTCGACGAGGTGAAAAAAGGGTTGGTGAGTCATGTGGCGACCGTGTGGAGGTGCCGACGAGCTCGAAAACCAAGTTTGCCGAAGTTGGAAATTTGGCTAAGTGTAAATTTGGGGTTTCCGAAGATTTAACTTGTACTTGTAAAAGAAGATTATATATATTGATTCAGGCAGACTCATATTGCAGGGAGTTGCCCCTCCCTTTATACTGTTGTGCATTTCTATTGTATAATGTTGTTTATGTGAATGTTATGGGCTTTCACTATATAAAGGACAAAGATAATACTTGGTAATGAAAAATAAACTAAGTATGGAATGTTAGGCGTAGTCTACAATCGTATGTATTGGTGAAAAGAAAATGGTTGGTAGTGCCGCACCTCGCTATAATGCGGTTGGAAGAGTACCGCCAGTGTAGGGGCATGACACTAAGGGCTGGACCTCATGGGCTTGGCTCGTCCTGGCTGAAGAAATAAAGAGTATATTTTGTAGTTTCTATTTGTCCATCAACATAGACTTGTAGAGCTATAGCACGCACTGTATGTGCATGTTCTCAGATTTAAATCTTGTGGTGGTGTGATAGAATAAAGCACCGGAGGTTCTACTTGTGGACAAGGTTGTCCAGCGTCAACTGCATTAGTAGGAAAGTGACTATTTTGTGGAGTTTAATGGTGGCTTATTGGGTTTTCAGGAATGATAGACCTCAGAGTTTAATTGGCAGCTTAACGGTGGATCGATTTGTGCTGAGTTAGACACTATTGTTTTGCTCTGCGCGATGAACTGGATTGTGGAGCTAGATGATCGCTTGTGGTTACAACGGTAAACAGTGGATGATTGGTGCCGTGAGATCGGAACCATGAGAGAATCGTTGGCTTTGGAATCTGCATTCATTGCGTCCACTCCGATCAGCAACAAGGTAGTTGAGACAATACCCATAATTTTTCATAGCTGATATCATCTACTCATTTACCAAGAATTGCAGAGAACCTGTATGGCTTCAGACTTGCAACTCCATTGAGAAAATCCTCTTCTTCAAATATGAATCCACATTATATTGTCGTAGAGGAAGAACTTTGATTGAACATTTTAAAAGCCATGGACGGAGACGGCCGACCTACAGAGCACAAAATCCATCCATCTTACCAATGAAAAATGCTTGGGATTATTCCACATTTATACACTCATATTTCCTGTATCTTGATGAGCACCTTGATTGCTCTATTTTGGGGAAATGTCAGTTTCATGAAAAATATAATAAGGGTCAAAAGTCCAGGGAACACAGTGATTTTGAATCTAGTTCCCTCGGTGGCTATGCATACAACGATGGCCGTTATGGTGGTAGCAATGGCTACAAAAATAACTCCAACAATTATGAATCTAGTTATGGGAGATCAAGAAGCAATGGTTACAAATATGCTTCTGGTGATTATGATGACCAACAGAAGCAGGATGAGAAAAAGGTGGGGAATGGTAAGCCTATTACAGTTCGAGATATGAAGCCTGAAATGATACTCAATATGATCCCACATTGGCAAAGGATGCCGGAGCAGTTTCTGGCCAGTCGTCCAATAGGTGCTGCAAAGAACAACAGGTTGGTTCAGATTTCCCTTTATTCTATTGTGAGGGAGAGCTTTCAGTGTCACAAAGACTTTACTGATGGTTTGGCTATTTTGCTAGACGTTTTTTTTTTTACATCGAGTACGAAGATTGTGTCATTTCATTTTATACTTATTCAAAAGCTACCAAACAGATTGATGAGCTTGCTTCCTTTTACAACTTTACAGAATTGGAGTTTAGGAAGGTAAACACATTGAGCCTGATCTGATCAACTCAATGTAAAAGTGAAATTCGTTAGAATTTCATTAAAAAAAAAAACTCCAACGAGAAATAAATTAATGTGGTATTTATAAATGTTTTGGAGTTAGAAGCATTGAGCTTAGCTAATTCAATGGAGTGGTCTTGTTAGAATTAGCTACACTAACAAATCATGTAGGTAAATCCAAGACAATTAAATCAGAAATTGAAAGGAGACCAAAGGCACTGGTGGTCAAGGTTGGAGTGCAGCAAATATTGATTTTTTAGGAACAAAGACACATGAAATTAAATAATGATGGACGACTAGGTGAAAGTTTGTGTGAGTTTCTGGAATAGACTCACTAGTATGTTATTTTATGAGTCACATTTTATTAGTAAGCAAGTCTAGGGTGTTTTATAGTGGTCTTTGTAAACTGTGTACCTAGTAACTCCAGAGTTGGAGTGTGAAATGTAAGCCTTGTAAGGCATGTGTATCCCCATACAGTTCGTGGTAATCTAAAAACCACTTTTATTTGCAGTGTTGGTTTGTGGTAAGCTAGAAACCACATGCAAGAGTGAAGTGGGACAAAGATTCTTGTTGGTATGGTTTAGGGTTAGCTGAGAAAACCCTCGGCCTAGTTGAGTCGGGTCTTTGGTGAGCCTGAATTGCTGGAGTGCCTTCGTCGCTGAGTTGAGCTTTCATGGCTGTGTTGCACCTTCATGGTTGAGTTGAGCCTTGCTGGCTGAGAGCCATTGGTGTCACGGTTGAGGGTGATCCGATAAAACCCAATGCATGGTTACGGGTAATCTGACAAAACCTAAGTTAACAATGACGGAGGGGTATTTACACTTACAAGTACATGTATGCAACTATAATGGTTGAAAGAACCATGTATATGAAGGACATCCTACAAGACTGGTGGTCGCAGCTATTAGTACCCATGCATTCTGGTGGTTGGTTGCTCCTTTATATGACATCAACATATTCTTTTTGGTATGTTTGACCACAACTAGATTTTGCAGATTGATATGGAGACAAATACTCATTAAAGGGGAGTGTTGGAATATCTAATTCCTACTTGTCTCTAGTTGTGATTCTTTCTATGTAAGGAGTCAGTTCCTATTCTATAGGAGTTGGCTATATCTACTTGTTCCTAGTTTGGTGTGTGGTTGAGAGATTTCCTCAACCAACAGATTGTGTGTCCAAGATAGCCTACCTATCTTGAGACAACACTTCTTGTATATAAGTAATTGCATTTAATTAGTAATGTAATCTGGATTATCAAGTTTATCAAATAATCCAGTCAGTTTCTCTACATCAAACATCTTTATCCTAATTCTTCATGTTTGTAAAAATTCTAGTGGAATCCGTTAAAACTTCAAGCATCTTTATGAGATATTGCTATTTGCATTAAAGGAACCATTGTGACTCTCTCATTCGTTACCAATCCGTGTTAAAAGAATTTGTAAGTTTGTCAAAATTTTTGTGGGATAATCTCACTACATCAAACATCTTTATCTTAATCATTATGGTTTGTAAAATCCCATGGGATCCTTTCTCTACATCGAACATCTTTACAAATTTTGTTTGCAAGTTCTAAGTTGTTGGCTTCAACTATTTATAGATTTTATATGATTATTTCCTTTCTCATTAACATCTAACTACTAATTATTATTATTATTTATATATAATTTGATTTAATAAATATAATATTACATTATATAGATTTTAAATAAATTTGAATGATATAAATATATAAGTTTTAACATATATATAAATATTAACTAATATATAATTACAATTTTGTAAGAGTTATTATATTAATTATATTATAATAAAAACAATTATATTTATTTTTTTGTAACCTGGGCATAACTACATCTTCATTATGTTTAATATATCATCGAGACTCAAGAGAGAATTGAAAGAATGACTTCACATCTTATCATTGTCTATCCAAGACCGTGTAAACATAATACCAATAATTATCTTATAATAATAATAATAATAATAATTCTTATTTATTTAATAATAAAAGTATTTTATTTTTTCATTATATTTTCTACTTGTTAAATTTAAATATTAATGTTATTTTTAATTCGTATTTTAATTTAAAAAAATATAGAAATTTTGTTTTGATACATGATTAATATAATTAAGACCCCGAAATTTTATGATATTTTCATACTTTAGTATAGTAAAATTGTAATGGTGATACTATTTCTTAATTATATATAAATATAAATTAAAAAATAACTATATTTTGATAAAATTAATAATATATTTCCATAAAATTAAAGCAATTTTATTTAATTAGTGAGTAACAAATATCGGTTGCAAGACATTACCAACAAAGAATATAAGAGATTCTCGTTAACTACTTACTTAAATTCATTACGAATTTAAAACTAATTTTATAAAATATTTAATTATATTTTATTAATCTATAAGATATTTTATAAATCTTCTAACCACGTCTTATTTACACAAATATTATTGCAATTATATATTCTTATTATTTTTAATCATAAATATCATCCCGGTCAAAAGTATTAATATTAAACCTTTATTTTTCCTAATTCTTTTAAATGGTAAGCATATTTTTAAATATGAGTGACACAATTCAACATGATTTATTTAATTTTTGTATCAATATAATTGATATTATTAGTTTTTTTTTTATATCTCTTTTTATACAAATTTAAAGAATATGAGACAATTTTAGTCTTACATAAGACCAATGATTGGGTGTTGGTTATGAAATCCTTATTAAATGTTTGTGAAAAAAAAATATTCCTCATGAAATTCTAGTAATTATGATAAGAAAATAAAAAATAGAAAAATACTTCGAACTGGATATTATGATATGCTAGAGTTGAGGAATCTACTTAATCAAAATAATTTATTAAAAATAAATAAATAAAAAACATCAAAGGCCACTTGCGAGACATTACCACCTAAAAATAGATGAGAGTCTTATTCGCTGCTTTACTTAAATTCTCTACAAATTTACAACTAATTTTATAAAATATTTTATCAATTTACAAATTTACAACTAATTTTGTAAAATATTTTATTATATTTTATTAATCTACCATAAATTTTATAAATCTTCTAACCACATTTTATTTACATGTGTATTAACGCAATTATATATTCTTATTTTTTTAATCATAAATATCATTCACGTTAAATTCTTTTAAATGGTAAACATATTTTTTTTAAATGAGTAACACAATTCAACATAATTTATTTAACTTTTATATCAATATAATTAACATTATTGGTTTTATTATGTTATTGCTGGTTTTATTATCTTTTATTTTTTATATTAGTATAATTAAGATTCTTGATTTTGTTATCTTTTCTATACAAATTTAAAGATTATATATTATTTTGGGATTCAACTAAGCACTCATTGCATGAGGTGATGCTCACAAGGGTCATGAGGTTGAATGAGTGGGATTGAAACTAGTGAAATGAATCACATAGCATCAACCATCACTTTCGGGGCTTGCACCTGGTAACCAGGACCTCCTGGGAAGTCACCCATCCCAGATCCCCTCTGGCTCAAGCGCACTTAACTATGGAGTTTTCTCCACGATCAATCCCACTTAGCTTGCTACCCCATTTGCAAAACCTTGGTAAGTATTGTGCCTCATGAACCATTCAAGTAGAGTTCCCTTCACTCATTTGAATTAAGAATTGGTGGTTTTCGCAGTGCATTATATTAGATATCATTTTGGGATTCAATTGCGTTAAGTAAGTCATTCATCTATGACCATTTTCATGAGAGGTAGTCGTAACACACTAATTTCTAATGATTTTTGAGAAATTAGTCAGTTACAACTACCTCTCATGAAAATGGTCATAGATGAATGACTTACTTAACGCAGTTGAATCCCAAAATGGTATTTAATATGATGCACTGTGAAAGCTACCAATACTTAATTCAAAAGAGTGAAGGGAACTCTACTTGAATGGTTCATGAGGCACAATACTTGCCAAGGTTTTAAAATGGGGTAGCAAGCTAAGTCGGTTTGATTGTGGGAAAAACTCCACAGTTAAGCGCGCTTGAGCCAGAGGCGAACTAGCATGGGTGACATCCCGGGAAGTCTTGGTTTACCGGGTGCAAGCACTGGAAGTGATGATTGATGCTATGTGATTCATTTCACTAGTTTCAATCTCACTTCTTCCCTCGTGTGAGCATCAGCTGATGCAATGAGTGCTAAGTGGACTATTCAAAAATCATGAGAAATTAGTGAGTTACGACTACCTCTCATGTAAATGGTCATAGATGAATGACTTACTTAACGCAGTTGAATCCCAAAAATCATATCTAATATCTTTATTGTTATTTATATAGTTATTAATTATCATGAATAGTTGGTATTTAAAAAATGACACATAATAATTCACTTATCAAAATTCTAATTATTATTTGATCATGGTTGTTATTATGAGCTATTATTATTATTATTAATATAATTCATATTATATCATTATTATTATAATAATATTAATTAAATTATTATTATAATTATTATATTTGTATATTATTATTATAATTATTATTATTATTATTTTATATTATTATCATAATAGTATAATAATAATTGTATTATTATAATTTTTTAATAATATAATGATAATCTAATATTATTATGACCTATTATTATTATTAATTAATATTACTAATATTATCATGAGTTTATATTATTATAATATTAATATAATATTCATACAATAATATATACATATAAATAATGTGGTTGTTAATATTTATATAGTTATTAATAATCATAAATGGTTGGTATTTAAAAAAATACTCATAATAATTATTAATAATTATTAATGTGGTTGATATAAGTTTATGGGGCGTCTATCAACCACGTTGGTAAATGTGGTTGTGCTAGTATAAGTATTTATGAATTTACCAAGTGTATATGTGATGATTGACTCTATGTGATTTATTTCACCAGTTTCAATCCCACTTTTTCACCCCTGTGAGCATCACCCGATCCAATGAGTGCTAAGTGAACTATTCAAATCATGCGAGATTAGTCACTTATGACTACCTCTCATGGAAATGGTCATATGTGAATGACTTACTTAACGCAATTGAATCCCAAAAATGATATCTAATATAATCCACTGCTTAAACCCCCTATACTTCAATTCAAAAAGAGTGAAGGGACCTCTACTTGAATGATTCATGAGGCACAATAATTGCTAAGGTTTTGCAAATCGGGTAGCAAGCTAAGTGGGATTGATTGTGGGGAAAACTCCACAGTTAAGCACGCTTGAGCCAGAGGTGATCTGGGATGGGTGACTTCCCGGGAAGTCCTGGTTACTAGGTGCAAGCCCCGAAAGTGATGATTGACGCTATATGATTTATTTCACCAACTTCAATCCCACTTCTTCACCCCTGTGCGCATCACCTGATGTAATGAGTGCTAAGTGAACTATTTAAATAATGAGAAATTAGTCACTTACGACTACCTCTCATGGAAATGGTCATACGTGAATGATTTCCTTATCACAGTTGAATCCCAAAAATGATATCTAATATAATGCATTGCGTAAACCCCCTATACTTAAATTCAAAAAGAGTGAAGGGATCTCTACTTGAATGGTTTATGAGGCACAATACTTGCTAAGGTTTTCCAAATGGGGTAGCAAGCTAAGTGGGCTTGATTGTGGGGAAACATCCACAGTTAAGTGCACTTGAGCCAGAGGCGATCTAGGATGGGCGACCTCCTGGGAAGTCCTGGTTACCGGATGCAAGCCCCGGGAGTGATGATTTACGCTATGTGATTTATTTCACCGGTTGCAATCCCACTTCGTCACCCCTATGAGCATCACCCGATGCAATGAGTGCTAAGTGAACTATTGAAATAATGAGAAATTAGTCACTTACAACTACCTCTCATGGAAATGGTCATACGTGAATGACTTACTTAATGCAATTGAATCCCAAAAGTGATATCTAATATAATGCACTATGTAAACCCCCTATACTTAAATTCGAAAAGAGTGAAGGGATCTCTACTTGAATGGTTCATGAGGCACAATAATTGCTAAGGTTTTGAAAATGGGGTAGCAAGCTAAGTGGGATTGATTTTGGGGAAAACTTAACAGTTAAGCGCACTTGGGCAAGAGGCAATCTAGGATGGGTGACCTCCCGGGAAGTCTTGGTTACCAAGTGCAAGCCCCGGAAGCGATGATTGACGCTATGTGATTTATTTCACCAGTTCCAATCCCACTTCTTAACCCCTGTGAGCATCACCCGATGCAATGAGTGCTAAGTGAACTATTCAAATAATGAGAAATTAGTCACTTACGACTACCTCTCATGGAAATGGTCATACGTGAATGACTTACTTAACGCAGTTGAATCACAAAAGTGATATCTAATATAATGCACTGCGCAAACCCCCTATACTTAAATAAGAATATTCTTATATATTTATATATTTATGATTATTATAATAATATAAGCTCACAATAATATTCGTAATATTAATTAATAATAATAATCATTATTGTTATTATTATTATTATTATTATTATTATTATTATTATTATTATTATTATTATTATTATTATTATTATTATTAGGCTTTATTAATTCAACAATGTTTATTTTAGTATTTTTAATATTTATCTTAGGGTTTGTATACATTAGGTTTATAATATTAGTCTCTTTTGTTTATTATTACCCAAGGGATTAATACTAAAATCCCAACGTATTATGAACCAAAGGGAATAATATTAAACAAAAGGGATTAGTATTATAAACCCAAGGAACTAATAAACCCAACCATTAAATATTATAAACCCAAGGAATTAGTGAAACAAATGGATAAATATTAAAAACCTAAGGGATCAAGAAGCACAAGGGATTGATATTACAAACATAAGAGATTAATAAAGATGACCATGATTGATATTTTAAACCCAAGTTAATAATAAACCCAACGGATTAATACTAAAACCCCAAGGGATTATGAACCTAAGGAAATAATATTAAACCAAAGGGACTAATATTATAAACCCAACATCGGTAAACCCTAATATAAATATTAGAAAGACTAAAATAAACATGGTTTATTTTCATGGTGAGACAATCCTTGTCACAATGTGACATTCAACCATGGTTGACCATGGTTTTCTATGATTGACAATGGTTGACCATGATCGATATTATAAACTTAAGGGAATAATAAACCCAAGGGATTAATATTATAAACCTAAAGGAATAGTAAAACTAATGGATTAATACTAAAACCCTAAGGGAATAATTTTAAACCCATGGGACTAATATTATAAACCCAACATTGTTAAACCCAAATATAAACACTACAAACACTAAAATAAACATGGTTTATTTTGATGGTGAGACAATCGTTGTCAAATTGCGACATTAAAACATGGTTGACCATGGTTTGCTATGATTGACAATGGTTGACCATGATTGATATTCTGATCTGAAAATCACTCATGTGTGACCTCAGTTAAAGAATTATTAATAAATGAAGGTACTACAGACTCATGTGTTGGTGTGTCTATGTTATTTTAGGCAACTGATCGATCAGATTGCTAAATACACAGACACTATCAAATGGAAAATAGTAAGGAAAGCATAGTAAGCAAATGCAAGAACACAACAATTAATAACGAGTTCACCCTATTCTTTGGGGTTACATCTCCGGTCCATCTTCTAGTGGTGGCCTTCTTTTATTGTGTTTTTAAAGCAGCGAATTACAAATAAGGAGCTCAATTTGAGTCTCCTGAAACAGAGAATGTTTGGTAGGGTGGTTCTTGGATTCCCCAAGCCACTAGAGTACATAGACTCTTTTCCTGTCCAAATCTTGAACTCTCTGGTTTTTAATGGAAGGAGCCCAATGTGGTGCTCAATTCTTGACAGATCCTCTCCGGGATTGCTTTTATGCTCAATGCTACCTTACGTTGCAGGTCAGCTCGGCTCTCTATTTTTCTGCTTCTTGCTTCACTATTTTTTTTCTCCTCTCTCTATCCTAGTTCTCTGTGATGTGTCTATTCATGGCTTAAAGCCAATCTGTCTCATGACTGCTCGCTTCCTCTTCCGTCCCTTCGGTTTGCCTGTTGTTGTTCGCTTGGAGTTCCCTGCCTCTATGTCTTCACCAATGTCTCACAGCGAGTGGCCACTTGTCCTCTCACGAACTACGCCAGCTCATCCTCAATGGTTTGATAATTTTTATTACACTGTGGAATGACAAATCCGCCAAGTCGGCGATCAAATCAAACGTCAAATTCTTTTGTTTCACGGGTAAATCCCTCGTCAAATCTAGTTTCTCCATCGGGCACGATCTCCACCATCAGATCTAGAGCCCCCAGATCCTACGACATTCACTCATGTAGCGCGGTTGACTTGGTCGACCATTAGCACGCGATGAGCGGTAGTTTTCTCTCTCATCTGCCAGACATGCGTCGGGTACTGAATGGAATTGCTTGTTTTTCTCCAAATCCACTTACCGCCCAAGGATGCCTCTGATACATATCACTGGTTTTGGACCACGGGTCCCACCTTCTACCTTAGTGATTCCCCATGGTTTCCTAGCTTCCATGCGACCGAGTGCTTTGGGGCTTTTCCTTTTCGAGGGGGTTTGCCCACTGGTGCACGATCAAAAATGCCCTCTGTTTCCCGATCCGGGCTTCCTAAGGGCCAGTTTTCCCTCCTGTGCAGTCTCCATGAGTCTCGGTCAACGCGCTTTGACCGAGGTCCTCGTCGTTCCTTGTTGGCTGCAAATTGACATTATCGAGAGGTTTTCCTAATGGCTCTTTATCCATAAATTTGAAGTCTATCTTGTTTGATATAGTCATGGCACCTTGTTAATCTTCATGGATCTAATTTGAATCACTACCTTCCCACTGAAAAAGCTTTTGGACCACCCAAAGTTGGTTTTCAAGCATCGACTAAGTGAGGGTACAATTGTCTCACTTGTCCAATCTCTATCTACTTTTCACTACTCGGCTTTGAACCCTTGAACCCAACTCTGAGGTACTCAACATCCCCCTTGCCCGTCGTCCTCACCTTCCTGTCTAGCACTATGTCTTCTTGCAATTCATTAAGATATTCAGGTAACAGGTCATCAACAAATGGCAATTGACTCTACTCTTCGGGATCCTCAATTAATGAAGGTTCAAACAATCTCAAGCAATCTGCATTTATGACTGAGTAGATGTGCATGTAAGCTGGTAGATCAAGGCGAAAAGCATTCTCACCAATCTTCTCAAGTATCTTGAAAGGTCCATACCTGATAGGCTTTAGCTTTTTACCTTCACCTTGCATGCTGTCCTTGCTGATGTACAGCCATACTTGGTCACCAACTTGGAAACTATGCTCCATCCGATGCTTGTTATGCCTTGCCTTGTAGTTTGCTTGGCTCTTTTCCATTTGTTCCTGTATTGCCTAGTGGATCTCTTGGATTTGTTCAATGAACCTAGTTTCCCTGTCCGCATCACTATGTCCCTCAACTGTGGTGTCTTTACCAAAAATAAAATCCAAAGGAGACCTTGGTGTGAAACCAAAATAGGTCTCAAAAGGGGATCTCTGTGTAAAATATTGCTTTGCTCTCTTGTAAGCATGCTGCACATAACACAAATGGTCATCCCAAAGCTTAGGATGTTTGCTGCAATATCCCCTGAGCAACTGGATCACTGTCCTGTTAACTACTTCTATCTGGCCATTAGTTTTTGGATGAAAAGCTATGCTTTTCTTCAATTTGGTGTCCATCAGTTTTCACAGACTTGACCAAAACTTCCCCACAAATCACGTGTCTGAATCAAATACAATAGGAGTGGGTAATCCAAAATGAACCCATACATGTTCGAAGAACAGTTTTGCAGTTTGTTCAGCTATAATCTCTTTATTACAAGGTGTCAAAATACACATCTTGCTAAAACTATCCACAACAACATACAGATAATCATGACCTTTCCTAGATTTAGGCAGTCCTCCAATAAAATCCATGGAAACTCTTTCCTAAGGATGAGAAGGAACTAGTAATGGAGTGTACAAGCCTAGTTTTCTATTGCCGGGCTTGCTTTTAGCACACATAGTACACCCTCTTACATATCTAGAAATTGTCTCATTCATTTTTGGCCAATAACAAAATCTTTGCAGCTGTGCAACTATTTTACTTACCCCAAAGTGACCCGATATTAGAGAAGTGTGTGCTTCTCGAATTATCTTTACTCTCTCAGTTTTTGGAATGCATAACTTCCCACAATGGTATAAGAGTCGGTCCTTTACATAATAGTCCAATTCTTCTACTCTTTTGCCTTGACTTAAAGTTGCGTATACATCTTTAAAGTCTATGTCTTGAGCATATTGTTCAACGTAACCCTCATGTAACATAGAATTATGCCTAAGTATAGTAGATGCTTTTATAATGGGTCTAGATAACATGTCTACAACTTTATTATGTATGACCTTTTTATATCTGATGACTAAATGAAACTATTGTAGAAAACTCATCCATATATAGTGTCTTGATTGTTGCAACTTAGTTTGGGAGTGTAGATATTGAAGTGGTTGATGATTAGTATGTATTACTGTCTCTCTGCCCATTAAGTAATGTTTCCACTTTTTCACACTCTGTACTAATGCATACAATTCTTTATCATATGTGGGATAGTTAACTACTGCAGGATTAAAAGTCTCAAAATGATAACATATGGGTTTACCATGCTATGTCAACACTGCTCCCATGGCATAGTCACTGGAATCTGTTTGGATCTCAAATGGTCTCTGAAGATCAGGTAGTTCTAGTACAGGTGCTATACTAATCTTATCTTTCAAGGTGTCGAAGGCTTTTTGCCATTTGCCTCCCCACTGAAACACCTTGTTCAATCCTATTAAAGCATGTAAGGGAGCTACAATTAGGGAAAAATTAGAAATAAACCTTCTCCAATATTGTGCTACCCCTAAGAATCTTCTAACTTATATAGCAGATTTGGGTTTAGGCCAGTTTACAATGACTGCCACTTTATAGGGGTCTATCTTCAATTCACCACCCCCTACTATATGTCCCAAATAATTTAGAAATGTTTTGCAAAAAATTTCATTTTGAGAGTTTAACATAAAGTTTTTCTCATTTCAAAACATCTAGTGTCTGCATAACATGCTTTAAGTGTTCTTCCCATGTTTTGCTAAAAATCAAAATGTCATCCGGATACACAATAACAAAATCATCAAGGAATGGTCTGAGTACATCATTCATTAATCTCATGAAAGTATTTATGTTTTTCTTGTGGATCCATCACATTCAATTTCTAGATCGATGTTTCGATCCAGCAATGGTGGTTCATCTTTAGGATGTGAAAGAATTAATTGAAATACTGGTCTTATTTGCCTAATATATAGAGGGATGCATGAGATGCTTAGCTGACAGATCTTTTAAATTATTTTAAATTGTTCTTATTTAATTGTATTATTGTATTATTAGTTAATTCTAATTATTTTAATTTTAGTTAATTTATTAATTAAAATTAAAATACATGTCCATGTTTATTTATTAATTAACCCTTTAGTTATTATGTTTGATGAATTATTATTTTAATTATTTTAATTCTAATTAATTTATTAATTAAAATTAAAATACATATTCATGTTTATTTATTAATTAAAATTAAATATGTATATGTATTTTAATTAATTTATTAATTAAAATTAAAATACATATGTATGGGTTATATTTATATTTATTTATTTTATTATTTTAATTAATTATTAATTATTAATTGTTTATTAATTTAAGTAGCAGGAGCATTAGTTAAGCCAAAAGGCATAACCAACCATTCTTACAATCCCTGCTTTGTTTTGAAAGCAATCTTCCATGCATCTTGTTCTGCAACTCTGACATGATGGTATCCACTATGCAAGTCTAACTTGGAAAAATAAAGAGCTTCTTTCAGTTGATCCAAAAGATCATCTATATGAGGAAGGGGATAACGATTTTTGATTGTTATCTTATTTAGTGCTCGGTAATCAATGCACATTCTCCACAAGCCATCTTTCTTTCTCACCAAAACGACTGGTGACCCACATGCTGATGTGCTAGGTCTGATGAACCCTTTCTCGAGAAACTCCTGCACCTGCTTCTTGATTTTAGCATTCTCTAAAGCCGACAACCTGTACATTCCAATGTTAGGAAATGGAGTATTTTGCTGCAAAATAATATCATGCACTATTTCCTTTTTGGGTGGCAGACCTTTAGGTTCTTGAAACAAGATATCACACTCTGAAACAACATTTTCTAAATCAGCTTGTTGTTTAGCATTACAACCTTCAAATACATTGGTTTTATGAAGTTTCTTTTCCTTTAGAACCATTAGTAAGAATCTTTTGCATGAATTTATCATTCTTTTCATCTGCCCTGAGTTTATGAGAGTATAATTATTCTTGAGCTTATGAGCTCTTACAAAGTATTCGATTCCATCTTTAACAAGTAGATACTTGTTCTTAGCTCTATAGAAAATGGCTTTTCTATCATACAAGTAAGGACTTCCTAAAACAATTCCACATATATCCAAAGGAATTATGTCTAACTCAACCTCATCTACAAATGCTGACATAGTAGAAAACTTGAGTTTGTATTTTCTAGTCACTTATAGTTGTGCTTTATCATTCAACCATCCTAATGGCTATGGTTTCTTGTGAGGTGTAGTGACTAATCCCAATTTCTTTACAATTGCTTCAGAAATTAAATTTTCTTGTGAGCCACTATCAAACAAAGTATCAATATTTTGATGTTTGGAAATAACTCGAATATGGAAAAGCTCATGTCTTTTCCTCTCATTTTCTACATCAATAATAGATTGTGCAGAATTACTAGTAGATGCTTCAGAATTCTTACCTTTTATACCTGCGACTGCAATAGTTGTTTCATCTCCTGAGTCCGACCCCAAATCTTTCTGAATAGCTGCAACAGTCTTCACCTTCTTGCCCTCGAACTTCTTAGGTCTCAGCTCTGGATGTAGAATCCAACAGTGCTCATCAACATGCCCATCCTTTTTACAATGAGTGCATCAAGCCTTGCTTTTCTATGTAGTGTTAGCCTTCCTTGCTTTCCATTTTTTCTTTCTTTTCTCCTTATTCTTTCTTGTAGTGGGTTGGGATGATCCCCCAACTTTTGCACTTCCATTCTTTCCTCTAGCTTCAAGATGAGTAGCTTGTACAGATAACTCATCTATACTAGTGGGATTAAACATGAGGATAGTGTGCCTCATGTAGCTGTGTAGACCACAAATTTACTTCAATAGAGTCTCAGGTGAGTCTAATGAGATTCCTAGAATCAATGCTCTCTTTCTAAATTCTTGAGTATACTCTCTCAGACTTTTCCCTTTCAACTGCCGAAGAGTTTTCCAACTCATCATGGCTTGCTACATGTAGGCCAATGGATAGAACTACATTTTGATTGCATAAATAAATTCACTCCAGACAAAGATAGTCTTACCATGTCTCTTCAGATTAGCTTGGGTTCTGCCTTCCCACCAAATCAATGCAGTGCCTCCAAGACGTAGCCATGATAGCTGAATCTTGCTCTTGTCTGATTCAATACTCTGCACTCTGTAATAAACATCAATTTGTCTAATCCAATTGTCTAGCTTTTCTACATCATATACAGGCAAATCAAATTTAACATCTATTTTGATCAAAGATGCTTTATTTTTGTGTTCAGGGCTATTAGGAGGTGTGAGAAAGTGTTCCTCTTTCCCTTTTCCTTTTGAGTGGTCATGGAGGAAAGACCCATCTTCTCCCTTGTTTTGTTTGGAGCTTGATGCATCTTCATCCTTATGTTTTCTAGAGTCCTTATACGCTTCCTTTACCATGGACTTTATGGCTAGGAAACTATCTATGAATTGAGGGTCTGGTCCCATAGAACCTTCTTCTGAAATTGTCTTCCAAGAATAGACTCTCCCAATTTCAGGATTAGTTTCAACCAACTCTCCTTCTCCTAATTTGAGCTTTGATCTAGTTAGCATTCAATAGCTAAACCAACACAAGTTTGTCTAACCTTATAGCTTAGAGCTCTGATACCACTTGATTTGAAAATCACTCGTCTGTGACCTCAGTTAAAGAATTGTTAATAAATGAAGGTATTACAAACCCATGTGTTGGTGTGTCTATGTTATTTTAGGCAACGAATTGATCAGATTGCAAAATACACAGACACTGGAAAATTGAAAACAGTAAGGAAAACAGAGTAAGCAAATGCAAGAAGACAACAATTAATAAGGAGTTCACCCTATTCTCCAGGGCTACATCTCCTGTCGAGTTTTCAAAGGCCACCTTCTTTTATTGTGTCTTTAAAGCAGAGAATTATAAATAAGGAGCTCAATTTGAGTCTCCTGAAACAAATATTGTTTGGTAGGGTGGTTCTTGGATTCCCCAAGCCACTAGAGTTCACAGACTCTTTTCCTTTCCAAATCTTTACCTCTTTGGTCTTTAATGGGAGGAGCCCAATGTGGTGCTCAATTCCCGACAGATCCTCTCAGGCATTACTTGTCTATTCGATGTTGCCTTACACTGTAGGTCAGTTCAGCTCTCTGTTTTTTTTCTTCTTTCTTCACTGTTTTTTTTCTCCTCTCTCTGTGCTGTGTCTATTCATGGCTTAAAGCCAATCTGTCTCATGACTACTCGCTTCCTCTTTCGTCCCTTCAGTTCACCTACTACTGTTCACTTGGAGTTCCCTGCCTCTACTTCTTTGCTAATGTCTCATAGGGAGTGGCCACTTGTTCTCTCACGAACTGTGCCAATTCGTCCTCAACATTTCGGTAATTTTGGTTACATTGTGGAATGACTCATCTGCCAACTCAGCGGTCAAATCGAACATCAAATTCTTATGTGTCGTGGCTTAATCCCCTGTCAAATCTAGTTTCTCCATAGGGTGTGATCTCCACTATCAGATCTGGAGCCCCCAGATCCTACGACATTCACTCATTTCACGCGGTTTACTTGCTCGACCGTTAGCATGTGATGAGCAATGGTTTTCTCTCTCATCCGCCGGACACGCATCGGGCACTGAATGGAATTGCTCATTTTTCTCCAAATCCACTTACTGCCCAAGGATGCCTCTGATATATACTACCAGTTTTGGAGCATGGGTCCTGCCTTCCACCTTAGCGCTTCCCCATGGTTTCCCAACTTTCATGTGACCGAGCACTTTGGGTATTTTCCTTTTCGAGAGGCTTTGCCCATCTAAGCATTAATCATGCATTAGAAATGTCCTTTGTTTCCTGATCCTGACTTCCCAAGGGTCAGTTTTGCCCCTTGCACAGTCTCCATGGGTCTCGGTCAATGTGCTTTGACCGAGGTCCTCGTCATTCCTTGCTGGCTGCAAACTACCACTGTCAATAGGTTTTCTTGATCGCTCTTTATCCATAAATTCAAAGTCTATCCCTTTTGATATAGTCATGGCACCTTGTTAATATTCATGGATCTAATTTGGATCATATTATAAAGCCAAAGCAATAATAAAACGAAGGGATTAATACTAAAACCCCAAGGGACTAATATTAAACCCATGGGAGTAATATTATAAACCTAACATTGATAAACCCAAATATAAATACTACAAACACTAAACCCAAGTTAATAATAAACCCAAAGGATTAATACTAAAACCCCAAGAGATTATGAACCCAAGGAAATAATATTAAACCCAAGGGACTAATATTATAAACCCAACATTAGTAAACCCTAATATAAATATTAGAAAGACTAAAATAAACATGGTTTATTTTCATGGTGAGACAATACTTGTCACAATGTGACATTCAACCATGGTTGACCATGGTTGTCTATGATTGACAATGGTTGACCATGATAGATATTATAAACCTAAGGGAATAATAAACCTAAGGGATTGATATTATAAACCTAAAGGAATAATAAAACTAAGGGGTTAATACTAAAACCTTAGGGGAATAATATTAAACCCATGGGACTGATATTATAAACCCAACATTGTTAAAGCCAAATATAAACCCTACAAACACTAAAATAAATATGGTTTATTTTGATGGTAAGGAAATCATTGTTACGATGCAATATTCAAACATAGTTGACCATCGTTTGATATGATTGACAATGGTTGACCATGATTGATATTCTAAACCCAAAAGAATAATAAAACGAAGGGATTAATACTAAAACCCCAAGGGATTATGAACCCAAGGAATAATATTAAACCCAACGGACTAATATTATAGACCCAACATTCATAAAACCAAATGTAAATATTACAAAGACCAAAATAAACATGATTTATTTTCATGGTGAGACAATATTTATCAAAATGGGACATTCAACCATGGGACTAATATGGTAAACCCAAATATAAATATTACAAACACTAAAATAAACATGGTTTATTTTCATGGTGAGACAATCTTTGTCAAAATGCGACATTCAACCATGGGACTAATATTATAAACCCAACATTCATAAACCCAAATATAAATACGACAAACACTACAATAAACATGACTTATTTTGATGGTGAGACAATCCTTGTCACAATGCGACATTCAACCATGGTTGACCATGATTGATATTATAAATGTAAGGGGATAATAAACCAAAGGGACTGATATTATAAACTGTTGGGAGCGGATCCCCCAAGGACAGTTTTGGGGCTAAAAACCCATGCTTTGGTCAAATTTTGTAATAAACTTATCAAGAATCCACATTTTGTGGTCGCAAAGCACGAAGGTGTCATAAGTCATAAAGGGTTGTCCACCCTTAGTTTTGTAAAGTAAAGTCGGTTGTAAGAGATTTACCCATCGTCTGAGTACCATGGGATTATATACAAAGAGTTAAGCTATAAGTAGTTTTAGAGAGACATATATCATGATCAAGAAGAGAGTCATAGCCCAAAAGTAGAAGTCTAATTTTTGGGTCGTAGCATAAGTAGAGGCTCTGTAGCTAAGCGCACAGAGGACTATGGTAGATTTATGCAGCTGAGTGCTTAGACCCCTGCAGCTATGTGCGTAGGGTGGATAGAGTCTGTAATTACCTGAAAATATCAATAAAGACGAGTATTTTGTAATTTCGTGACTTTGTTTCCGGTTACTGCATCCTGACATGTTATGTATCAATTTCATCTATATTGCTTATATGATGTGTGAATGTATGTAATTAGGTTGCTTAAGTGAATGCAAGTAAGAACCTTTATTTACACGGTGCTAACTATGATTGTCTGATAAGATAAGTAAGACACTTAAACTAGATTGGGAATCTGCATGGTACGCTACCATAGTAGAGCGAAAGTACCTCAGTCATAGGTTAGGGCTGCATGAAGGTCAATCATACTCTTTCATGAAGGTGTTGAAGGACGTAATACATGACTAGTTTGGCAAGCCCTAGAGCTAAGTGACCTGTGCAAAGGTAGGAATAAAAGAAATAAAACAACATAACCACCATGTTAGGGTGAAAAAACTTGGTTCCGACATCCCCCTCATATTGCTTCGGGTAAGACTTTGGTCCGCACTCCGCAGGCTGATGCCGAAAGGGATAGTAGTGTAGGGATTTGTTTGGCTAACTAACGTTGAACCTAGGTTAGGCCCCCACAAGCCAAAAAATGGTTCCATTGCCAAGACCAGAATCTTCATAAGAAATGTGCGATGTTGTATCACTGGAATTTGACTAAGAAAGAGATTAGAGACTGGTTCGATAAGAAGATCCACGAATTTGCGGCACAGGAGAATAGAAACCTGAGACTGACAAAGGAACAGTGGCTGGACAGGTACCTGTATAAAGAGATCCGTGAGAAATTTTTATGCTCCTTTTCGATTGAGCTATACGAGTGGATTGCAAAGATAGCACATAGCCAAAGAAGGTAGAAACTTGATGTTGTTATTGTCTGGACCCCAATGCTAGTACAAAAATTGGAAGCATCTGATGACAAGATTGCCTGTGTTGTCGATCATTAGTTTGATCGTCTCATAGGAGGATTTTTTATTGAATTTTCGGTTGACACCTCAGTCAGCTACAATGAGGTAGAGCGACGCTTTTTCAAAGGTTCATGAGGTATGTACTTAAAATCTTTGAATACCTGGATTAAAATTCTATTGTGCAAAAAGCAAGTTATGTAGCTACCTTGATGTTTGGAAGTATGTGAAGTGGAAAAACTTATAGGAACAAAGGAAAAAAAGGTCCTGAATATAGTCCATTGATTTCACCTCC
The DNA here is from genome assembly GCA_031772625.1 of Pinus tabuliformis. Lineage (NCBI taxonomy): Eukaryota > Viridiplantae > Streptophyta > Pinopsida > Pinales > Pinaceae > Pinus > Pinus tabuliformis. The sequence continues at coordinate 411,066,616 of CM062810.1, read as the reverse complement.
ATGAGGTGACGAAGAAGGGATAGCACAAGTTTCTACACAAAGTGTTATTCAGTTGACAAGACAAGGATTCTTGTGACTACCACCTCCACCCACACCACCTCCAACTTCACCACCATCAAATGCGACTTCACCTGTACCACCTCCACCTCAACCACAGTTTAGTATGGTAAATTCAATGAAGATGCCTTTGTTCAAAGGCTTGGGAAATGACGACCCATACTAGTTCTGGTTCATTGTGAAATCTGTATGGGAAGCTGAAGGTGTTACAAATGATCACATGAAGAAGGTGACATTGGTTCGTGCTCTATAGGATCGCACACTAACGTGGTATATCAAGTACACTAATGATAACCCGAATGCTAGAGTGGTAGACATCCAGATCACGCCAAACAGAGAATTCAGTAGTCCTAAATGTGAGGTACAATTAATTGTGGGGTTCAAGGAGATCACGATGAAGCCAGGTGGGACACCTTGGGAATTAGATCAGAGGTTGAAGTGTAAAATCCATGAAGATAACATGAACTTAACAGATAGAAAACATCATGAATGGTTTGCTTCTTCGCTCTTGCCACACTTAAGGGTTGCAATGTCACAATAGAAGATAACAACTCAGGCAGAGGACTTAGAGATTGTCTTGAGGATGCATGAAACACTGAAGCAAGATCCAAATCTGGGGGTTCAATAGATCCATGCGTAGTTGAAAAAGCTTTGCCTCAAGATGCATAGTTTGAAGCAAGACATAACAGTTTGACCAGAGGTCGCAGGAAGAGGTATGTTGCTTGAAATGCAAGGGTCAGGGGCATGACAAAGACCATTGTCCAGTCTTTTCAAGCTACATTGCAGGAGGAGGACTGATTCCTTTGAGGCTAAAAGTTGAGGTAGGACCAAGCGCGGAGCCAGCATTGTGGTGCGCTATATGTGAGGTAGCAGGCAAACATGTTGTTGTCCCTTAAGAACCCAATTTCTTGGCTGTGTAGAAATTTTGCTTAAGACATTAATGTGTATAATTATTGTCACTTGTTTTTCACTTAATTGTATGTTGTATTCTCAAATGAAGGAGCTGAAACACTTGGTTTTTAACCCTTACTACTTAGGTGACATGAAAATCTCATAATCCCATTTGATTGTTGAATATAAATTATGAATAATGTTATGCTCTTAACCTGCAAGAAGATACCAAAATACCAATTATGCGAAGAAATATACCCAAAACAGAGAAAAATGAGAAATAACATCAAGTATTTTATAATTCAAAAAGCAATGTTCACTTTCCTCTTCGTGTTGGCAACCTCCAATAGAGCTGAGCTCAATTACAAAATAAGACACGATGCCCCTCAAGGGGAGTCTCTATCCTTTATATAGGATTCATACATGCAATACCATGGAGCAATACCATGGTTCTTATTAATACCATCTATCTAATACCATGGCCCATTTTCAACTAACTGTGGTCCCTTCATTAAATGCAGGTTAACCACTTACAATTATTAATATGGTCTTTATTGAATCTTTACTTAACTATAACTATGACTTGATCTTATTACATAAATAAGGGGTTATGGTTGGACCCTAATGTGCCCTCCCCCATAAGTATAGCCTTGTCCTCAAGGCTGAAGCTGCGGAAACTACTGAAGGATAGTGGCTGGTTCCCAGGTTGCATCTTCTAGAGAGGTGTCTTTCCACTTGACGAGGACTTCCTTAATCGTGCGGCCACACAGGTGTCGTTCTCGTGTGTTAAGAACCTATTTAGGTTGGAGCTAGATTGACCCTTCTTCATCCACTTCAGGCAGACTGGTTTGATTTCTACAATTGTTCCCAATCACTTTCTTAAGGCATGAGACATGGAAGACTGGATGGATTTTTGCACTGGGTGGCAAAGATAACCTGTAGGTGACTTCTCCAATGCATTGAAGTACTTGATACAGTCCATAGAATTTTGGAGATAATTTCTGAAAACCCTTGTCTTTGAGTGATGTTTGCTTATATGGTTGTAGCCTCAAAAATACTTGATCCCCTTCTTGAAATTGGCGTTCTGAGCGATGTTGATTTTCCTGTTGCTTCATGTGGTTTTGGGCTTGATGGAGATTCTCTCTAAGGTGGGCCAACATGGTTGTGCAATTATGTAGGAGTTGATCCACTATTTGTACCTTCAAGCATCCCTTGATATAAGAAGTATGGGAAGGAGGGAGTTGGCCATAAAATGATTCTTATGGAGTCATTTTGGTGGTTTCATGATAGTTGGTGTTATACCACCATTCGGCTAGAGGTAACCACTATACCCAGAGATGTTGCTTTTCTGAAGTGCAACACTTAAGGTAGGTCTCCAAACATTTGTTGAGTACTTCAGTTTGACCATCAGTTTGTGAATGATAGGAAGTATTGAGTTGTAGTTGGGTACCTTGTAGCTGGAAGAGTTCCTGCCAAAAGTTACGAGTGAAGATCAGGTCACGATCAGACACAATGGAAGTGGGCATGCCATGCATTTGAAGATCTGATCCATGAAATATTGAGCAACCAAAGTCGGTGTAAAAGGGTGGGGTAGAGCACAAAAATGACCATACTTGGAAATTCTATCCACAACCACCATGATGACTGACTTGTTTCCTGACTTTGGAAGACCTGTAATGAAATCCATAGAAACCTCCATCTAGATTGAGGTTGGGATGGGAAATGGCTACAATGTGCCTTGGGATTTGACTGTTTCTCCTTTGTGGCACTGACAGACGTCACATTCAGCTACAAAAGTAAGAATGTCCTTTTTCATGTCTGTCCAAAAAAATGATCTTCAAGTGCAAGCATACATCTTCTGAAAGCCTGAATGTCGTACAATGGGAGATGAGTGTAACTCTGCCAAAATGCAGCTTTTGAGGGTGGATGTTTGTGATATTATCACTCTGTCCTTGTAGAGAAGAACCTCATCCTGCCACGAGTAGCCTGTTGTGGAATTTGGATCTGTCTGCAATTGATTAATGAGTTGGGAGAGCCAAGGATGTGAAAACCATTCCTTGCGAGCCTCTTCAATCCATTCTGGAATGGGAAGGGAAATTGCAAGCAGGGTACTTTCCTCCTGAAATTGGTGGGATAACGCATCTGCTATAATATTTTCACGCCCTTTCTTGTAAATTATATCATAATCGTATCCCAGCATTTTGGCGAGCCATTTATTTTGTTGTGGTTATGATAGGCATTGCTCAAAAAAATATTTAATGCTTTGATGGTCTGTGCGGATTTGGAAATGTCTCCCCAATAAGTATGGTTACCAGGTATCTACTGCATGTAAGATGGCCATCATCTCCTTCTTATAGGTAGATTGTCCCAGATTATTCCCATTTAGTTGTTGGCTCATGAAGGCCAAGTGTCAACCTTCTTGGATTAAGATCGTCCCAATACCTGTACCAGAAGCATCACATTCAATCATAAAAGATTTGGTGAAGTCAGGTAGTGCTAAGACTAGAGTGGAACACATGGCATGTTTGAGATCTGTAAAGGCTTGTTGTGCTTCATCATTCCAGAGGAATGAATTTTTCTTGAGTTGAGTGAGGGGCCTAGCAATGCGACCATAATTGCGGACAAGTTTGCGATAGTAGCCTATGAGACCCAAAAATCCTCTCAGGCTCTTCAAGGTCTTTGGTTGAGGCCAATCCTGCATTGCTTGGATCTTTTTGGGGTCCACCCTGACACCTTCACGCCCCACAATGTGGCCCAAATACTCAACTTCTTTCCTACCAAAAGAGCACTTGCACATATTGAAAAATAATTTATGCTTGTAGAGCAGTTGCAAGAGCATATCTACATGCTCATGATGTGTGGCCCAAGTGCGACTGTAGATGAGGATGTCATCAAAGAAAACAAGGACAAATTTTCTGAGATATGGTTTGAGCAGGTGGTTCATAAGGCTCTGAAAAGTGGATGGGGCATTAAAAAAACCAAATGGAATGACTAGGAACTCATAATGGCCTTCATGAGTTCGAAAAGCAGTCTTTGGAATGTCTACTTATTTCATGTGAATTTGGTGGTAGCCCAAGCGAAGGTCGAACTTAGTAAAGAATTGAGCCTCATTTAGTTCATCCAGAAAATCATCGACAACCGGGATGGTAAATTTATCTTTGACTGTCAACTTATTGAGGACCCTAAAGTCTTGAAGCATACACCATTGCCCATCTTTCTTGAGCACCATGGCCACCGGCGAGGAATAAGGACTAATTTTGGGACGAATGACACCTGCTTCCAAGAGTTCCTTGATTATTTTTTCAATTTCACTATATTGGGCGAACGGATATCTATATGGGTGCACATTTGGTGGTTGGGCACCTGGGACCAAAGTAATGCTATGATCATGTTCCCCTCTCGAGGGTGGAAGCTCATGAGGCTTGTCAAAGACTGGTAGATGGTTGTTTAAGATCTGTTGCATCTCAGGATGAATATCAAGAGAATTGGGTTCGAAGGCCTGGATGGCGTTAAATTGGGCTATAACTCCATGGTGGCCCTTTTTTAACAAATTTTCCATCAGATGTGAGCTGATGATAGAGGGAGCTCCCCCTTGGAGTCCACGTAGGGTATGTGTGTGGTTGTTCTGCTTTTTTCTCATATATAACTCCTAGAAATCTATTGTGATTGGGCCAAGTGTGTGAAGACATTTAGCACCTAGGATAATGTCACACCCTCCCATGTGTATGGAAAACATGTGGGTCTTTAACTAATAATCCCCCATTTGAAGTTTAATATTTTCACAGTGGCCTTCACAGTTCATTGACCCCCCATCAGTAATTTGGACCTGGAAGTTAGAAACTGCTTGTACAAAACAATGCACTACTTCCGCGACTCTTTGATGGATAAAATTATGTCTACTACCACTATCAATCAAGACTACTATTGGGTGATGCTTAATAAAACCTCTGATTTTGAGAGTTTGGGGTGAAGAAATCCCTGCCAAAACATGCAACGAGATAACTGGTTCTTCAGGTACATTGTCTTGCTGGTTTTCCTCTTCTTCCTCCTCCGGTTCCTCAAGTGGTGGGGCTTCCTCTGATGAATTGTGATCAGTAGCATCAATTTGAAAGAATTTGGACTCCTTTCATTTATGCCTGGGGGAGTATTTCTTATCATAGTAGTAACATAATCCTTGCTTTCTTCTTTCCGCCATTTCTGTTGGTGACACCTTTTGAACCTTGAGTGTTTGGGTAGTGCTTTGAGCTTGTGTGAGGCGACCCTTGGCAATGAAATTTGGGTGATTGGACTCGGCCGCTAATGCATGTTCTACTTCATCAGCTATCTTGCAAGCATGCAGCCATGAGCTACGGTGGTGCGGTCGAACGTGGGATTGTATGGCTTCCTTGAGACCACTGACAAAACATTCCACGTAGAACTCATCGTGTAGACCTCCAGAGTGGAAAGCTAAGGCTTGAAAGGTGGCAATATATTCGTTCATTGTTCCTGTCTATCAAAGCTTAGTGAGACGACCCAAAAAATAAGATTCATGGTCAAAGCGATCCATAAGAGCTTTTTTGAATGTCTGCCAAGTCAAGGGCCTTCCATAGAAACATTGATGCCATTGCCACCATTTCCATCTTTCATTTTCCAAGTACATGATACCCACGTTAAGATGAGTCGCATCATCTAGGATGTAATTCAGTGTGAAATATTGCTCCATTTGTGCTATCCATGTGGCCGAGTGAGAACCATCAAATTTATACATGTCTGGCTTGGGCGGTCGCGGATGGGATTGTTGGTGGGTGCCAAAGAGGTGAAGAGACTGGCTAGACTCACCCTCCAGGTTTTCATTGCCATTATATGCCTCCGCACATTCCTCCACCTTGCTTTTATAGAGTGTTTAATTTAAGTTCTTCAGCTACAACATGACCTCTTTTAATTGTGATTTAAGGCTGTCAATCCTCTCATTGGCCATAGCTTGAGCTCTAGTTTGTACCATGCACCGATCTGATGTACTTGAAATTTGTGACCGCCTGAAATTTTTGTCACTAACAATTGAATGGTACCACCTTTCTCAGCTCGTCGTCCTAATTCTTATGGGCTAAGTCACCAATAAGCATCCTGAGGGGTCTCAAATTTTTTTTTTTTTATTTTTACTCCGAATGGATTTTTACTCCTTTCTTAGGAATACTACAGTAGCCGAATCCCAAAAATGTCAATGCTACCCAAAATCTTACAAAAATCATGCCCAAGTATAGGAACCCACACAATTACTCAAATCTGAATGGTGGATCTGATTGTTGCGACGAATACAGAACCCAAACTACTAGATTTGGATGGTGGATTTGATGGATCTGAGAGATATGAATGGCTTATCTGATAGATCTGAATGACAAAACTAATTGATGCTGCTGCGATAAAACCCCACTTACGAGATCTGATCTAGCAATATTATGCATGATCTAGAGATAGAGAAGGGAACTATGGTCTCCAGGAGTGTCAGGTGCTATAGATCACAATATACATAAGGGTCTGACAGTAGTACTTGGCCCAATTTTTTAGGACATAACCAAGGAGGATCAACCGTACCCTTAGCTGTACAACCTGACTACCCTATCATACACGCGAGTAATCTCTGTGTGTGTTATTCTTGGTGTATTGTAGTAGCAAGATGGTCGACGGTTTATCTATGGTGAGGTTTCAAGTGAGCTAGGGGGCTTCCGATATACCTAGGGGGTACTTGGAAGACAGTCCATGCGCAGTTCTATCTAATGTGCTACTACTCGAAGGGGTACCCATAGGGGTTACTAGGGATTCCAACAAGGGTGACCACCTCTTGTACTTCCTGTGTGCATGCCTCCCCAAATCCAAAGGTTTATGCGCTCAACACCATATCCCTTGATTTAAAGATGCTGGAACACGTCTCTAGCCAAAAAAAATTTTGCTAAAAATTGGAGATCCCACCGGCTCTAGAAAGTGCTCTGATACCACTTGTTATGCTCTTAACTTGCAAGATGATACCAGAATAACAAATATGTGAAGAAATATACCCATAACAGAGAACAACGAGAAATAATAGCAAGTATTTTGTTATTCAGAAAGCAATGTTCACTTGCCTCTTCGAGGGGGAAACCTCCAATAGAGCTGAGCTCAATTACAAAACAAGACATGATGCCCCTCGAGGGGAGTCTCTATCCTTTATATAGGATTCAGACATGCAATGCCATGGGGAAATACCGTGGTTCTTATTAATACCATCTATCTAATACCATGGCCCATTTGCAACTAATTGTGGTCCCTTCATTAAATGCAGGTTAACCACTTACAATTATTAATATGGGCTTTATTGACTCTTTACTTAACTATAACTATGATTCAATCCTATTACATAAATAAGGGGGTTAGGGTTGGACCCTAACAAATAAACAAAGCTTGAAGAATTTAGAGACAATATGCTATTTTACGCAAAATCTACTATCTATGACACCTGGAAAAGTTAAAGATAATATGGTGCCTTACACAGAAACTACTCTCTATAACTTAGAAGAATTGCAGAGGTGTTGTGGGGAAAAATGGCTATGCAGGACGATCCTATCCACCTAAGGTGTGACAGTGCCTTAGCAACAAACAGAGACAGCTATTCTAGTATTCTTCCTTTATGAATTAAGAATGAAGAGAGATGGATGGACTAACCGGTGTCTTCCGTTTGTCCCTCGATCCAGTTTCCCTTCTCTTTGAGAGTTCCCAGCTACTTGCCTTCTCGCTCGCCCAGCTTCAAGAGGTTTCTGCAAGATCACAAGAAGAGAACACTACACAAGACATGGATTCATATTCATAAATAGTTCAGGATTAGAAATAAACTAAACATACTAATGCAATCATACATCAAAGATACATCAGTATATAGGAGAAACCAAGATATCTTTATTGATGAATAACAAGGTTCAGGAAGAGATACAACCCAGAGGGCTCCAATCCAGCATCTCCTTCCCAGCAAATGGAATTCCTATCTTCACCCCCTTCAAAGCATTAAGCACCCAATGATTCCAATCTCAAACCAACAGCAATTCTTTGCAATAACAAAATTCCAGCCCCCAGATCTCATGGAGGAGAGATCCATATATAGATGTTTGGAGAGAGGATGAGTCAGCTTGAGATCTGACTAGTGTCCTCTCCCTCTATCAGTTCTTGATTCCACTTGGAGGTTCTTGCTTCCACTTGGAGGCAAGTGTCATTGAGGAAGATTTTTTAAGCTTCCTGGGTTTTGACACCTCGTGGAATGAACTTGCCACATGTCAACTCTCGCTTAGCGCAGGTAGCCAGTGTTGGCTTTGACATTCAGCGCAGGTAGCCAGTGTTGGCTTTGACATTCAGCGCAGACAGCTAGTGGAGCCACTGAATTGATCCTGAATTGACTTGTTTTTGAGCAGTTTCTGGTGGAGAACTTCTGTGAATTGTTGTGGTTTGTTAGCCTTGTTCCTCTAGGGGTAGGAACAACATGTTTAGGGACTTTGGATCCCTTAGATTATGGACATTTTATGCTTATAGCTGTAAGGCACAAAAATGTCTATAACAGTTGCCCCCTAAAGTATGAGGCCGTTTATCGGGTGAAATGCTTTATCAGGGGGATCCGAAGTTCATCCAATGCTGGGAGGAGACCTGTAATAAGATACAATACAATACATTATTTTTCATACTGCTTTCATGATCCAGCTGAGGCGGGCATTCCCATGCTCAGCTTTATAAATTCATTTTTCTGTACATAGAACAGACAATCGTCTGATGGTAGACTGATAATTTTGATGAAATTATCATCCTTTGGATAGGATGATTATCTGCTGCAATGATGTAAATGTCAATGTCTTTATCTTTTCTGAATATATATCGCAGCTCGGATGGATGAAACTAGATCCGGGGTCTTCAAACTCGTTCGATCTTCACTCTAAGTACAAGTCGATCCATGTGAGAAATGTTCTGAAGTCGAACATGGAAAGACATCGCTTGATTACCGGTCAATGAGGTAAACCGTTAACAAGCGCGAGAGGAATCACCGATAATGATAATGACCCTCAAGGTACTGCAGTACAATTCACGTGGTGTGAATAAAGGACTTGGCGTCGAACACCACGCAAAATCTTTCGGTCGAAGGTCATTGACGTATACCTGTCACCGGAAGTGAGAAACTTGCCATTGATGCATGCAAGCTTCAAAGTACTGAAGGGGTTGTTCCTAGATCAACTTCTTGGATAATGAGCTGATGTCGACAAGAAGCGATCCGTCACAGGAGGGCCTTAATGAATCCCACATCAATGACACGGAACAGAGCTAATGATTTTGATGGAGGTGAAAACGATCTGTGACATATGATTCAGGGTGGCGGTCATGAAAGGATGAAGGATAATGTACGACAGTGGATGGGACACAGTTGACTTTTCTGAACGACTTCTCTTGAACATATGGCGACACTGATGCGATGGATCGGTAGCATTACCCCAAATATGGATGGTATGGCGAGACCATGGTGATGTGACCGGTGAATGAAACAACCCAACCCGATTGTGGTACAGAGGAAAAGTGTCATGTTCAAGAGCGACTTGCTACCATCAAAGTTTTCTTGAGTTTCTCCCAATTTTTCCCCAGTCATTGCTGACCAGTACCTCTTTATTTTTGTCAAGCTTGAGGAGGATAACATATGCTTGTTCTATAACCTGCCCTTCGGGCAAGCCCATCGCTATGTTTTAACGAGCCTAGTGATAGTGAAACTCGTTCTCGTCTAAAGACAAGTTTGTCGCTATTTAATGATTTTAACGAGTCTAACGACAAAGATAACTCGGTTTTTTTCATTTTTAGAGAGTCTAAAAAGATACATAAAGTTAACTCCAAAAGTCCTTTTTCGTCATCTAATCCCTTAAGTCCGAAAAAGTATAAAACAATACAGAAGGGATGAGTTTTCGATAGTTTTAACGAGCCGAACAAAACAAGCGCTCGATCGTTTTGTGCAATAATCCCTCAGGTCCAAAAAGATTAAAATCTAGAGGAGGGATAGCTCTTCCGGTCGCTTTAACGAGCTAGAAGGCCAAAACTCAGCAATCTTTTCATATTTTACGAGTCAGATGAAAAGAGCTTAAAGAAGACTCGTCTTTTGAGGAACGAGTGATAAAACGGGTTAGCAGCTGATTCCAGGTACAGGTTGGAATTTTCCAATCACGGCAGTGTCACAAGGATGGCTAGTGAAATCACTCTTCGCAGCTGTTCCTCAAAATGGGTAAACAATCATATGGAGGTGAACGATCGGCCAATGGAAAAGTGGAGGTGACGGTGCAAACACGACCAAGGCTTTAATGGCTGATAATGTTACATTCACGGTGGTTATTTACCGGAATAGTTCATTTTTTAACGAGCTTAAATGCGGGTGGAAACATTTGCTCGATCTTATGTTTATTTTTTAACGAGCATGAACTATGCGCTAAAACTGCTCAGATCTTATGTTTGCATGCCCCCAGCATAATAACGCAAATCGAGGTGCATGCATATTGGTCACTATTTAAGCATAGTAACGCTTGAGGTACAACCCATTACGAGGTTGCGCCAGTGGAATTCCGTCATAATCCATTAACTCGTAGGCTCCTTTTGCTAACACTCGTTTAACAATATAGGGGCCCATCCATAAAGAATCAAATTTACCTGCTCCCAATTTATCGGATTCTTGGTCATAAAGCAAGACCAAGTCACCTTCTGAGAAGACACGGGGTTTGACATTTTTGTCGAACTGCACCTTGACTCGTTTCTTATGGGCTTCGTTAGCCAAAGTGGCATCACGACGGTTTCATCCAATTGGATTAATTCCAAGAAACGGGCCTCTTCTTCCGAAGTGCCGGGGAGGAGATCAATTGCGAGTTTAAGAGACGAGATTTCACACTGGATTGGTAAGACTGCTTCCAGGCCATACACTAGTTGAAAAGGTGTGAACCCGGTCGCATTCCTTACCGATGTTTGGTAAGCCCACAAGGCTGAGTACAGGATTAGGTGCCACGTTCTTTTGTGAACTCCGATCATCCTTTGCAACATACGCTTCAGGACTTTGTTGATCGCTTCAACCTGTCCGTTGGCTTGCGGATAATATGGAGTAGAGCTGTCGTGAGATAGCCCTAGCTTGGCAGCTAATTCAAGCATCATGTGATTGCAAAAATGCGACCCATGATCTGTAACTATAGCCTGTGGTACGCCGAACCTGGCGACTACATGATTGAAAAAGAAAAGGGCAGCTATTTCACCAGTGTTATCTAATGTAGGCATCGCCTCGGCCCATTTGGTAAAATAGTCGATGGCGACTATAATATACCCATGCCCCCCGGTCGAGGTGGGGTTACATGTCATGAAATCGATGCCCCATTTGGCGAAAGGCCCAACAGCAACTATTGGCTGTAAAGGTGCGGGTGGTCTTCTGGTTTTGCTATCAAAAATTTGATAAGCATGGCAACTTCTGATTGCGGTTATGCAATCTTTCAACATGGTTGGCCAGAAGTATCCTGCTCGTAAGATTTTTTGTGTTGTAGCATATCTAGATCGATGCCCCCCACACGCGCCTGAATGACACTCATTCAGGGCTTTTTCGGCCTCCTCATGGGTAAGGCACCTTCTCAGAACTGTATCGATACCACGACGGTAAAGCGTATCACCGACGATCATGTAGTCTTTTGCTTGGTATCATATACGTTTCTGTTCTGAGTGAGAGGTGTTAGGCCTGAATTTTTGGGTTTGGAGATAAATGATTATATCTCCATACCACTCATTGCTTGTAGATATCAGAAACAAACTTTCGTCCACGATTGATTCTTCGGATGTTTCATCGTTGGACGACGATGGGAGATCGCACAGTAATTCTGCGAAAACTAAAGCTTTCTTCGATTTGGATTTTACAAATTCCAGATCAAACTCTTGAAGGATCGCTATCCATTTTGAATATTTGCCCCCCAGCAACTGTCGCGACAATATATAAGTCATGGGGTTTCTATCTGATAGAATGTTAGTTTTCTGAAAGAGGACATAATGTCGAAATCTTTGTATCGCTTGAACAGCAGCGAGTGCTAGCTTTTCAACGTAAGAATATTTACTTTCTGTATCATTCAATTTTTTACTTAAATAATATATAGGATGTTCAATTCCGTCGACTTCTTGAACTAAAACCATCGCAATGGTCGTATCCGCTGCAGCCAGATACAGGTTAAAATCTCTTTGATAGTCCGGGGCGTACATTAATGATGCTTTTACTAGAGAATCTTTCAGAGCATCAAAGGAAGCTTGTGCCACCTGATCCCAGACAAAAGGTACATCCTTTTTCAAAAGACGAGTATAACCTTTAGCAAGTTCTGCGTAATTTGGAATGAACCTCCTCAGAAAGTTTGCTTTCCCTTGGAGTTTCTGAATCTGAAGCAAATTTGAAGGTGGAGGCAAATTAATGATTGCCTGAACCTTGCAAGGGTCGAGACGAATCCCATCCTTAGAGACCACAAAGCCAAGTAAATGACCAGAACCTACGCAAAATACACATTTGTGCGGATTGAGTCTTATCTTGTAGTGTTGGCAACGTAGAAATATCACTCTTAAATGCTCCGGATGATCAGTCCGCTTTCGCGAATGAGCCGGAAGGTCGTCGAGATATGGTTGAACTATGTTCTTGATGTCATGGAAGGCATAATTCATTGCCCTCTGAAACGTCGCCCCTGCGTTCTTTAAACCAAAGGGTAATTTTCGATAAGCGAATGTGCCCCACGGACAAATGAATGCAGTCTTTGACTGGTCCTGTGGGCGGATATTTATTTGATTGTACCCAGAAAATCCGTCCATGAATGAAAAGATTTCACATCCGGCGCATTCATCAATTATCTGGTCGATGAAGGGTGTAGGGTAGTTGTCCTTCGGACAAGCTTGGTTTACATCCCTATAATCGACACATACTCTAATTGTCCCTTGTTTCTTCATAACAGGGACAATATTCGATACCCAATCGGTTAGAGGAACTGGGTAGATGAAACCAGCATGGAGAAGCTTTTCAACTTCTGCTTTTATGGCGGTGGCTTTCTTGGGGTGCACCTGCCGAAGCCATTTTCTTACTGGTTTGACATCAGGATAAATTTTAATTTCGTGTTCAACGATACTCGAGTCAATGCCTGGCATTTCATCATATGACCAAGCAAAGACATCTCTGAACTCGCGAAAAAGAGCGTCATATATTTCCAGTTCTGAAGGAGAACAACCTTTGCCGACATAAATATTCTCTACAACATTTGTCTTAGTCGAGATATTTATGGCTATAGTCTCTTCAATATTGGATAAGTTTCGCTTGGAATCCACCGTATTTACAGTGTTTGATAGGAATTCAAAAACTGAAGGGTGGTAAAGGTCCTGTTGAGTATCTTCTTCATAATCCGGAAGAAGGGAACGATGGTGGCAATCATTCCATGGTGCCCCCTCAATCAACATTGATTGTAGGATTCCTTCGTCAGTCCCATGCACTTTTGACCAAGGATCTAATGGGGTACCATATTCTCTAGACCTATCTACCCAAACGCTTGATGAGCGTTGATTTGGGTTCGCCTCCCATGCCCGAAACATTGATTGCTACAATATTTCTATAGGGCTTGGGGGCAAAACCATTGCATGATCCATGTTGATATCGTCTTCTGAGATCTTCGTGGAAGATATCATGTTGCAGGCTCCTACCAACGCTACTTCTCCTATATAGATTGGAGGTGGAAGTGCGAAAGTTCCCATTAATGTGGGGTCTTTCAGTAGGCCTACTCCGATATCTTGAAGCGAATGGTTGCTTCCATGGATCATGGGAATGCTTCCTGTAACTTGTGAACCATTAGGGAGGAAGTCTTGTTGGTCGACGATCGTAATCCCTCCTTGAAAAGGGAATGCGATCTTCCTAAAATAAGTCGACACTACAGCTGCCATGGCATATATCCACGGTCTTCCCAGTAGGATGTTGTAGTCAAGATTCCCATCGATGACTTCAACATCTATTTCTACTGTTTTTCCCCCTAGTTCAACTTTCAAGTTATTTAGGATACCATACGGGGTATATGTCCTTCCGTCGAATGCTTTTAATGTTGTCGCAGATCGCGACAAGGTTGGAGATCCTAAAGTTTTCCAGCAACTCATCGACATAATACATGTAGATGCCCCTTCATCAATAATTGTTCGGTGAACAGTTTTGTTGAGGACTTTCACTTGAATAAGGAAAGCTAGTTGAGCTGGTAACTGAGGATCGTATCCTTTGTGGTCGAAGGATACAAGATTGGAATCCTTAGGATCAACCCCGCCAATAGCCGATAACAAAGCCTGCCTTTGGGATGGACAATTTTGTAGTACTTCAAGAGTCGACATAGCGGATGGCGATTGGGCCAAATCTTCCACTATGTTATAATGTTGCGCTGCTCTGGCGTGAGGATTAAATGTCGACTTGTGTACTACTCCCTTTGGTGGTTTTATTGTTAATTCAGGAATGGTGGGTGGTACAACTTCTGTCGAAGTTGTTGTCGAACTACTTGGTTGATCTTTACCTTTGTCGTTCGACAGCTGCGGATTCCCGTAATCTTTGTTCCTTGTCAAAATCAAAGCATCATTTTGTTGCTTGGAGATCGACAACATTAGCACTTGCGACGGGGAAGCATTTCCACTATCTACCAGATTTGTACCTGGATTTGGAAACGGATCAGTTAACACAGCTGAGGTTTGCGAACTCTTGAAGAACCTTTTAAGCTCAGCTTTGTATGGACATTCTCTCGTCCAATGATCCTCATCGCATATCTAACACCTCGAGGGGGGAGGTTTCCTATTTCCAGGAGGGTTTGAAGAATTTTTTTCAGGGGACGACTCACCCTGTTTCTTCTTCTTCCCTTTGTTTTGCTTTTTCTTGCTTCCTGGTTGATTGGCTTCTTTGCCTTTATCTGCTGATATGGCATTTACTTCCGAAGCAAGAATTTCTTCTTTTGCATTTTGATATAAAGTCTTACGGGCTTTCTTAGACGAAGCCTTTGTCGATTTCACGTTTGCCGTGCCAATCACACCATCGCCGGCATGAGAGTCACTATTTGATTTAGGAGGAGGAGGAATTGAGAATTCCGGTCTAGGGGCGTCAGGTATTTTGTCATAGAGCATGCCAGACTGAGTGTAGACTAAGTCTAGATATTGTGCACGAGCAATAACTTTCTCCTCCGTTACGACTCCCCCCTTGGCCACATCTTCCGTTATGGCAGGAAGTAATGACTTGATAAACCATTCAGCTAATAATTGATCGGGAACGTATGTTTTCACCATCCTACAACGCCGTCGCCACTCATGTATATGATCAGATATGTGAGTGGCCATTGTCTGTTTAAAGTTGGTTAAGATTTCCGTTCCCGTTTCATACCTTATCGGTAATTGAAAATGAGTTAAGAAAGTCGTGGCTAGGGAGCTGAAATTGTCGAACGAGGCTCTAGGTAATTCAATATACCATTTTGCCGCTGGACCCGTTAACGTCCTCTGGAAAAGGTGAAGCCTTATCGAATCATCGTTTAGGGTGTTTGATGAACACCACAGATGAAAAGTCATCATGTGATTCGATGGGTCTTCACCTGGATTTCCATTAAATTTAGGAATGTCTGAAGGAAGTTTGTGAGGAATCGTTGGCCACCAAGGGGCGTAAGCAATTGGATCATTTTAACCGGTGTAAATCGGGTAACTCTAAACTTGCCACGAATGGTAACTGTTGATTCAGGTTACGTGAAGCATACCCAGGATACGATGGGATCACCTGAGCAGTGGGCCTTTGCATCCCAGCATAATGTAATTGATGTTGGTATGACTGATACGGTTGGTGGACTTGACCAATGTAAAGTGGTTGGTTGTGACCATTTTGAATATACGGTTGTCCATTGTTCGCAAAGATCTGCTGCTCAGAACCTTGGTACACTTGCTGGAATTGTGGTTGTTGGTATTGCACCAGCCACGGTTGTGAAGCCATGCTCTGTTGCGCTATACTAACCGTTGGACCAAGGTGTGGGGTAATTGTACCCGTTTGGACCTGTGTTGCCCCACCGGTAGGTGATTGTGGTTGAGTCACAGGGTCAAGGGGCTGTTGCATTACAACCTGAGAAATCTGAGGTTGACATACAACAGGCAACGTTTGAACTTGCGACACTGTCACAATAGCCAGTGTGGTCGAGATGTTCGACATAGGTACACATTGTTGCATAGAATACACAACCCTTGGTTGTTGAGGTAGCATAGGTACCCAACCACTTGATGTAACTCCAGTATAACCTGAATACTATTGTGAACTCCCGTATGGATACCCTCCCGGTGGGGGTAACGAAAGGGCATACTGCCCCCCATACGGTAGCAATCCGGAACTCAAGGGGATTGTTTGTCCTTGGGGACTGGATTGCCCAAATTGACCTCCAAATGGATCAATCTGGCGAGTTTCAACATAAGAGTTGCTGGATGTTATTCCGGAAGAACAAACTGGAACGGACCACACTGTCGAAATAGTCCCTGGGTGGACTCCTTCTAGCGGTTGTGAGCTAGTCGGGACAGATGGTATGCCGGCAAACATTGTCAGAGTGACGGCAGCTAGTTCTGCTGTCGCTGTGTCATTCGACACAGTCCTAGATGTTGATGGTTGTTCAGACATTTTGAGTCTATCCAAGAGATTACCTAGCGATTCTACAGGAACTTCTACTGGTGGTAGACTAACTTCTGATGTCGAAGGAAATAGAGTGACTCCGACTCCAAAATGTGTTGGAGTACTTGCTTGCGGATCCTCTACAATTTCCTCTATCGCAATCAAACCAGGTGGAAGGGGAAGACCGTCAGGTCCGTAAAATATTTCTGGTGCCGAAGAAGGGGTTGAATCGACAACGACAGTTGTTTGAGGAGCAAGACTCTCTGAACCGGTCATAGATGGAACTGGTTCAGTAACGCAAGTATTTGCTCTCAGACTAGGATCAGTGTTACTGTCCCTCTGTGGCTGTTGAACTTCTTCTATAGAGGCAGGGATTCCAGAAATGTTTGGAGTAACCGGAACCTCCGATGTCGTCGGAACACTTGTTCTAACTTTAAGAGGAGATTTGGAACCGGTTAAACGAGTTCGCTTTGTCCGTACTGTTTTCGATTCCGGAGACAAAGACGGTTGACTCGTAAGCCTCCGCGAACGACGGGGTTTCAATTGACTTTCTTCCACGATTGCGGATTACTCGATCAACCAAAATACAAAAGGGGAAAGTGTGTTTCCGAATTAAATGAATTTTTTAGACGCTTTTAGACACAACTTGCTTTTTCACTTTTAAAGAGTCGAGAAAAAGCTAAAGATGACTCTAGTTTCCTTTGATGTTTTAACGAGCCCAAAGTGACAAATGCTCGGATGGACTTTTTCTGTTATAGAGTCTGAAAAAGGCCAAAAGAAACTGCTCTGGAGTTCTAGGCAGAGGGTGTGCCAAACTTTTCACAAAACCACAGAATACTTTTTAGGGTACAGGCGGTCGATCTTCCTGAATATTGTGTTCAGTGCATTGCGATCAATAGGGCGGCCGACACGGCTTCCTAAGGATAAAGGTTTTATGCCTATAGGGGTCTCCCAATATATACGCGATGGTACGTGGGAGCACAATCCGTACTGGCGCTATCGTCCCTCAGGAGGAATCACCCACCATCAACGAGATCGACAGTCACCAGGCTTTACGACGCCGGAACACGTCTCTAGCCTAGACCTCTATGTTGTGCGTTATGTTGCAAAGTGTTGTTAAGTTCATTCAATTTATTTTAGGTTGATGTTTTTAGAAGTTTGCCTTTTGAGGTTCACCACGAGATGTATGATACAATTCCTAAATGCAGTCTAAAGATGATAAGCAAGCTTTATATCTTTTCAACTTATGAAAATCCTAGCTACAAAGGGAAAAGAAAGACACCATCTTTTCTCAAAGAGCAATCAGCACACTCTAATGCACTTTTCCTAAATCAAACATGCAAACTATCAAGATGCAAATGCACAATGCAGGTGTTTGTTTTCCGCTTTCTTAGTATTGATGCCTACAAAGAAAGCTTTTTGTACAACTTTGAATTTGCTTTTAAATGACAAATACAAACAAGTTTACTTTTTCGAAATCAGAGAGGGTAGAAGAGATTACAACACTTAACGATTTCTGAAATGAATACTTGTTTCGACACTTAAAAGAGACAAACTCAAACCAAAAGCAAAAGTAAATGTATAATCAACTGTAAACAGCCAATGAACTCTCTCCTAAGATCACAATCAACAGATCTGAATCAAAGGCTACAGGATGATTATTTCACTCATGCAAAGGAAAACTGTAAATGATGCCACAAACACATAAAAACACTCACAGTCTTTTTGTACAAAATGAGGCGGAATTTAAGTAGAGAAAAGGAGTTATCAGACTGGTACCTATGCTGGTTACAGGCTACAAAAATCAGAGATCAAAACAAGGCAAAACAGAGCAGAGAACCCCAGCTGCACAAGGCCTAACTAGATCAGCGCAACCTCAACACAGGGGTTTTGACATTCAGCACAGGTAGCCTTCACGGGACCTGCGTTGAAATGCAGAACCTCTTCACAGGGGTCGCGCTGAAGGAGAAAAGAGAGTTTCTCACTGGGTTCTGGGTCACAGATTGCTGATTAATCTACAGTTTCAGGCCAAATCAAAGCAACAAGCAAGGTACAATCAAAGGGATGCTTTGAGGGAGTACTAAGATCTATCACAAAGGATCATCAAATCATTTGTGAGTCCATCGTTCAGATCATAGACAAGTCCAGTGATTGGAGCAAAGCAGCAACTATCCACTTTGCATCTGGGAATAGCAGATGCAGTTCGATTGTTGCTGTCGAGTCTATGAAACAAACAATGATAGAAACACAAATAAAATGACTAAACAGATTTCGCCAGTGGAGTCGCCAATTTGTTGTGGGGAAAAATGCCTATGCAGGATGATCCTATCCACCTAAGGTGTGACAGTGCCTTAGCAACAAACAGAGACAGCTATTCTAGTATTCTTCCTTTATGAATTAAGAATGAAGAGAGATGGATGGACTAACCGGTGTCTTCCGTTTGTCCCTCGATCCAGTTTCCCTTCTCTTTGAGAGTTCCCAGCTACTTGCCTTCTCGCTCGCCCAGCTTCAAGAGGTTTCTGCAAGATCACAAGAAGAGAACACTACACAAGACATGGATTCATATTCATAACTAGTTCAGGATTAGAAATAAACTAAACATACTAATGCAATCATACATCAAAGATACATCAATATATAGGAGAAACCAAGATAGCTTTATTGATGAATAACAAGGTTCAGGAAGAGATACAACCCAAAGGGCTCCAATCCAGCATCTCCTTCCCAGCAAATGGAATTCCTATCTTCACCCCCTTCAAAGCATTAAGCACCCAATGATTCCAATCTCAAACCAACAACAATTCTTTGCAATAACAAAATTCCAGCCCCCAGATCTCATGGAGGAGAGATCCATATATAGATGTTTGGAGAGAGGATGAGTCAGCTTGATATCTGACTAGTGTCCTCTCCCTCTGTCAGTTCTTGATTCCACTTGGAGGTTCTTGCTTCCACTTGGAGACATTTGGTAATCACCAAAACTGTCAAACTACTTAAATATTATCCTAAATGTCTAAAGTAAAAGTTATTACAAAATATTACACAGAGGGTAAAAGACACCTCATTCTCAAGAAAATAAAATAACAAGAAATTCTGAATTAATTAAAGGGGATTTGACTGTGGAGGATTAGACTATAAAATGCATAATCTCTCTGTGTTTCTATGTACTTTGTGCACGAATGGTCAATCTTGGAGGTTTGAATTTCCTTTGAAATGTCTTTGAATGTTGTTAATTTCTAGTTTGGCCCGTAGAATTAGAGTTCTATATGATATTGTATTATCACATTTAAATATTCATTCACTATGTATTACGATAAATCAAATGTATTTTGAACCCACAAAGTTTTAGTTAGCGATATTTTGAATTCAATGGATAAGAGATAAACTTGGTGGAAGCGCTAAAATCATAGCGGAATGAGAAAATTCTAACAAATTCACGCTAAATTAAAAGAAGAACAAAAGTCATATGATCAGCAGATCAAGTAGATCTAATGGTTATTGCACGTCAATAAGCGCATGCACTAGTTGAGGAAGAAAAACGGTTTTATCAATGAAGTTGTTTATCGGGTGAGGAAAAAATGGTGAGTAGTCTTTTGAAATTCTAAGCGACTCCATTAACTGACCGACACATAGAATTAATGGAGATAGAAAAACCACTTTATCGAGTGGGTAACCGTTGTGTAAGTGGTCCACCCGATATGGTTGTCAATAGTTGGATCTTGTCCCTTTCGATGAATAGCTGCAATTGACTCAGACTTCAACGGATTAAACCGTATTTCATACACCATCGCGTCTACTTTTTCAATGCCCCTTTGACTCCCATAAGGACCTAATAAGAAATAAAACTGCCAGTTAATTATTTATCGAGTCCAATTTTAAAGGTAAAACCTATTTACTTTTCGACCCGATATCTGTCGGATCCTGTCTCTTTCGATGGACGATTGCGATTGGCTCAGACTTCAGCGGATTAAACTGTATTTCATAGATCGTTGTGTCCGATTTCCGAAATAAACCTTGTTCTAGTTAACCACATGATTACTATCAGATCTATGGCTTGTTGACCAGACAACCCAGATCTTCTCGCGACTTTCTCACATTCATAAGCCGACAATCAAATGAAATAAGCTATTTCTTTTAAATTTATGCTTTTCCCTTTATTTCCGCTACAACATAATATTTGATTTTTTCATTTTTTGTAATAAAACTAAAAATAGAATTAAAAGGACAATGGATGCTATAACATCTGGCTCCACCTGAGAATAGTGCTTTTGCCACACAAGCACTAAGAACCATAGATCAGTTCCTTCACCTTAGGCATGGAGTCACATATTGCTTATCCAATTAAACTTCCATCGAATTTGTACAATGAGTTCACTCTGTTATGTACAACGACAGGATTCGTATGCTTCAAAACTGAAAGTAATTCTTGAGGCACTGCCCATTGACAGGCAACTGCAAAGATTCACCATCAATATTCTCTAGGAAGAATGTATTACTTGTCTTGGACTCTATAATTCTGAACGGGCCCTACCAAAGAGGATCAAATTTTCCATGTTTTCCCTTATATTCTCTCCTAGTATCCCACCTTAGCACTAGATATCCAATTTTAAAATCAATCTCTCTGGCCTTTCTATAAAAAATACTCTTCATATTGATTGATACATGATCAAGTTGTCTCTTACCATATCACTATTTTCACTCAACTCCACTACTTTATGCATCCTTCGTATCAGAGCATTGGGCTCTTCTTTTGCCTCCTAAATTGATGCAATCATAGGCTTCACAAGTTGGCCTAGGAACAGAGCTTGAGTTCCATACACTAACTCAAAAGGTGATTTGCCTGTGGACCTTCTTGTAGTCACTCTAGTAGCCCATAGAGAAAACTTTAACTTAGAATCCTAGACTTTTTGGTTCTCTGCAATAGTTTTCTTAAGGATCTTCATCAAAGTTTTGTTAGTGGATTCAGCTAATCCATTTCCTTGGGGATGATAAGCTATTGAATGGGAAAAAATAACATTATGCTTTTGAAAAAAGGCAATAAACTTACTTGAATTTAAGACTTGAGCATTGTCTGTTATGATTTTGACCGGGCATCCAAATCTGCTAAAAATATTCTCCTCTAAGAACTCGATCACCACCTGGTCATTTGCCCTTTTAGTGGGTATAGCTTCTACCCACTTGGTGAAGTAATCAATAGTTGTGAGAACCCACTTGTAGTGTCCACTTGAAGGTGGGTTAATCTCTCCAACAAATTCCAGTCCCCATTTTCTGAATGGTTCCTCTATGAAGACTAGGATCAAAGGCAAGAGAGCTAACCTCTTCTTCTCAGCAAAAAACTGACACTTCTGACAGCTTCTGACAAACTTCTATGTATCACCAAATAAAGTAGGCCAATAAAACCCTGCCTAGAGGATTTTGTGTGCAGTAGCCTTCCAACTATAATGTCCTCCACATAACTTCTGATGATAATCTTTAATGGTCTCTGTGAATTCATCCTTTGTTAAACATAACAAAAAAATTCCTACAGGATCCTTCCAATACAATCTACCCTCAACAATCACATATGGCTGGGCTTTGATCTTTAATTCTCTATACTTTTTTCTATCCAAAGATTGAGGGCAAGAGAGAAAAGACAGATAATGGACAATGTGCTTGTACCATTTTAAACATAAAAACTTATACTTGATATTCATACATGGGTCTGGTTCTTGTTCACCTTCTTCAATTATCTCCTCATTTGCAGGTGTCAGGAAGTTGATTCCTAATGCCTGAAAGTTTGACTCTATCAACATCTTCACCAATCTCTGCCCTTTCACCAGCTTTGTGGGCTTTATGTCCAAGTCATACTCTTGGATCTTGGCTATCCATTTTCATCTTTTTCATTCTACATCACTCTGTACTAATACATATCTTATTGCAACATTTGGCACATAAGTAATGATCTATGACTACATCACATAAGTTTTGAAGGACTTTAAGGCTTTTACCAAAGCATACACCTATGTTTCAAGAATATTGTACTTTAGTTTAGCATCCCTGAGAATATTGCTAAAGAAAGAAATCGGTTGCTCCTTCTCTTCATCATTTTTCTGCAACAAGAGAACAGCTATTGAATTAGGTGACGCGAATGAAAAAACTTGGAACGGCCTTTGATAATTAGGGCTAATTAGGACTGGATCTTCTTACAATGCTTCTTTAATCTTGGAGAATGAATCTCTCACTTCCTTGGTCCAATGAACTTCATTCTCTTTCTTCAACATATTAGTAATTTGTTTTACAATTTCTGCATAATTGGACACAAACCTCCTTAAAAAGTTTATCTTTCCCAAGAACTTTTGAATATCCTTCTTACTCCCAGGTAGGGCTATTTTTTGCATAGATTGCACTCTTGTTGGATCTAGCTTCACTCCATCTCTAGAAACAATGTGCCCCAGCATTTTTCCCTCTTCCATAGAAAAAATGGACTTCTTAGGATTCAAGGAAAGTCCAAATCTTCTACATTTTTCAAAAGTATTTTTTACATGGTGCAGATGCTCCTCATCAGACTTAGAAAAAATAGTGATGTCATCCAAATATATCATTGCAAACTTATCTCCCACAAAAGCAATGTCCATATCCCTCTGAAATGTAGCACCTGCGTTCATCAACACAAAAGGCATTCTAGCATACATAAAGGTTCCCCAAGGAGTTGTGAATGTAGCCTTCTTCTGATCTTCTTTATCCACAGACACCTGGTTATACCCAGAAAACCCATCCAAAATTAACATCCTGAATGATCATGTTACCTTCTGGAGCACATGATCCATTTTAGGTAATGGATAATTATCTTTCAAGGAATCCCTTTTGAGATTTCTAAAGTCTACAGGTAGCCTTATCTCTCTATTCTTCTTCCTTACATGCACTAAATTGGCCACCCAGTTAGAATACCTGAGTGGAACTATTGTTTTGGCATTAAGCAAAGTTTTGACCTCTTTCTCAATCGATGGTAAAAGGAGAGGGTTTATCTGCCTAAGCTTCTACTTGAATGGTTTAATCCCCTCTTTTGAGGGAATCTTGTGCTGAATAATACTTACATCATATGTTTTAACATCCTCATAGGACCAAGAAAAAACATTAATATAATCCTTGAAAATTTTAATATATCTCTCCTTATAATTAGGTGGAACTCCATTGAATAATTACACTAACCTGGGTTCCTCCTGGGTTCCAATATTGCGATCTTGAATCTACTAATCCCGTTGAATTTTTTGTGAACTAATAGCTACATCATTGGAGTTAAAAATTCTTTCAAGAGGGACAAGTCCCCTTGGCAGAGTATTATCTTTTAATTGAATAATTTTTTGATTAACTATAAAATTATTCAAAACACTAACTTTTACACCTTCTGTCATGATCAATCTTTGTGCCTTGAAAATATTCAATCATAGTAAAAAGTTCTTTAATATGTTGATCATCTTCAAAAATCTGCCAGTGTTTAAGATTATCAGGAACAAAAGGCATGTGCCTCATTTCAACCTCATATCTTAGCTTTGGATTAATAGGAGGCCTGAAAGTACTAGTAGCCACAACCAAAGAATCTGCTAATCTGTTTCCATCTCTTGAAATGAACTGAATGTTGAAAGCTTCAAAGAAGTTCTCAACCAAATCCCACACCTCCTTTTTGTATGCCCTAAGCCTAGGGTGTTCTATTTGACAATGGTTCTTTATTTGTTTTATAATCAGCTTTGAATCTCGAAAGATAGAAATTGACTGTACTCCCATTTGTTTTGCTATTTGCAGAGAAATGATCAAGGACTCATATTTTGCCACATTATTTGTTGCTTCAAACTCCAAATTAAAAGAAAAAGGGAACATATTACCTCTAGGTGCAATTAGAAGGAAACCAACACCTGTTCATTCCTTAGAATAGGCTCCATCAAAGAAGCACTTCCACACTCCTGTTTGCAGCCCTGTACTTACACTAGCTGAAGTAAGCTCCCTTTGGTTATCTTCAGCCAACTCTGCATTATCATGCGGCATGAAGCAAGCAATGTCATCTTTCTCTTGGCTATATACAGGTGAATTACTTGCTTTGTTTTTTGTAATTGTTTTTACAAATCTAGTTTCTATATACAACCTCCTTTCTTCTCCACCAAAAATTGGTATAGCAACACATGTAAAATCTAGTTTCAAAACACCACCCAATTTGGCTCCCCATGACCTCAGCAACAACATTCCAAACCTAGAAGGGATATCTGCTACCACTACATCTATTACCAAGCTTCTAGCTAGGATCTGGGCTAATGATACCACCATATCTTTAATGACCCCTAGACACTTGACTTTATTTGAATCAAAAGAATACAAGTCTTTGTAAGGTTTAGAAACTTGTAGGTTTAGTTGTTTCATTACTGATAATGGCATAAGGTTATGTGAGGCTCCTGAATCAAACATACAATTGTGCAAGAGGAAATCATGAATCAATAGAGAAATGTAGAAAGGAGGGGTTGAAGAATCTACCTCCTCCACATGTGAACCAAAAACGACTACTCATTTATCTTCTTGCATATTCATAATGTCATTTACATTCACATTCTCCCTTAAAGTGATAAACTCAGCAATCTCTCTCTGATAAATTGGTGTTTTAACGAACTCTCTGAGGGGCACTTGAATTTTGACTTTTTTCAACTCTTTAGTAAGACTAAACACATGAACTTGTTTAGTATTCCTTTCATTTTCATCTTCACCACTCTTCATGACTGAAATCTCTTGTGGAATGGAAACAAGCTTTCCTAAAGGAATTTGATCACTTTTGTCTTGAGAAGGCTCACCTTGAAGCATTTGAGTCTTGCTACTTGTATTCTATTGCTTCTTTCCTTTATTCAGTTGCTTTGTAGGCGATGGTTCTTGTGGAATTTCCTTCTGTAAGGGAGCTGCAACTTGCTACTCACCTTCATTTTCTTGACTTCTAGATCTTTTCCTTGATCTCAAGTCATATTTCTTATGTAATTCTACCTGCATAAAATCAAAAAACTATTTCTAATACTCATCAATTTCATTCTCATCATAAATGGCATCTATTTCAGGATATTCATATTCTTCCCTCTCAACACCTAGCTCATCTTCATCTACTGCATACAATGTGGAAATCTGATCATCATGATTCCCAGAATGCTCTCGTATTTCATCAGGATCTGCTTCTATATACAGTGGTTCTTGGATCTGATCTTGATCTTTTCTCTCCTTCTGCAAAATTTGTAGAGGTTGTCTTCTATATTGAGGATTAAAATTTCTGTTCTATTGTGCTTTCCTATGAGAATTCTTAATTTCCAACACTAATTTAAACAATTTATTTGACAAAGTTTTAATTACATTACTCATATCCTCCAATGTTTGACTTTGAGAGGATTCCACTTTATCCTTTCCCTTATCTTGGATAGGTTGTGTCTCTGGTGCTTTACCTGCAGCCACCAGATTTGCTTCTATCCCTAAGGGATTAATTTGGATCTAATCAAAGGTTGTGGATCTTCTCTCCCTCAATGTAAATCCAAAATCTGAGTCAAAAGCCCCTGCAAAAGTTATTTTTGCACCACCAAGAGGGGGATTAATCTCCAGTGGAAGACTATTGTACAATTTATTGAACCTTCTGATGGATCCAACAACACTTTCATTAGATTTCTTCTTAATAGCATTGAACTCTGTGAGTGAATATCCATGGTCTCTTTCCTCTCCCCATCTCGGGATGAATAGGCGCTCCATCTCTTCCCATATAGGAATAGAGTTATTAGGAATCCCTTTAAACCATTTTCTTGCTTCTCCATCCAAGGATTGCACAAAAAGTCTTAGAACGACATCCAAGTGTTGAATGTTTAAATTTTCTACAAAATTACAAAATATTGCCACATGATTCTCTGCTATTTGTTCATCCTCCCATGTGAAACAAGGAAGAATCTTCAAGTATTCTTGAGGCATTTGATTCAACTATTGTGGTAATTGAATAGATGCATACATATTCATCAAGAATGCATGTTCTGCCATGTTTTCTCTTGAACTTACTAAACGTTGATTACCAACAGATGTGGAACTTGATTGAGGAGTAAATGGAGTGTGCAGAGGTGGTAATGTTGTTATAGGTTTAGGTTGAATGGCTTTAGCAGATACTAAAAAAGAAACAGACTCTGAAGATTGTTCTTGACAGTTGGGTTCTTGAAATGAATTGGATGTAGAAAGTGACTCTCGGTCAAATAAAGATGAATGTAAAAGATGTGATGAATTGCTGTCTGGTGCAGACAATGTAGGACTTGGTGTAAGTGGAGTTTTAGGCCTTCCAACCCTCTTGGAAACTAGCCTCTCAGGATCTAAAAGGGCTGAACTTTTTGCTGTGAGGTATTTGACCTTGTATGGGGTCTCTTTGGAGCCAAAGTTATTGCCTTTGTCAAAACAACTAAATATTTCCTCCTCCTTGAACAACCAAAGGAAAATATTGAAAACCCAGGGAAAAGTGATTTTGTCTTCTCTCCATGGCAATAACGCAAATTAATGTTGTCCCTTAAGAAACCAATTTCTTGGTTGTGTAGAAATTGTGCTTAAGACATTAGTTTTTATAATTATTGTCATTTGTTTGTCACTTAATTGTATGTTGTATTCTCAAATGAAGCACCTGAAAGACTTGGTTTTCAACCCTTACTACTTAGGTGACATGAAAATCTTGGAATTCTATTTGATTGCTGAATATAAATGATGAATAAAGAAAGCTTGAAGAAGTCAGAGACAATATGCTGTTTTACACAGAGTCTACTATCTGTGACACTTGGAAAAGGTAAAGATAATATGTTGTCTTACACAGAGACTACTATCTATAACTTAGAAGAATTGCAGAGGTAGGAACTTCAAGTATAGGAGCACTCTTTTAAGGGATTTTAACTTCATTTACATAAGCAAATAAATACCTGCAACTTCATTACCATACTTAAAGGAAGAAAACATTTGATGACACATAATAGAGAAGTCACAAAATCATACCCAGCAATGTATGGAAAACTTCGAATTCTTTCTTTAATCAATAGTTGTATTAGGGATACAATGGCCTAGTATCCAGGTTCTCCAAAGTTCAAACCATTTCTTTGTAAATTTTCCTCTTTTTATACATTATGAGACATTTGGTAATCACCGAAACTGTGAAACTACTTAACTATTCTCCTAACTGTCTAAAGTAAAAGTTATTACAAAATATTACATAGAGGGTAAAAGACACCTCATTCTCAAGAAAATAAAATAACAAGAAATTCCAAATTAATGAAAGGGGATTTGGCTGTGGAGGATTAGACTGTAAAATTCATAATCTCTCTGTGTTTCTGTGTATTTTGTGCATGAATGGTCAATCCCATAGGTTTGAATTTCGTTTGAAATGTCTTTGAATGTTGTTAATTTCCAGTTTGACTTGTAGAATTAGAGTTATGTATGATCTTGTATTATCGCATTTAAATCCTCATTCATTGTGTATAACGATAAATCAAATGTATTTCAAACCAACAAAGTTTTAGTTGGCGATATTCTGAATTCAACGGATAATAGCTAAACTTTACGGAAGCACTAAAACCATAGCGGAATGAGAAAAGTCTGACAAATTCATGCTAAATCAAAAGAAGAATGGAAGTCATCCAATTTACAGATCCAATAGATCTAACGGTTATTGCACGTCAACAAGATCATGCGTTAGTCGAGGAAGAAAAGTGGTATTATCCATGAAGCTATTTATTGGGTGAGGAAAAAATGGTAAGCAGTCTTTTGAAATTATAAGCGATTCCATTAACCGACCGACACATAGCATTTGGTGGAGAGAGAAAAACCACTTTATCAAGTGGGTAACCGTCGTGCAAGTGGTCCACCCAATATGGTTGTCAACCATTGGATCTTGTCCCTTTCGATAAACGACTGTGATTGATCCAGACTTCAATGGATTAAACTGCATTTCATACGCCGTCGCATCCACTTTTTCAACGCCCCTTTGACTCCCATACAAACCCAATAAGAAATAAAAATGCCAGTTAATTATTTATCAGGTCTAATTTTAAAGATAAAGCCCGATTACTTTTCAACCCAATGTCCATCGAGTCCCATCTCTTTTGATGGACGACTAAAATTGGCCCGGTCTTTAGCAGATTAAACTGTATTCCATACATCGTCGCATCGGATTTATGAAATAAACCCTGTTCTAGCTAACCGCATGATTTTCATCGGATCTGTGGCCTGTTGATCAGAAAACCCAAATCTTCTCGTGGGTTTCTCGCATTCATAAGCCGTCAATCAAACAAAATAAGTTATTTGTTTTAAATTTATGTTTTTCCATCTATTTTTGCTACAACATAATATTTGATTTTTTCATTTTTTGTAATAAAAATGAAAATAGAATTAAAAGGACAATGGATGCTACAACACATGCCATGGATAGCTGCCATTTGCTGCAGAAATTTGTACAGACACTGCAACAACTATTCTGCAACTTTTGTAGGTCAGTAGGACATGATGAGTGTAATTGGAGGAGTTATGAATTGATGATGGATAGAAATCTCACCTATAGGGTTCAGGTAGAAATGCGGCCCCCTTACCAGAGTGCGTGGATGGCACAGACAGGCTTTGAAGGGTGCGGACGAGGCCGAGGCAGAGGAGGAACTGGAAGAATTTAGGGATATTTGATCTACTACAATTGCTGAGGACTAGGACACTATTCCCGCAAATGCACTAACCCAACACGTATGTCGTGCAAGTATTGTACTCTGTTTGAGCACAAAATGGAAGACTATCCTATGTTGATAGTAAGAATAAGTGACAAAGGTGCACTACCACCTCTGCCGACTTAGAACCTATAGATGATGAGGTCTGAGCTATGCGAAGAGGATCCAAACATGAATAGAGTGCTCCAAAGTGGAATCACAATAGGAGATGACAAAGGGAAATAACCTGAAGATAGTACATGGGTTCACAAAGC
This sequence comes from Pinus tabuliformis, assembly GCA_031772625.1. NCBI lineage: Eukaryota > Viridiplantae > Streptophyta > Pinopsida > Pinales > Pinaceae > Pinus > Pinus tabuliformis. Next base: position 411,037,049 of record CM062810.1, on the reverse strand, counting down.
CTCGATGAAGGAGGCTGAGTTAGATTTGGAGTGCACACATGAAACCTTCATGGAAGATAAGAAGAGCTTCACTGAGGCCTCCACCTCAGGAAGCAAGGATAATCCTTACTAGGAGATGAACCCTTCTATGCTCACAACCTTCCTAGAGACCTATATGAAGTTATTGCGGGATAGTAAGGCTATGAAGGGGTCACAGGAGTTCATAAATAGATGCAACGAAAACACTCTGGGTGAGCCACATGTGGTACAAAATATTGGTAAGCATAACACAAGGATGGGAAGGGAGATGAGACTGACGACATAGATAGGAGAGTATGAAATGGATCAGGTTATTTTGGACTTGGGGTTAGATACGAACATCCTACTAAAGCAAACTTGGGAATGGATGGGGAGACCCATGCTGTAGTGGTCTCCGATTCAGCTAAGGATGGTGAGCCAACAAAATATCATCCCCATGGGGCGGCTGAAGGGGGTGAATGTAGATATTGAGGGTGTGAGCACGCTGGTTGACTTTGAAGTAATATAAATTGTAGATGAAAACAACCACTATCCTGCACTCCTAGGAACTGATTGGGCTACTGATATGAACGGGGTAATCAACCTAAATAAGTGAAAGATGATATTTGAAAAGAAATCACTACACATAATAGTACCCCTAAATCCTTCTAAAGGATCACGCTATACTAAACCACTCCATGATTATGAGAGCGATGACGATATGGATTGTATCTATAAGATAACAACACGAGACAAAGATTGGGTGAATCCAAAAATGGATGGATGAATTACATTGGATCATGAGAGTTCCTACACCTCGAACTCAAATGAAGAGTTAGAGCGATGGCAAAATCTGTTGCATGAGGTGACTACACTGAGTTGAAACATGATGACCCCATCGCTGCACTGTGTGTCATTGAAGGTAATAAATTTTCCTACTTGTGATGGCCTAAATGATGTAGATATCTTTTTGGATGCATTTGAGAGGGATGTACCAGAAAAGCAGCGCTTCCAGGCATTGGACTGGGCACTGTGGGCTACACTTGCAAGATGGCGGGGTATGCATAAGGGAAGATTTGATGATTGGCACGAATCTAGGAGGATGATAAGAACACAATTTGGAAAGCCGAGGGTGTGAATGACAAACAAGTATGATGGGTAGGATGATCTGCACACGCATTTTTCCAAATGGGCTCGAGCTTATGTAAGGAAGCCCCAACCTGAATGGGTGCACTTGTTCTGTCACACCTTGGATGTCATCTCGATGAACTGGTACATGGAAACAGAGCTTCACCATGGTACAGGTGAATGGGATATTCTGTACGAAGGATTCATAATGACATTAAGTTTTGAAGACGGGTTTGACTATATTGGTGAGGCGCTATAAGAGGTGAAAGCAACAATTTTTAGGATACCAGAGGATCCTTTGGACCTAGTTCATCCTGAGTGGGCTACTTAGCTGAGTCACACATTGGAATGCTATAACATGAAAGTTGAAGAAGAGGATGAGGATCCTCGAAAGATTAACATCCCTGAGATAGAAGGCCACTGCGAGGTTGAAGGACCATAGATTAAGAATCCTGATATAACCATGCTGCTAAAAACGAAGAAATTAGACATTGGTATGGAGGCAAAACCCAAATTCGTGAAGATTGGAGACTAATGGGACAACGTGATGGTGGATAAGTCACTCAATTGCTCCGCGAATACTAGGATTTATTCCCTACCAAGTTTATGGATTTGAAGGCGATAATCGATGACCTGGGTGTTATGAAGATCACTTTGAAGCCCGACGCGGAGCCGGTTAAGAAAATACCTTACCGTCTCAACCTGAAGTATAAGGAGAAGGTCCACTTAGAGCTAGATAAGATGCTTGTGGCAGGCATCATTGAGCCTGTGGAAGAATATAACTAGCTAAGCCCAATGGTGGTATAGGAGAAGAAGTAGAAGGATGAAATAAGGATATGTGTGGATCTCAGAAAGTTGAATGATTCTTGCATACATGATCCTCTCCCAACTCCATTTACTGATGAAGTGTTGGACAATATAGGTGGCCAGGAAGCATATTCCTTCACTGATGGGTTCTCTAAGTAACACCAGATCAAAATTGCGCCAGAGGAAAGGAGCAAGATGACCTTCGCGACTGAGTGGGGTTGTTTTCAGTATAGTGTAATGCCATTTGGATTGAAGAATGCGCCTGCAATTTTCTTGTGCATAGTCATTGCCACATTCAAGGAATTTATTCATAAGTTCCTAGAAGTATACTTTTATGAATGGATTGTGTTTGGGCTAGTGAAATGTCATGTTTTCAGCTTATGTCTGATGCTAGATACTTATCGAAGATACCACATCATGCTTAATGTGAAGAAGTGTCTGTTTTGTGTTTCTTTTGGGACCCTACTAGGCCATGTGGTTTGCAGACATGGACTAATGGTAGATCTCGCGAAGATAGCAGTGATACTAAACTTGGAAGTGCCGAGGAGTGTGAAACAGTTGCGCGCTACCTTAAGAAATATGGGATATTACAGAAAGTTTATGAAAGCCTATGCCTAGATCATCGTGCCTATGAAAAAGTTGTTGAAAAAGGATGTCACATTCTGCTGGAATGAGGACTGTCAGAAGAGCTTGGATATATTGAAAGAAAAGATGATCACTACACCGATTCTAGTCTTCCTGGATTGGAAGAAGGAGTTTCATGTACATGTCGACGCGTTATGTATAGCGCTGGGAGCAGTAATGACACAAGATGGTGCAGGAGACTTGTACCATCATATCATGTTTGCAAGGAGAAGGTTATGCAAGGGAGAGAAGAACTATTCCACCACCGAGCGCGAAGGGTTAGCCATGGTGTATGTGCTCCAAAAGTTTAAGCACTACTTGTTGGGAGGCCATTTTAAGATGCATATAGATCACTTTGCACTGAAATACTTGGTCAATAAGGTTGTGTTGGGGGCCAGAAGCTACAAATGGCTGTTACATTTCCAGGAATATGATTTTAAAGTTATTGTGAAGCCTGGATGACTGAATGAGGGACCAAATCATCTGTCACACATTGAAATAGGGGAATAGCCCACTAATTTGGAAGAAGGATTGCCTAACGCGCAACTATTTGTAGTTCAGATCATGGATGGTAATTTTGAGGATATAATACACTTCCTAATGATAGGTACTACCCCCGATGGATACATTGTCTAGTGGAAGAAGGAATTAGTGGTGCATGCAGAAGATTTCTCTGTCATCATTGGGCATCTTTACAAAATGGGCTCTGATGAGATATTGCGATGGTATGTACCCAAGTTTGAAAGAAACAACATCCTCGCGGATGCTCATGGGGGTGCCACTGGAGGACATTACACAGGAAGAGTGACTGTGCAAAATATTCTAAGCGCAGGGTTGTGGTGGCCAACCCTCCATCAGGACTCAAAAGCATATTGCAAGGTGTGTGATGCATGTCAAAGGACTAGGAGGCCACCGTGGAGGGATGGTATTCCTATGAATCCACAAATGACATTACAGCCCTTTGAAAAATGGGTGACAGATTTTGTGGGATCCATTCAGCCCTAAGGAAAGACGGGAGTGAGGTACATTATCACCGTGATGGAGTATTTGAATCGTTGGGCAGAGGCACAACCTTGAAGGATTACATAGGCATGACTACTGCAAATTTCCTCTTTGAGCATGTATTGACATGATTTGGTTATCCAAATATCTTGATGAGTGATTGTGGTACACACTTTTTGAATGAGACGATTACCGCGTTGACAGAGGAATTTCAGGTATATCACTAGAGGAGCATGCCTTATCACCCACAACCTAACAGGACAATGGAAGCATTCAATAAAGTGTTGGAGAACACGGTGACCAAGGTTTGCAATGCTGAGCGAAGTGACTGGGACCTACACATACCTGCAGTAATATGGGATTATCAAACGACATGCAAGAAGCTGACTCGACAAACCCCCTTTAGGCTTGTCTGTGGTGTTGAAGTAGTAATGCCTATGGAATATATTGTTCCTAGTTTGCGCATAGTGGCGCTCATAGATATGATAGATTGTGGAGCCATGGAGGAAAGGATCGCACAGTTGGATGAATTTGAGGAAGAGAGATTCCTAGCTAGATTTCACCAACAGGTCCAAAAGCAGCGCGAAAAATCATGGCATGATTGACACATTAAGTTGCACACATTTAAGGTAAATGACCTTGTTTTTCTATATGACAACAACTTTGATAAATTTCCAAGGTAGTTCAGAATGCACTGGTTAGGGCCCTATGCCATTAAGGAAATTACCGATGGAGGAGCAGTACATTTGGTCAAATTGAATGGAGAGACCTTCCCAGGAAAGGTGAATGGCAGTCAGTTGAAGCCATACACCAGTGATCTGACCATGTAACTAGTTGAAGGTAGCACAGTCTTAGCGCTCCAGGAAGCTGAAAGGAGGTGTGGGACTATAAACTACACTGCCCGGGTTGGGGAGCTACGCGATTGGACAATTATACGAACCAAGGAAGTGTCACAGGATTCGCGATAGCATGAAGGGAGTTGTGCTACCTATGGAGAAACCACATAGGTCGCCATAAAGTGATTGTTAAAGACATTGTCCATGATTTGACGGTAGAGGTGTAGCCAAATGGAGCTGGTGGCCGACATTTAAGATGGCTCAAATCCTTGGAAATATGCTGCCAACACAGAATTAATGAACTAAATTTGGGTGGAACAGTCATATTTGAATTCAAAATGCCCTATAAATTACAAGTGGTTGTCCAATGAAAAACACTTGGCATTTTGAGAATTGAGTTGTTGAGCTCTCAAGCATCCATGAACAAAGACTTATTTGAGGCTTTGAAAGAGACTCGAGCATTTGCAAACTTGTGAGAGACATGCGAGCATTATTAGAAGGCATTATGTCGGCACTCATAGAAGTTAGAGATACAGAAGAAGAAGAATTGGTGTTGGAAGTTGAGATGGAGGTAGAAGTAGCTACCCCAGAGGTCGTCGAGCTGCTAGCCAAAGTCCCTAATGTAAAATTTCCTACAAGTTATCCACAAATCTACCTCTGAGATCTATGTAGAAAATCTAACTATAGATTAACTTGATAATGAAATATACCAAAGAAAAATACTATAATCTACTTCTACTATCAAACTTGCAGAAGCTTAAAGATCGAACTAGATCAGAGCTAAACACATATAACCATAAGAAGAATCAATGCACATGAAACAGAGAAAATACTCAGGGGAAAGCCTCAACTAAAAACCCCACTATCTGTATTATCATACAAGGTGGAAATACATCAAAATTACACAAAGCCTTAACTCTCCCAATTACCCAACTCTCAGTACAATCCTCCTGGATGCTCATAGGCAAACAACGATTCTCACAAGCCTTCTCCTCTGCCCTCCAATCCTCCTATTTCCTTGCATAGTTAATCTGGGCGATCCTCATGTTACCAAGTTTAACACTGATCACTCACACTGATCTCACACCCTATAAAACTACACAATCCTCAAGGAACCTTTACTTGCCTGCAAGCTTTGGTTTCCTCTATAGGCAAACATAAGCAACTGATAGTACACTATCCTTGTCTTTAATCTCAACTGGGTCTTCCTCAGAATAGAAATGGATGAGTTTCTGAAGAGAGAATCTTTAGTTAACTGAGTAGCAATAGTTGCATGCATGCATGCATCAGCTGACTGATAACTCTCTATTAATTCCATAAATAGTTTAGAACTAATTTAACTGGACTTAACTCAATAAAGTGAGCTAACTAATTACAACTCAAATACAACTCAATCTTATTTCCTTAATTAAGGGATAACTTCCTTAATTTAAGGGATAAATGTTGCATGACTTCACAAAGAATTCTAGCTTGAATTTCTCCAACTAATTAATCCATAATGAATTAATTAATTATTTTTCAAGCAACTAGTGAGACTAAATTTGAAATTCACAATTTAATTCAAGGACAAATTAAAATTGGAATACTCTATTTTTGGCATTTCTATTTTTAGCATTTCTTGTTGCTATTTTCAACACTCCCTCTCAACAAGAAAGGAATTCAACTCGATCCCAATCCCGAACCTTTGGAATGTTCTGCATGGAAGATTTCTCTCTAGTGTTGTTGCTCTAGCAACTCTAGAAGCAAAAAAAAAAAAATCCAACCTGAATCAGGATGATGCCTCTATCATCAAAGTCTCTGACTGCTATTTCCTTTGTCCACTGAAAACTCTACACTTCGATTGACACAGCCTTTCTACACTATTGTCAATCCTTCTTTGTACTCTTTAGTATCTGACTACTCTAGCCTTTTTCGCTTTGATCTTTGACTCCATCAATCGCACTGATTCCCACCACTACTATGTACTTTGGGCTCCTGTAGCAAGGTACGATCAATGAGATAAAACCTCTCAATGGACCCTGCCCAATTTTAGCCTTCTTAGGATGATCACCCCACATCGCCCCACTTCACACCTAGAGGTATGGCTGCATGTGATCCCTCTGCCCACCTGGATTGAAATTTTTCCCTACTAGAGGTCTTTTGATGAGTGGATGCCTCCACTCGGTCTTCTCTAGGCTTCTCTAGTTGTGGATGCTCCACAACTTCCTGAAGATGCTTCTCCAATTGTGGTTCCTGCACAATTTTTTGAGACTTCTTCTGGGACTGCATTTTGAGACATAATTTACTCTCCCTCTCAACCACCAAGTCTCTAACATTAGCCTTGCTCCTCAAGGCTTTGCATGCATCTTGAACCTTAGGAACATACAGGTTCTTAACCTGTGAGCTGATCTGTTTCACTTGCCTCATGGTGATGTGTCTAAGGAAATCCTTTCCCTTAATAAAGAAACACATCATAGCCTCAGTCTTCCAATATCATGATCGATACCAAGTTCTTCTTCAGTTTAGGCACATACTTCACATATGTCAAGGTGATAGGAGCTCCATGCTCTCTCTGAAAAGCAACTGTGCCCACTCCTGAAAAACTATACCTTTCATCATCACCCATCTCTATATGCATCTTGAGGTCTTTCTCCTCCAAGGTACTAAATAAAATTTTATCACCGGTCGTGTGGAATGAGGCTCCATTGTCAAGAAACGAACCACAGCCCATCATTGATGACACCATGCAAGTGATGAGGTTAAAGTCCATTTTTAACTAAGAGGCTAATGCCTCACCTTTTGATCCCATCGACTATCACTTCTTAGACTTCCTCGATGGGAAATTAGTTGCATAATGACCCATCTCGTGACAATTAAAGCATATAACTTTAGATTTGTCAACCTTCTTCCCTCCATGAAAAGAATTTAATTTGGAATGGGACACCTCCACCTTCCCTTTCCTTGCCTTTCCTGCTAAGGCCATATTTTCTTCATCATCATCCTTGGATGAAGAACCATCTTGAGTGCTCCTCTAGATCTTCTCCTACATGAGATCTGACCACTGTCATTCCCAATCCACGAGTTTTTCCCTTCCATTCACAGAGTCCTAGTAGCTATTCCAGCTCTTTGGAAGGTAAAGGAGAGTCAGGCTCACCATATGATCATCGACATTAGTTATTCCCACACTACCAAGCTCATCTCTATAGGTGTGTTATAGACATTTTTGGGCACTGCAACCCCAATCATACATGTCCATAATCCAAGGGCTCCTAAGTCCCTAAAAGTGTTGCTTCACACCCTAAAGGAACAAGGTCAGCTGATTACATCATCTCCTAGAAGTTCTCCATAGAAAATTGCTCAGAACTGGTCAAAGCTGGACCATATAGACCGCCCAGTGCAGAGGGTGCGATGCATACTAGAAAGCCCTTGTGTAGGGTGCGATAGGAGAGAGTAAACAAATGGCAGAGACAGTTTGCAAGGTGGATCGTCATGGAATCTTCTAGAAACTTCCCCTATGAAACTTGCCTCTCTGAATTAGCCCAGGGATGAGTAAGAGATCATCAATCTCCAATTGGAATCAGGAACTATCAGAGAGAGGACACTAATCAAAATCCTAGAAGCTGACTCACCCCCTGCAATCATCTATATATGGATCCCTCATCCTAAAGATCTAGAGGCTGGAATTTTGTATCTTGTAAGGAAGTGTTGTTGGTTTCTTGGTGGAATATCATAGTGTTGGGTGATCTAAGCTCTTCATGAGGTGAAGAAAGGCTTTCATGCTAGGTGGATGACACTGGGTCAGATCAATGGGTTGTAATCCTCTCTTCTAATATTTATATCAATAAAGCTATTCAAGTTTTCCTCCACATTCTTGTATATCTGATTGTATATGCATTTGTGTGGTCAATATATATCTGGTCCTATATTTTTTAGGATTGTAGATCTATGCACTTTGAAGGTATTATGCTCCTCTGACTTTATAGGTACTCTTTGAAGCGGAGTGGTCAAGGGAGAAATGGCGACGACCTGTTGGTGAGGAGAAGGGACAAGCAAAGAACCGAGCGAAAGATCGAGGTTGGTATTCTCTGATCCCCTCCTATCTACTTCTCATAAAGGAAAAAGAAAGTAACTTTAATCTATTTGTTTCTAAGATAGCTACCCATCTTAGTGGGACTAGTAGCTCTGCATAGACACTAGATTTCCCAATAACAAAATGGAAACTCCACTAGGGAGTGAATAGATTGTTTTCTTGTCTATATTTTTTTGTTTTATAAACTTACAAATGGAGCCTGAAGTTAAGCCAGCCAGCCTTCAAATTGCATTTGCTATGCAAGTACAAAGTAGATCAATGTTGCTTCAGTCTATCTTTGGGTTTTGTTTATAAACTGAAAAATTGATTTGCAAACATCCTAATTGCCCTAGTGGTGGCTCTAGTAACCTCATTAGATAAGCCCCTGTGGTTTCTATCTACTGACTATCATTAGCTCAACCTAAATCCTTGAACTAAGTTGCAAACTGTGACCCAGAACCAAGTTGAAGTCTCATCCCTGGACCATTGCACTTTCTCCTCTTGGGAATTTGGATGCATCGCACTTCCTGTGTGCAGTAGGTGCGCTGCATCGTACTTTCCCTTTTTTGCAGGTGCGTTGATCAGATAAGACCTCTTCTGCTCTCATATTTTGGTTTTTGTGTTCACTCTCTTCAGCTTTATTCAGGAGTTTTGCTGTCTGTGATCAGTATAACACTGTGGAAAATCCCTTTCTTTACATGATTCTTCCTCCATAGTACAAAGAATTGTGAATGTCTTTATGTATTGTGCGCCATTTACAGTTCTCTTTTACAAAAAGTAGCATAATCAAAATGTCATCTTTTGATTTGAAAGTGTTGCAAGTGTCATTTTCAGTCAAAGGAAATAATTCTGTTGTTCTTGATGGTCGATTATATAGTTACTATTGTATTTTATTTGAATTAGTAGTTTTTCAAGTGTCGAAAGTAGTTTTCAATTCAAAATAGCAAAGTGTCATCATTATCTTCCTTTTGTTTTTGATGAGAAATTTTTTAGTACTGTCACTTTGAAAAGATAATTCAGATTTGTACTTAGCATTCTTCTTGTCATTCACACATTAAGAAAGCTGAAAACAAATATGTGCATGTGCATTTTCATTTAGACTGCTTGTTGGTTTGATTTAGGATAGTGCATCTAGTGTGTGCTCTCTGCTCTATGTCGAAAGAATATCATCTCTCTTTCTTTAGTAGCTAGGATTTTCATTGCAAAAATAAGATTAAATGATTGTTTATCATCTTAGATTGCATTTTAGGAATTGTATATCTACATCACGCATTGAACCTGAAAGGCAAATTTCTTAAGAAATATCAAATGTAAAATAAATTTAATGAACATAAAAACGCTTTGGAACCTAACACGACATCTAGAAGTCTAGGCTAAAGACGTATTCTGGCGTCATAAATCCTAGTAACTATCGCTTTCATTGTTGGTTGGGTGATTCCTCCTCTTTGAGACGACAAGTGCTAGTATAGACTTGTGCTCCCACATACCATTGAGTATATATTGGGAGACCACAATAGGCTATATCCTTTATCCATAGGAAGCCGTGTCTGTCGCCCTATCGATCGCAATGCACTGAACACAACATTTGGGAAGATTGACTACCGTACTGTAAAACGTATTCTGCAGTTTTGCGATTGGTAGGGTAATCCGTCTGTCTAGATTTCCAGAGTAGTCTCTTTCGTTCATTTTTAGACTCCTTAAAGGAAAGGGTCCATCTGAGCACTTGTCACTTCAGGCTCATTAAAAATCGAAGGCGACTAGACTCATTTTTTGTTCTTTTTCGACTCTTAAAAAATGAAAAAACAAGTTGTGTCAAAGCGTCTAAAATTCATTTAATTTGGAATCATTTTCCCCCTCTATTTTTAGTTGATCGAGTAATCCGCAATCATGGAAGAAAGTCAATCAAAACCCCGTCGTTCGCGGAGACTTATGAGTCAAACGTCTTTGTCTCCATAATCAAAACTATTCCGGACAAAGCGAACTTGTTTAACTGGTTCAAAGTCCCCTGGTCTGGTTGGAACAAGTGTTCTGACACCCTCGAAGACTTCGGTTACTCCAAACATTTCTGGTATCCATGCCTTTACAGAAGAAGTTCCGTAGCCACTAGAGGATAGTAGAACCGATCCTTGTGGGAAGGTAAACACTTCTATTCCTGAACTGGCTCCACCCATAGCTGATTCGAAAGGTGTTATTCCCCAAACATCTGTCGCTGCAGAATCTATACCTTCTTTGGCACTGGAAATATTTTACGGACCTGACAGTCTACCTCTTCCACCTGAATTGATTGCTATAGAACAGATTGTGGAGGATCCCCCATCTAGTACTCCATTGCATTTTGGAGTTGGGATCACCCTATATCCTTCTTCATCAGAAATTAGTCTACCATTATCGAAAGTTCCTGTAGAATCACTAGGAAATCTTTTGGATAGACTAAATATGTCTAAACAATCATCGACATCTAGGACTATGTCATCTAACACAGTAGCAGCAGAACTTTCTACTGCTACTTCGACAATGTTTGCCAGCGTACCATCTGTCCCAACTAGCTCTCAATCGTTGGATGGAGTCCATCTAGGAGCTGTTTCGACAGTATGGTCTGTTCTCGTTTGTTCGTTCGGAATAGTATCTGGAATCTCTTATGTTGAGTCTCAGCAAATTGATCCTTTGTAGTGTCAATTTGGGCAATCCAGTCCCCAAAGGCAAATCATTCCTTTGAGCACTGGATTACCACCATATGGAGGGCAATGTACCGTTTCATTATCTCCTATGGGAGAACAAACATACGAGAGTTCACAACATAATTCGGGTTATGTTGGAATTACATCTAGTGGTTGGTTAACAATACTGCCTCAACAACTAAGAGTTTTATACTCAATGCAACAAAGTCTGCCTATGTCAAATATCCCCACTAGACTGGCTATTGTGACGGTGTCGCAAGTACAAGCGTTGCCTGTTGTATGCCAACCTCAAGTCTCTCAGGTTGCAATTCAACAGTCCCTTGTCTCTACGAAGCCACCACAATCATCGATTAGTGGCTCCTTAACTGGAGTGACTTAGTCTCAAACGAGTACCATTACCCCTCATCTTGGTCAAACAACTAGTATTGGACAATAGCAAATGGTTCCACAACCATGGCTAGTGCAATATCAGCAACCGCAATTCCAACAAGTTTACCAAGGATCTGAGCACCAAATCTTTGCAAGTAATGGGCAGCCGTATATTCAAAATGGTCAAAATCAACCATTTCATAATGGTTATGCCCATCAACCTTACCAAAGTTATCAACATCAAATTCATTATGCTGTTATGCAAAGACCCACTCCTCAGGCAATCCCATCTTAAACTGGGTATGCTTCGCTGAACTTGAATCAACAGTTGCCCTTCGTGACAAATTTAGAGTTACCAGATCTAAATCAACTGACAAATGATCCAATCACTTACGCCCCTTGGTGGCTAGCAATTCCTCATAAAATTCCGTCAGATATTCCTAAATTTAATGGAAATTAGGGTGAAGATCTGTCGGATCATGTGATGACCTTTCATCTGTGGTTTTCATCTAACACTCTAAATGATGATTCAATTAGGCTTCGCCTTTCTCAGTGGACGTTAACTGGTTTGGCAACAAAATGGTATATCGAATTGCCTAGAGCTTCGTTTGATAACTTCAGTACCCTAGCCACAACCTTTTTAACCCATTTTCAGTTACCCATAAGGTACGAAACGGGAACAAAGCTTCTTACCAATTTCAAGCAAACGATGGCCACTCACATATCCGATCATATTCAAGAGTGGTGACGTCATCGTAGAATGGTAAAAACATATGTTCCTAATCAACTGTTGGCTAAATGGTTTATTAAGTCATTGTTACCTTCGATTACAGAAGATGTGGCAAAGGGAGGAGTCATCACTAAAGAGCAAGCCATTGCTCGTGCGCAATATTTAGATTTGATCTATACTCAATCTGGCACACTCTACGATAAAATCCCTGATGCTCCTAGACCGAAATTTTCCGTTCCTCCATCTCCTAAATTAAACAAAGACTCTCATGTTGGGAACGGCGTGATAGGAATGACTAGCACAAAAATCGTAAAGGCTAAGTCGAAGAAGGCCATTACGGTTTCAGGTCAAAATGCAAATTAAGAACTTCTCACCTCAGAAGTAAATGTCGTGTCAACTGAAAAAGGAAAAGAAATGAAGCAACCAGGAGGCAAGAAGAAAAAGAAAGGGAAGAAGAAGAAACAGGAGGAATCGTCCCCTGAAAATATTTTGCAAACCCTTCTGGAGATAGGAAACCAAATCGTCCATGCCTTATATGCGATGAGGATCATCAGACAAGAGAGTGTCCATACAAAGCTGAGCTTAGAAAATTCTTCAAGAATTCAAAAGCCTCGGCAGTATTGACTGATCCGTTTCCAAATCCAAGAACAAATCTGGTTTCTAGTGACAATGCTTCCCAGTCCCAAGTGCTAATGTTGTCGATTTTGAAGCAACAAAATGATGCTTTGATATCGACAAGGAATAGAGATTACGGGAATCCACAATTGTCAGACAACAAGGCTAATGATCAACCTAGTAGTTCGACAACAACTTCGACCGAAGCTATGCCACCCACCATTCCTGAACTAACAATAAAGCTGCCAAAGGGAGTAGTACACAAATCGACATTTAATCCTTGTGCTAGAGTAGCACAACATTATAATATAGTGGAGGATATGGACCAATCACCATCCGCTATGTCGACACTTGAGGTACTGCAAAATTGCCCCTCCCAAAAGCAGGCTTTATTGTCAGCGATAGGTGGGATTTACCCAACGGATTCCAATCTTGTGTCCTTTAATCACAAAGGATATGACCCTCAGTTACCAGCTCAACTAGCTTTCCTTATTCAAGTGAAAGCCCTCAACAAAATTGTTCATCGAACAATTGTTGATGAGGGGGCATCTACATGTATTATGTCAATGATTTGCTGGAAAACTTTAGGATCTCCACCCTTGTCGCGATCTTCGACGACATTAAAAGCATTTGATGGATGAACATACACCCCATATGGGATTTTAAGTAACTTGCAAGTCGAACTGGGGGGAAAAACAGTAGAAATAGATGTTGAAGTAATCGATGGAAACCTCTATTAGAACATCCTACTGGGAAGGCCCTGGATATATCCTATGGCTACCGTTGTATCGACCTACTTCAGGAAGATTGCATTTCCCTTCTAAAGAAGTATTACAATCATCGGCCAACAAACATTTCTCCCCAACAGTTCACAAGTTACGGGAAGCATTCCGATGATCCATGGGAGCCCTCATTTGCTTCAAAATATCGGAGTATGCCTACTAAAAGACCCTATTTAATGGGGACTTTTTCCCTACCACCTCCAATAAATACGGCGGAAGTGGCAACGGTGGGAACCTGCAATATGATATCTTCTATTCAAAAGATCTCTGAAAACGATATTAACATGGATCATCCGCAGGTATTGCCTCCAAGCCCAATAGAAATATTGTAGCAATCAATGTTTTTGGCATGGGAGGCAAACCCAAATCAACACTCATTAAGCGTTTGGATAGATAGGTCTAAAGAATATGGTACCCCTTTAGATCCTTGGTCGCAAGTACATTCTACAGATGAAGGAATTGTTCAGTCAATGATTATTGACGGGGCACCATGGAAAGATTACCACCATCGTTCCCATCTTCTGGATTACAAGGAAGATACTCCTAGTGACCTTCATCATCCCTCAGTTTTTGATTTTCTATCAAATACTGTAAACACGGTGGATTCCAAGTGAAACTTGTCCAATATTGAAGAGACTATCGCCATAAATATCTCAACCAAAACAGATGTTGTAGAGAATATTCATGTCGGAAAATCTTGTTCTCCTTCAGAACTGGAAATATATCACGCTCTTTTTTGCGAGTTCAGAGATGTCTTTGCTTGGTCGTATGATGAAATGCCAGGCATTGACTCGAGCATAGTTGAACACGAAATTAAGATGTATCCAGATGTCAAATGGTACGACAACGAATATGGCAGGTGCACCCCAAGAAAGCCGTTGCCATCAAGGCAGAAGTTGAAAAACTTCTCCATGCTGGTTTTATGTACCCAGTTCCTCTAACCGATTGGGTATCGAATATTGTTCATGTAATGAAAAAACAAGGAACGATTAGAGTGTGCGTCGATTATAGGGATGTAAATCAAGCTTGTCCAAAAGACAACTATCCTACACCCTTCATTGACCAGATAATTGATGAATGCACCAGATGTGAAATATTTTCATTTATGGATGGATTTTCCAGGTACAATCAAATTAACATCCGCCCACAGGACCAGTCAAAGACTGCATTTATTTGTCCATGGGGCACATTAGCATACCACAAGCTACCCTTTGGTTTAAAGAACGCAGGGGTAGCATTTCAGAGGGCAATGAATTATGCCTTCCATGACATCAAAAACATCATTCAACCATATCTCAACGATCTTCCGGCTAATTCAAGAAAGTAGATCGATCATACGCAGCATTTGAGAGCGATATTTCTACGTTGCCGACACTACAAGATACGACTTAATCCACAAAAATGTGTGTTCTGTGTCAGTTCTGGTCATTTACATGGCTTTGTGGTCTCAAAGGACAGGATTCGTCTCGACCCATGTAAGGTTCAGGCAATCATTAATTTGCCTCCACCTTCAAATTTTCTTCAGATTCAGAAACTCTAAGGGAAAGCAACTTTCTGAGGAGGTTCATTCCAAATTACGCCAAACTTGCTAAAGGTTAAACTCGTCTCTTGAAAAAAGAAGTACCCTTCATTTGGGATCAGGTCGCGCAAGCCTCCTTTGATGCTTTAAAGGAATCCCTAATAAAAGAATCATTAATGTATGCTCCTAATTATCAAAAAGACTTTAACCTATATCTAGCTGCAGCGAATACGACCATCGCAATGGTTTTAGTTCAAGAAGGCAATGGAATTTAACATCCTATCTATTATTTGAGTAGAAACTTAAATGATGCAGAAAGCAAGTACTCCTACGTTGAAAAGCTAGCTCTCGCAGCTATTCAAGCAATACAGAGATTTCGACACTATGTCCTCTTTCGAAAAACTACCATTTTGTCAGATTTCAACCCCATGACTTATATATTTTCGCGATAGTTGTTGGGGGGGAAATATTCAAAATGGATAGAAATTCTACAAGAGTTTGATCTGGAATTTATAAAATCCAAATTGAAGAAATCCCTTATTTTCACAGAGTTACTATGCGATCTCCCATCATCGTCCAACGATGCAACCTCAAAAGAAGCGATTGTGGACGAAACTTTGTTTCTGATATCTTCAAGCAATCCATGGTATGGAGACATAATAATATATCTCCAAACCCAAACATATAGGTCTAATACCTCCCGCTCGGAACAATGATGCATTCGATACCAAGCAAAAGACTACATGATTGTCGGTGATACACTTTATCACCGTGGTGTCGATACAGTTCTGAGGAAGTGCCTCACCCACGAGGAGGCCGAAAAAGTCCTGAATGACTTCCATTCACGCGCGTGTGGGGGGCATCAATTTGGTTATGCTATGGCGCAAAAAATTTTATGAGCAGGATACTTCTGGCCAGCAATGTTCAAATATTGCATAACTGCAGTCAGAAGTTGCCATGCATGTCAAATCTTTGATCAAAAAACCAAAATACCACCCGCACCTTTGCAACGAGTAGTTGTTGTTGGGCCATTTGCCAAATGGGGCATAGATTTCATGACATGTAAACCCACCTCGGCCGGGGGGAATGGGCATATCATAGTCGCAGTAGACTATTTTATCAAATGGGCTGAGGCGATGCCTACATTAAACAACAACGGCGAAACAACTGCCCTCTTCTTTTTCAATCATGTAGTCTCCAGATTTGGCATTCCACAGGCCATAGTCACAGATCATGGATCACATTTTCGTAATCACATGATGGTTGAGTTGGCTGCCAAATTAGGGCTATCCCATGACAGCTCTACTCCATGTTATCCGTAGGCCAATGGACAAGTTGAGGCAGTCAACAAGGTCCTGAAGCGGATGCTACAAAGGATGATTGGAATCCACAAAAGGAGTTGGCACCTGATCCTGTACTCAACCTTGTGGGCATACCAGACATCGGTGAGCAATGCAACTGGGTTTACACCCTTTCAACTGGTGTATGGCCTGGAAGCGATCTTACCAGTTCAGTGTGAAATCTCGTCCCTCAAACTCACGGTCAACCTTCTCCTCGGAACTTCAGAAGAGGAGGCTCATTTCTTGGAACTAATTCAATTGGATGAAACCTATCGTGATGCTGCTTTTGCTAACGAATCCCATAAGAAATGAGTCAAGGCACAGTTCGACAAGAATGTCAAACCCCATGTATTCTCAAAAAGTGACCTAGTCTTACTTTATGACCAGGAGTCTGATAAATTGGGAGTAGGTAAGTTCAAGTCTTCATGGATGGGCCCCTATATTGTTAAGCATGTATTAGCAAAAGGAGCCTACGAGTTAGTGGATTATGATGGGATTCCACTAGTGCAACCCCGCAATGGGTTGTACCTTAAGCGTTACTATGCTTGACTCAAGATAGTAACCCCTATGCTTTTGTTACATTTTTTTTTCGCTAAGGGTAATAGTTTTGGTTAAGTGATCCACTTTCACATTTGTGGCATATGTCGGACCTATTCGAATCATTTGTTGGATATGCCGATGGAGCGAGTCGTAGTTTGTAGAACCTATCTTCTGTGACCTGGGCCATCTTTGATCCAAGCGGCGAGTTAGTGAGTTTCAGAGGGGTATGTATTGGTCGGTCAACGAACAATATTGCTGAGTACAACGCGTTGATAGAGTTCCTTTCTAATGCCATCATATGTGGCATATGCCAAATCGTCGTCAGGCTAGACTCACAACTTGTCATCCTACAACTCACCGGTATCTACTCCGTACGGAATCCAACTATCTATTGCATGTTCCTAAGGGTCAAGATATTGGAAAGGCAGGTTGATTCTATTCAATATCAGCATATTTCTAGAAACTTAAACACATTAACAGACTCATTGGAAAATTATGTGTTAGATAGACATTTGCAACATTTATAAAGAAGCATTTCATCAATATTTGCATAAAGATCGCGTAACTTAACCAAAATAAAGCTCTGAAAATCAAATATATATATATATATATATATATATATATCTATATATATATATATATATATATATATAACTGTTTATGGTTTATACATAATGTTCTGTAACCAAGACAAAATCGATCAAATGACCCAAAACTCAAAATGCTAGCGGGAACCCTAGTCTAATGATGTTGGTGATAACAAGTCACCACCTATGCAATCATGCGTAAAAGCCTAATCCATTGGCTCGACACGCCAGTAGTATGTCACTGTAACCTCATAGGCAGATCATCGGTCCTCACATTCGGAATACCAAGAGTGAGACCCTCGACCTGATCCTGCAATGCTGACTGAGTCTCGGCCACGTCAAGGTCATGAAGGATAGCCTTCCCCACAGCCTCTCCTGCTAGAATGACAGCTGGTGCTCTCAGACGTACGGCTGGCTGAACTGGTCCAATATCTACATGAGCACATGATTTTTTATTAGCCTTGATAGAAGAAAGCACGATAACATTATAAAAAATGATAAACAAAGATATGGTCAGAGAATTTACCAATAGCACCCCCCTGCTCACTAGTCGGCAGCACCAAATCTGGGTCACCCTGAAAATCCATACCAGCATATGGAGACTCGAAAAAAACCATCTCCTGACGGTTGAACCACTCGAAGAAGGTATCAGAGAAGGAAACCTAAGACTGACCAGTGTGTCGGGCCATGAGGTCAACGCATCTCTACATCCGTGGCTTAGTCGGTGGAGGTAAACTAAGTGAAATGTACTGCGAATGCATCAGTGGGATCTTTTCTAAGGTGAAAGCGGTCAAAATAGAACCATAGCCAAAATTCATGGATTTTCTGCTTTTTACCTTTGGTTAAAGGCATTCCAAGGCGTACTTCATGTAGTACCTATTAGCCATGTGAAGAGCCGTACTACCATCCAGTCTAGCAAAAGTGAACAGAATGGTCCTCAACGATTGGTCAGTGAAATCTCGGATGTTGATCTTGCCATCCCTACTCAGCTGAGATCCCTCTCTACAATATCGGTGAATATAATCTCTCACGGATTCGCCCCCACGGGCGGAACCTAATAATGAAAGGGGGGCACCACGCCCCGATAAACTGGTCAGAAAATAGATGTCCACGACAGTTAAGGGGATGGATGTGCCTCTGATCTGAAACACCTGGTTGGTAGGATCCCATGCATTGAGAAAATATTGCAACAAGTTGATTTGTTGCCTCATGCTAGAGATGCGGAAAACCTTAAGTAGGCCATAGTTCTGCAGTGCAGTTACCGTACCCAGATCATGTAAAGCAACCATGTCCTCTTCTTCATGCTCGCATTCTTGCCATGTAACAACCATTTTGCTCTGATGAATCTTTGTAAAATAAGAAAGAGAAGAATCAAGGTCCTGATTTGGCAAAAAACAGGCAAAAATTCCATGAGAAAACAGTGCAAAAGTTTCCCTTCTCGTGCCCATCGCACCCCAGCAGTGTACTAGGTGAGATGCATACTGACTGTCCAATATGCATCGCACCTTTTGATATAGGAAGGGTGCGATGGATCCAGGGCGAATTTTTCTCACCCCAGGGGCTTAGAAAAATAAGGAAACATGCTCAGAATTCAAAAAGGAAGGAATGCAACTGAAGAGCTCAGGTTTAGCTCCTACCTGGTCCAGACGGCACCAAGAATCGTCCACAGATTCTCCCGGAATTAGCTAGTAAAAATCAAGGGGGAAAAGAACCTCCAGAGCTCCAACAAAGCAAAGTTCAAATGAAATTGTAAAATGAGGGGTAAAAACCACTTTTAAATTACTTTTCACTTAATTCGAGTAAAATATTAGTGTTTTAACTCATTTTTCCACCATGTATTGTTCATTTCTAATCAGTTTGATGAAGCAATTGAACAGGAAGTACAACCATCAAAGGAACAAAGTGGTTAGCGGTAAAATCAAATAATAAATGACCATTATCACGAGCAGTTTTTATGTGAAGTTAAAGCTTGTTAAAAATTAAACCTAAGCAATGAGCAAATGTTTCCCCCGGAGTTTAAGCTCATTAAAAAATGAACCAATTTCCAGTAAATAACCGTTGTGAATGCATTATCATCAGCTTTTGAGCCCTGCTCATGTTCTCATCATCACCTCTACTCTGTTTTAGCCGATCATCCACCTCCATTTGATTTTTTACCCCTTTTTGAGGAACAGTTGCAAAGAGTGATCCTGTTAGCCATCCTTGTGACACTGCCATGATTGGAAAATTCCAAACCTTACCTGGAATCAACTACTACCTGAAATTATCACTCGTTCCTCAAAAAATGAGTCTCCTTTAAGCTCTTTTCATTTAACTTGTAAAATATGATAAGATTGCCGAGCAGTTGGTCTCTCCAGCTCATTAAAGCTACCGGGAATGCTATCCCTCCTCTAGATTTTAATCTTTTTGGACTTGAGGGATTATTACACAAAAAGATCAAGAGCTTGTTTTGTTCGGCTCATTAAAATTATAGAAAATTCATCCCTTTCATATTATTCTATACTTTTTCGGACTTAAGTGATTATATGACGAAAAAGGATTATTGGAGTTTCCTTTATGTCCCTTTCAGACTCTCTAAAATTGAAAAGGACTGAGTTATCTTTGTCGTTAAACTTGTTAAAGCCAATAGCGACAAACTTGTCCATACAGACAAGAACGAGTTTCACTGTCGCTAGGCTCGTTAAAACATAGCGATGGGTTTTTCCGAAGGGAAAATTATAGAACAAGCATATGTTATCCTCCTCAAGCTTGATAAAAATAAAGAGGTACTAGTCAGCAATGACTGGGGAAAATTTGGGAAGAAAACTTAAAGAAACTTTATTGGTAGCAAGTCGCTCTTGAACATGACACTTTCACTCCACATCTGAGTCGGGTTGGGTTATTCCGTTCACCGGTCATATCACCATTGGTCCATCGCACCATCCATATTTTGGGGTAACGCTACCAATCCATGTCAGTGTCACCTGTATGTTCAAGAGAATTCACTCAGATAATTCACCTGTGTCTCATCCGCTGCAATACATTCACGCTCCATTCTTTCATGACCGCCACCTTGAACCCTGTATCATCAGATCGTTTTCACCTCCAAAATCATTTACTCCATTCTGTGTCATAGATGTGGGATTCATTAAGGCCCTCCTACGATGGGTTGCTTCTTGTCGACATCAGCTCATTATCCAAGAAGTCAACTTAGGAACAACACTTTCAGTACTTTGAAGCTTGCATGCCTCAATGGCAAGTTTCTCACTTCCGGCGATAGGTTTACATCAATGGCCTTCGACCGAAAGATTTTGCGTGGTGTTCGACGTCAAGTCCCTTTTTCACACCACGTGAATTGTACTGTAGTACCTTGAGGGTCATCATCATTATCGGTGATTCCTCTCGTGCCTCTTAATAGCTTATATCATTGGCTGGTAATCAGGTGATGTATTTCCATGTTCGACTCCAGAACATATTTCACATGGATCGACGAGTTTGAAGACCCCGGATCTAGTTTCATCCATCCAGGCTATGATATATTCAGGAAAATAAAGACATCAAATGTACATCATTGCTGCACAGATGATCATCCGAATCAAAGGATGATGGCTCTATCAAAATCATCGGTCTTCCACACAAACAATTGTCTGTCTTATGTACATGAAAATGAATTTATAAAGCTGAGCATGGGAATGCCTGCCCCAGCTAGATCATGAAAATATTATGGAAATAATTTATTGTATTTTATCTTATTACAGGTCGCCTTCCAGCTCGAAAAAACTTTGGATCCTCATGATAAAGCATTTCACCCGACATCAAAAGATTAACGACCTCATGCTTCAGGGGGCAACTGTTATAGACATTCTTGGGCACTGCAACCCCAATCATACATGTCCATAAACCAAGGGCTCCTAAGGCCCTAAAAGTGTTGCTTCACATGCTGAAGGAACAAGGTCAGCTGATTACATCATCTCCCAGAAGTTCTCCATAGAAAACTGCTCAGAACTGGTCAAAGTTGGACCATACAGACTGCCCATTGCAGAGGGTGTAATGCATCTCCCCTGCTCATTGTAAAGGGTGCGATGTATACTGGAAATCCCTTCTATAGGGTGTGATGGGTGAGAGTAGACAAATGGCAGAGATAGTTTGCAAGGTGGATCGTCATGGAATCTTCTAGAAACTTCTCCTGTGACACTTGCCTCTCTAAATTTACCCAGGGATGAGTAAGAGATCATCAATCTCCAAGTGGAATCAAGAACTATTAGAGAGAGGACACTAATCAAAATCCCAGAAGCTAAATCACCCCCATGCAATCATCTATATATGGATCCCTCATCCCAAAGATCCAGAGGCTGGAATTGTGTATCTTGTAACGAAGTGTTGTTGGTTTCTTAGTGGAATATCATAGTGTTGGGTGATCTAAGCTTTTCATGAGGTGAAGAAGGGCTTTCATGCTGGGAGGATGACATTGGGTCAGATCAATGGGTTGTAATCCTCTCTTCTAATCTTTATATCAATAAAGCTATTCAAGTTTTCCTCCACATTCTTGTATATCTGATTGTATATGCATTTGTGTGGTCAATATATATCTGGTCCTATATTGTTTATGATTGTAGATCTCTACACTTTAAAGGTATTATTCGGATTTGACTTTACATGTACTCTTTGAAGCGGAGTGGTCAAGGGAGAAATGGCGAAGGCCTGTCGGTGAGGAGAAGGGACAAGCAAAGAACCGAGCGAAAGGTCGAGGTTGGTATTCTCTGATCCTCTCCTATCTACTTCTCATAAAGGAAAGCGAAAGTAACTTTAATCTGTTTGTTTCTAAGATAACTACCCATCTTAGTGGGACTAGGAGCTCTGCATAGACACTAGATTTCCCGATAACAAGGTGGTGAGCTTCTTCAGATATGTCGAAATAGTATCACCTATCTCCATCTTCACTCTTTGAAGCTTATCCTTGAGCAACAATTTCCTCTGGTCACTATTGTTCTAGTAGAGGTCCTCCAACGTCTTCCACATTGAATATGGAGTATCCTTCCCATGGAGTCTTGAGACAATATGGCCTTGAACTCCCTCAAGGATGATCCATCTCGCCCTCGCAAAACACTTCTTCCACTCAGCCAACTCTTACGCATTAGTTGAAGCTAGCTTTTGGATTTCTTGATAAATGAAATTCTTCAAGCCGTTGTCTTCTAATGCAGCCTCCATGCAATCTTTCCATGCTATGTAATTGGAGCTGCCATCCAAGGCATACTTGAGTCTCAAGATATGGAACACCATTGACCAACCTGAAGTATGAGATGAATTCGATTTGTACCTACAACCCTGAACTTCAAACTTTGAATTCTCTTCTCCGTATACTGTTCACAGCTCTGATAAACTCAGCTCTAATACCATGTAGAATTTTCTAAACATCCTCTACAAATCTACCTCTGAGATCTATGTATAAAATCTTAGTATAGATTAAATTGATATTGCAATATACCAAAGAAAAATACTGTAATCTACTTCTACTATCAAAATTTTTGAAGATTAAAGATCTAGTTGAATAAAAGATGAACACATCTAACCATAAGAAGAATCAATGCACATGAAACACAGAAAATACTCATGGGAAACCCTCAGCTAAAACCCCACTATCTGTATTATCATAAAAGGTAGAAATACATTAGAATTACACAAATCCTTAGCTCTCACAACTAGCCAGCTCTCAGTACAATCCTCCTGGATGCTCACAAGCAAACAAAACTTGTCACAAGCCTTCTCCTATGCCCTCCAAGCCTCCTATTTCCTTGCATAGTTTCTCTTGGTGATCCTCCTGTTACCAAGTGTAACACTGCTCACTCACACTGATCTCACAACTTGTAAAACTGCGCAATCCTCGAGCAACGTTTCCTTGACTGCATGCTTTGATTTCATTTATAGGCAAACATAACCAATTGATAGTACACTATCCTTGTCTTTAATCTCAACTGGTTCTTTCTCATAATAGACATGCATGACTTTATGATGAGAGAATCTTCAGTTAACTAAGTAGCAATAGATGCATGCATGCATGCATCAACTCACTGATAACTCTCCATTAATTCCACAAATAGTTTGGAACTAATTTAACTGGACTTAATTCAATAAACTAAGGAAACTAATTATAACTCAAATACAACTCAATCGTATCTCCTTAATTAAGGGATAATTTCCTTAATTTAAGGGATAACTATTGCATGACTTCACAAAGACTTCTAGCTTGAATTTATCCAACTAATTAATCCATAATGAATTAATTAATTATTTTTCAAGCATCTGGTGAGAGTAAATTAGAAATTCATAATTTAATTCAAGGACAAATTAAAATTGGAATATTCTATTTTTCGCATTTCTATTTTTAGCATTTCTTGTTGCTATTTTCAATGCCTAAATCATCGAGAACACCAAGACCGAAGCTAACCTCAACCAAAGAGGCCATCAAGGATAGAAAGGGCAAGCAACCTCCCATACCAGTGCACACATCGCCAAGGAGAAATCCATTGAAACCCACCGCACAGGAGAAAGGAAAGGACATAAATTTGGTGCTGGAGGAGGAAGACATTGAAGACATCCCACTGGATGATGAGGATGTGGGAGTTGAAGTGGAAGAGGTCAAAGCCCAGGGTGTGAACCAAGGTACCTATTGTAACATGAATTTTTGTTGCTTCTAGTATTCATTTTTCATTCAAGAACTTGAAAATATTTCAAAAAAAATAAAAGCAAGAGGAAGAAGTGATAATGACATAGCAGAATCGCTAAAGGAAAAAGTATAAAAGAATTGGTCCTATTATACCCATGCGATCAAGTTAAATATAATATAAATGGTTATACGAAGCCATAACCAAAATATATATACTATGTTGTAAAGCCCAAGAATAGAAGCGAAGTGAGAATTCCCAGAAGTCAAGCTTTGAGAGAGCTGAGCAGTGGGAAAATGAAAGGCCAAAACCCTGAAGAAAACCATGGAACCACAAAATACTGAAGATATGGCGCAAAGTCAAAGTGCGTGGATAGATGAAGAATGAATGCACAGGAACCGTTGGATCTTGGAGATCAACGTATGAGGTCAAAGGAAATGAACGATCCAGATTAAATCATGTAGATTGGAATCAAGGAATGAACGACGGAGATTAACCAGAAGCGGTGGTGGAAGAGAAATTCAAAGCATCATCGCCGCCATCGATGGTTGAAGATCTATGGTCATCGGGTGTGAACAAGTCCATGTGTTAACCAACACGAAGGATGGATTTAAAGCTATAAGTGGGATTTCGGGTGGATGCAAAATGGTAAATGGTATTTATAGGAAAGCGCCCAATTCCACTCAATGGTTGACACGTAGCAACTAGAGGAGAGAGAAAAATAGCTCATTTCGGGTGGGTAACTCTCGTGCAAGTAGTCCATTGGAAATTGATATCAGTCATTGGATCCTGGGGTTGAAATCTATGGTGGAGAATGGACCCGATATATATGTATATATATATATATATATATATATATATATATATATATATATATATATATATATATATATATATCTGTGTGTGTGTGTGTGTGTGTGTGTGTGTTAATGATGTGATTAAATTGCAATCCTAAAATGCAGTGATACTTATATGAAATCACCCCCGGTGGACCTGAAAATATATGCATTATGTTTTAGACTCTCGGTGTGTCCGTTATATCGCTTATCGTTAAGTTTTGTATCGATATATCATTTGAAAGGACCAATTCCGATTTGTGATATGAAGTCAATGGAGAATTGAACGGGTGGATCCGATGGATTTATATAGCCGATTTAATGCTTTTTGAGTTCTGACGTAAACCAAAGATTAGCATCAATTTCATTGTATAAAGGCAAAATCAGTGTTAAAGCCAAATTCGAAGAAAAGGTAGTTGGGCATGCTTTCTTTGTATTTTGGTCAATCAAAATGCCCGATATATACATAAGCCCAGTTTTTGGACAAATCAAAGTCTAACGTAGTTAATTATGGTTAATGCAGGTTAAGATTTATTAAAGCATCCATAGAGGAACTCAAGAGCCGATTAACAGAGCAGAAAATCCAGCAGTTATCCTCATCCTCTAGTTCAATTATTGCTTGTTATTGTATGTTCTTTGAGGTGTCTTTTACCCTCTGTAAAATTCTGTAATAATTTTTGCTTCAAATAGTTAGAGAAGAAGTTAAGTAGTTTGATAGTTTCAAAGATCAGTAATGATTCCCAATGTATAAAAGAGGAAGAACTACAATGAAAAGGGGTTGTTGGAATTTTGGAGAACTTGGATACTAAGCACTGTATTCCTTATATAGTTGTTGATTAATGAAAGAAAAAGAAGTTTCCATGAATTGTTGGGTATAATTTTGTCACTTCTCTGTCATGCGTCATCCTATGTTTTCATCTTTCAAGTATAGTAATGAAGCTGCAGGTCTTTATTTGCTTATGTAGATAAAGTTAAAAATCCCCTAAAAGAGCACTGCTATACTTGAAGTTTTCATCTTCCTTTCTAATTTATAGATAATAGTTTATGTGTAAGGAAACATATTATCTTTAACTTCTCCAAGGGTCACAGATAATAGTTTCTGTGTCAAGCAGCATATTGTCTATGATTCAGTTATCATTTTCGTAATTCTTCGAAGTGACAGATAGTAGGTTCTGTGTTAAGAAGCATATTATCTTTAACTTCTCCTTCAAGATTTCTTCATTCATCATTTATATCTAGCAACAAATGGAATTCTGAGATTTTCCGGTCACACATGTATTAAGGGTTAAAGACCAAGTTTTCTAGGTCCTTCATTTGAGAACACAACAAACAATAAAGTGACAAATAAGTGACAACAAACAATAATCATTAATGTCTTAAACAAAATTCTCCACAGCCAGGAAATTGGTTTCTTAAGGTACAACATTAATTGGTGCCGCTGCTGGGGAGAGAAGACAAGAAAACTTTTCCCTAAGTTTTCAATATTTTCCTCTGGTTGTTCAGTGAGGAGGAAATATTTGGTTGTTTTGAATCAAAGTAATAACCATGGCTCCAAGAAGAACTCATACAAGATCAGACACTTCACAACAAAAGGTTCAAGCTCTTTCAGATTCTTAAAGGTTAGTTTCTAAGAGGGTTGGAAGGTCTAAGATCCCAATTACATCAATTCCTACATTATCTACATCAGGCAGTAATTCACCTGAACATTCATCTGATAAAGTGTCATATTTTTCATCATCTTCATCTCAGGAAGCTAACTGTCAAGTGAAATCTTCAGAATCTATTACTTTTCATTTATCTGCTATAGTTATTCAACCTAAACCGATAGCCACATTACCACCTCCACATATTTCATTTACCTCTCAGTCAGGTTCCAGATCTGTTGGTAATCAAAGTTCAATAAATATGGTATCACCTACATTTTTTGTGAATAGGTATGCACCTCTTCAACTGCCACAATCGTTCAATCAAATGTTGTAGGATTTCCTCAAGATTCTTCCTCATTTTACAGGGGAAGATGAACAAACTGCAGAGAATCATGTGTCTGTATTTTACAATTTTCCAGAAAACAAAAATGTTGAACATATGTTGTTCTAAGACTTTTTGTTCAGTCCTTGGATGGAGAAGCAAGGAAATGGTTTAAAGGACTTCCCAATATTTCTATTCCTTCTTCGGAAGAGATGGAATGTTTATTCATTTAGAAATGGGGAGAAAAAAAATACCATGGGTATTCATTAACAGAGTTTAATGCCATAAAGAATAAGTCTGATGAAACTGTGGTTGAATTTGTCAGAAGATTTAACAAATTGTACAATAGTCTCCCAGCGGAGATTAAGCCTCCTCTTGCTGGTGCAAAAATAACTTTTGCAGGGGCTTTCGAAACAAATTTTTGATTCACGTTAAGGGAAAGAAGATATCCAACCCTTGATCAAATCCAAACAGATGCATTAGAGATAGAAGCAAATTTGGTGGCTGTAGGAAAAGCACGAGAGACACAGCCTATCCAAGACAAGGGAAAGGCAAAGATGGAATCCTCTCAAAGTGAAGCATTGGAGGATATGTGTAATGTAATTAAAGCTTTGTCAGATAAGTTAAATAACTTAGAGTTAGAAAATCAGAATTTTCAGAAGCAAACAAAATATAATAAGAAATTTAATCCCCAATACAGAAGACAACCTTCGCAAATCATGCAAAGGGAAAGAAAAATCAAGATCAGATTCAAGCACCATTATATATAGAAGAAGATCCTAGTGAAGAACAACCTGAAGATCAAATTTCTACGTTATATGTAGTAGATGAAGATGAACTTGGTATCGAAGGAGAAGAATATGTATATGATGAAACAGATGCCATTCATGATGAAAATGATATTGATGAATATTGGAATCAATTTTCTGATTTTATGCAGGCTGAACTACATAAGAAGTATGACTTGAGATCGATGAAAAGATCAAGAATTTTTTGTGACCACCAACAACCCCCCTCCTTTAGTATTAGCAATAACGCTAAAGAAGTGGGGACCCTTAGTAAAAATCCAAAAATATTTTATAATTTTTTTTTGTATTATACTCCTAAAAAATACATCGCACGGAGAAGACTCAAGCATTCCTTTATGAGCACATTAAAACAACTGCGAAGAAACGACGCGAAATTCACTGCATCGCATACATTAAGAAGCACCAATAAATGAAAAATCTTAAGAAATCTCTGATGGCCGATATGCAACATCGCATATCGCAACGTCGCATAAACAGCACACGAATAACTTAACAAATTGCAGCAATCTGCGATAAAAGCGATGCTGCGATCTGCGATAAAAGCAATCTGTGATCTCGCTATGTTGCGATGCTGCGATCTGCGATAATTGCGATCTACGATCTTGTGATGATGCGATCTGCACGATTCTGTGATACGAGTCGCAGAAATCACCCATCGCAAATTTTCCTCGGCTCAGCATTCAAGAAAAGCTGTCCCTAAACCAAAAATTGGGTGCACGCCTTAAAGAAAATTAATGAATGTACGCCAAGGTATTCATGAAGGACAGTTTTGTGTTTTTCAAAGAGTCAGTTCACTGTGGGTGTCATGATTTTACACATTCGTAGAACTTAAAGCTTTCATGTCAAAATTTATTATCATTACCTTTTCCTTTGCGTGAACTGTAGGAAACATCTAAGGAAAAAGGGAAAGCGCCAATGCTCGGAGAACAGAGAAGAGATGCCATCATAAACAAATATTGCATGCAACAGAAACGTAGATTTCAGAGTGTTACTGAACAAGTGCTGATATCAATAGGCGATTCGACACTCAAGGTCAAAAAACTCACAAAAGCGGCATGTTTACAAAATTCTGAAGCTCATACCCGGTAAAGGAAAAAGCGCTAAAGGCGGAAAACACACCAAAAAGCAAAGTCCCTAACTTGCTCAGTCATCCGCGAGTCCGGAAGCTGAGATAGCAAAAGCAGAGGCAGTTTAAGAAGAATCTGGGTTGTTACCAAGCATACACTCAGTAAATTCGCCCAACCAGAAGATGATTCTCAAAAATATCTTCTAGTATACTAAAAAGTGGTGCCAGCACTTGCCATTTCTATTTTCGTAGCTCAAACGAAAGCAGAAGATGACCAGCCGACTCTTCCGAGACAAATGTTGCATGCTCGCAGCATTAAGGAGCAAATGCAGAAATAGTTAGAAATTAGATTCAATTTTTAGAAATAAGTTTGCTTAGATAAAGGGCGATCATTTAAACTGTATCCGAAATTTATGTAATTAAGTTATTTATTTAGCAGTATTTAAACCCTTCTCATGCATTTAGAGAAGGGTCCAGAAATTTGTCAAAAAATTGTCCTCAGGACATGCACTTCTGCACCCTTAGAGGAGGTTTTGATGAATGGATGGATTGAGATTTATCAATGTTTGCATTTGATATCTGCTACTGATGTTGCACTTCTGTACTCTTGGTAGATATTGGAACAAGGAGAGATAAATCATTGTTGCTTGAAGCTTATGAGTAGGACTTGTCATAAATGGTACTTTTATCTCTTGGCCATTTCTGCTTATATTCTTAAAGTGATATACAGTTTTTTAGTTGTTTATATGTTATTGCATGAATATATGAGTTACCATTTGGCACTTGTGTATGGTGGAGTCATTTATTTATGTTTGATATATGAATAACTTATTATGTGATATGCTGTTCACAACTGTTTTGCCTAACTTTTTATGCAAAGTGGTTCATCTTAATTGATTTCCATTCTTATGATAGCTAAATGATCTTTATTACCAGTTATTGTTTGAAATCTCTTTAGATCGCATAATAGAAGAAATACACCCCAGGTTAGTATAGATTAGATGTGTTGTTTTCATTAGATTACAATATCATAGAATTAGATTAAAGTAGCTTAGATTAAAACTCTTAGATCAGCATCATCCAACTTTTCACACACACACACACCCTTAGATTGGGAAACTGGTCCCATTATCCCCAGTCGGACCCGCTATACCAAACGGATAAGGAGCTGCCAACCAAGGTCCGGACCGGGTGGGTATCCCCCTTGTTGTCGACCCGATTTTCAGGCCTTCAACATATCTGGTGCTAGAGGAGGACCTGAACTATGAATGGCACTTAAATCAAAATCTAAATACCATTCTGAGAGTAAAACACCCTTATCATCTCGCCCAACTTCTCCAGTATATTTAAATCCAGAGTCGGAAGTCGCTCGAGTATCAATCGTTGCTACACACCCTAATATTTCAGACCAATTTACCATTAAACCTCCTGGGGTCGAATCTCTGATTCACAAACTTCAGGGATTTTCCATTTCTCCTCAGAGGTCTAATAAATCTGAAAGCAGTGTGACTTCACAGTACAATCCTGCTCATCCCCTAACTAGATTGAAAAGTGAAAAAATTGGCATACAGCCAACTGAGTTGCCTCTTCCCACCAGGAAAAGAGCGAGGAAATCACCACAAGAGTCTGACAGTGAGACTCTTTCGTCTTCATCACCCATTTCAACTACCTCACTGCGAGGTCAACCACCCACACCTCCATTCCAAACCATCATCCATCCGTCTACCACAATCCCTCTTTAATCATCCACGATCATAGTATCCTCATCTTCCAAACCACAGAGATCATCTCCTGCGCTTTTCTCTACTAGCAGCTCAACGATGGCCCAATCTCCATGGAACAACCCTGGGGCAGTCTTGATGCCTACACCCTTGAGCCCAATACCAGCCCATCCTGAGAAATGGCTGCCTAAATTCAATCCAGAAGAAGGCATGCTAGCAGAAGAACACATAAACAATTTCATGCTTTCTATCAATCTCAACGGAGTTACTAATGAAGATGTTGTTGTTCGGCTTTTTCCCTATACACTGCAAGGAACAGCCGGGTCATGGTATTTTTCATTACCTTCCGGGTCTATCACAAGTTGGGATATCTTCCACAATCAATTCCTTATCAAGTTTGGTGATGACAGATCCACAACAACATTAATCAATGACCTATCCAATCTTAAGGCCCAAGCTAAAGAACCTATCAAAGATTTTGATTTACGGTTCAATAAGATTCTCAACAAAATTCCTACTGCTTCCCAACCCAGCGAAGAAGTACGATGTGAATGGTACATTACTGCTTTACCATCAAACATAGCAATCTTCGTGGATAGAGAAAATGAAACAACCTTAGTTGAAAACATGACAGAGGCGATAGCAGTAGAGAAACGCGTAATAGCCCTCGAAAAGAGATTCGCGATAGAGGAACGAAAGTCTAAAAATGTCACCTTCAAGGAAGACTCCAAGAAGAAACAAACAAAAGACCCTTTCGATTTGGAAGGATTGCAGAAAGTATTAAAGACCATGTCTAATGAGATGATTGACATAAGAAAACAAGTAGCAGAAACTTCTTTAAAAAAGCCCTACAGAACTTTTAAAAGAGGTCCTTCAACGGATGCAAAACTACCCAATGCCATCTCCAATGCTGAAACTGAGGAAGAGGAAGTTGAAGAAAGTGCCACTGAAGGGAAAACCGATGACGAAGAAGTTGTGGAATTACAAGGAATGTGGGATTTCATCCTCCCACAAGAAGAAGATCAAGAAGTATTTCCGGTTAGCACACGAAGCAAAAATCAGCTTGATCCTCCACAAACTACCCCTAAGCAGAAGGGCGCAAGCCCTACAACAAAAGATAAATTTGCAACAAAGAAAACAAAAACTAAAGCGACTCAATCTAGCCCAGTCTGAGCAGATCAAACAACTCCATCAAAAACACTGATATTGTTGGATGAAATGGAGTACAATATTGTTGATGACATGAAAAAGACTAGGGCTAATATTACCCTTTATGAATTGAGCAAATTGAAGCATCAACAGAAGATAATAATGAAAGAATTACATGTTGTGCCTATTGTACCTTTGTCTGCCGCTGTACTCTCTCAAGCTTCCCATAACATGGGAAGACCTCCAACTAACGCGATCAATAAGATTGATCCAAATGATATCGCCTTGATTGGAGGAAGATCAAGATCTCACACTCCCCCGTTTCTTCTCACTTACGAGATTTTCAACAAAAATGTGCACAATTGTTTGGTAGATTCCGGTGCTTCTTTGAATATTTTACCCAGATCAATATGTGCTAAGCTAAATGTTCAACCACAAAAATACGCAGTGCGTCTAGTTCAGTTTGATCGATCTCAAGTCGAAGTGATTGGTGAAATTAATCAAGTAACCATAAGATTGTCACCTAACCCGAAGGTATGTCAGATTATTGACATTCTAGTGGCCGATATCCCAGAATTCTATGGATTAATTCTTAGCAGGGATTGGTCCGAGAAGCTCCACGGATACTTTGCAACCGACTGGTCGCACATGTGGTTACCCTACAACGGTAAACCGAACCAGATAAAGGTTGAACGAGACTTACACCAGAAGTACATAGTAACGGAATTAGAGGGAGAAAATGAAGCAGTATCGTATAACAGCAGTATCATAGGCAATTACTCGGTAGATTCTTTTCTCGGTAATTTCAATGCTCACCCATCACCTTACTTAGAAAATTCAGTTTTGTCCCAAGTCGAAAATTTTTCCCAAACTGATATTTCAAAGTGTGTTAATTTTGTAGATGAACCTGTAAATACATCTTTGTTTTAGAAATTATATTTCGATGGCTCTAAATCTAACGAAGGAGCAGGAGCAGGATGTGGTCTGATTAGTCCAGAAGGAAACAAGACCATGCTTACATGCAGACTCGAATTCAATTGCACAAACAATACAACAGAATATGAGGCCTTGGCGCAAGGCCCATACAAAGCAATCAGGTTAAACGTCAAGTATCTTCAGGTCTTTGGAGACTGAGATTATCGTCAAACAGGTACATAACACTATACATTGCCTATTAGGTCATTTAAAACACTATCAATCTTTAGTACAAGATCTAACTGAGCATTTCATAGCATTTAATATTTCTTCAATCCTGAGACTCCAAAACGCGAGCGCAGACCTTTTGGCTAACTTAGCCTCTAGGCTTATTCCCTCCAAAGATTTTAGTCCAGATAGATTCTCAATAGAATTAATATTTAGACCATCCATCCCTGACAACATTACAAATTGGAGAGTATTCAATGATGATCCTGATATTGTAAATTTCCTCACTTCTGAAGGATCCTACTCCAATAAGATAATTGGCGAAGACCATCACGATCGACAAACACAACAAAATAGAACTGATAATGCTATACCTAAATCGGTGGTTAAGTTAGAAGACTTGTACGATTTGAAAAATCAGTTTAAGAGGTCTACCAATTCAAAGCTTTACAGTTCAACTCTGAACTACGAATTAGTAAACCTAGGAACCGATGATAAACCACAAAACGTTAATCTAGGCATAGGCCTGGCCCCTGAAGAAAAACTAGCGTATATTCGTCTTTTGAGACAATATAAAAATGTTTTTGCCTGGAATTACGATGCGCTGAAGACATACGACGCTTCTATCATTCAACACACTATTCCTATGATTGACAACGAAAAACCTGTCCAACAGAAACTGAGAAAGATCCACCCCAATTTAGAAAATCAGATAAAAACTGAGCTAAATAAGTTATTAAAAGCCAGAATAATTTTCCCCGTCAGACATTCCAAATGGGTCTCCAATATGGTACCCGTTAGGAAGAAAAACAGAGCTATTAGAATCTGTATCGATTTTCGAAATCTTAACAAAGCCTGTCAAAAAGACAATTTTCCTCTTCCACCTATGGAACAGATATTATAGGCAGTAGCAGGTTCAGAACTGATGTCTTTCTTGGACGGATTTTCAGGATATAATCAAGTGCTGGTACATCCCAATGATCAATTGAAAACAACATTCAGAACTAAATGGGGCACATACGCATATCGGAAGATGCCATTTGGTTTGATTAATGCCGGCGCTACATTTCAAAGAGCCATGGACATCGCATTTAAGGGTTTAGTCAACAAATCTGTAGTGATTTATTTGGATGATATAACAGTGTATTCCAAGAAGCGAAGTGACCATCTCAGAGATTTAAAACAAATTTTTCAATGATGTTTAAGGTATGGGATTTCACTTAACCCAAAGAAATCTTCTTTCGCATTAAGTGAAGGAAAACTTCTAGGATTCATAGTGTCAAAGTCTGGTATTCACATTGATCCTGACAAAATCAAAGAGATCTCTGAAATATCCCTACCTCATAATAAAAAAGCCATGCAATATTTCCTTGGTCAAATCAATTTTGTAAAGGGATTTGTCCCAGATTTTTCACGAATTGTGTCTCCTTTGCAAATCATGATTAAAAAGAATTCAACTTTCAAATGGGGTCAAGAGGAACATGAAGCATTCAACCTGATCAAACAAGCTATTATTAATGCTCCATCTTTAGCAACCCTGAATTTTTCAGAATCTTTTGTTTTATACACATTTGCCTCAGAGAAATCATATGCTGCGATTCTAACCCATGCAAATCAAGAAAAAACAGAAGCTCCAATTGTGTTTTTTAGCTCAAATTTACAAGGTGTTGAACTCAATTTTTCAGACGTAGAGAAACAGGCCTATGCTGTTTTCAAAGCGGTCAAATATTTCAGACCTTTCTTACTCAAAACCCATATTAAGATCATAGTACCATTTCCAGCGGTAAGGAATCTTCTAGTACAGAAGGATATGGGCGAGAAAAGAGCAAATTGGATCACTGCTTTACAGGAATACGATCTTGAGATTAAACCAGCAAACATCGTAAGAGGTCAAGGCTTCTGCAAAATGTTGGCTGGAGCATCGCAAATCCCTGAAATTTCATCTGAAGAGGTACAAATGTATGAGGTAAGCCTAAACGATGCAGAATCATTGTATGCTGATACCATTTATTATCTTAAGAACGGGTATGCTCCATCTCACCTGGATCACACTAAGAAAAGAGCTCTGAGATTGAAAGCTAAACAATATCAGCTCATAAATGATATTCTTTTTAGAAAGAATTATGATTATGTTCTTCTTAGATGTGTTGAAAAAACTGAAGCCGAAAAAGTTTTGCAGGAACTCCACAATGGACCAGCAGGCGGACACTATGCTGGAGACACTACTGCACATAAAATTTTACGTGCAGGATATTACTGGCCTATGCTGTTCAAAGATTCACATAGTTACGTGAGGAAATGTCAAGTCTGCCAAACTACTGCTGGAAGACAAAAGAAGTTGTCCCTGCCACTACAACCGGTAAACATCGAGCAACCATTCAGCCAGTGGGGCTTGGACATAATAGGTGAGATCGTTCCTCACTCTTCTAACTAGCATAGATACATCCTCACGGCAACAGATTATTTTACTAAATGGGTAGAGGCAGTTCCTCTCAAGACAGCTAATTCTGAAAATATTATCGAATTCATAGATCAGTTTGTAATCACTAAGTTTGGATTGCCAACAACTTTAATGTTTGATAATGCATCATACTTTTCTGGAAATGCAATGACTGAGTTTGCACTTAAAAGAGGATTCAAACTAAAATATTCAGCCAATTACTATCTGCAAGGTAATGGGTTAGTTGATTCAACAAATAAAAACCTAATCAAGATTATTAAAGGAACAGTTGACCAAAAGCAAAAGAATTGGCATAAAGCTTTGATAAATGCTTTATGGGCAGATAGAATAACAAAAAAATCTTCGATCGACACTTCCCCCTTTAATTTAGTTTATGGGAAAGAAGCAGTTCTTCCAACTCACTTAGTCATTCCCTCTTTGTCTTTAATACAATACATTGATGAAGTGCCTACTTCCTCCATACAACTAAGACAAATGGAAATAATTAAATTAGAAGAACAGCGAGAACAAGCTAAGAGAACCCATGCTCATCATCAAGTGCTAATAAAATCCTCTTTCAATTCAAACAAAATGACCGGAAAATTTTTTCAGATGGGAGATTTAGTTTTAAAATGGGATAAGGCTCATGAAGAAAAGGGCAAACATACAAAATTTCAAAAGATGTGGCTTGGTCCTTTTCAGATTGTTGAAGTCATAGGTTCATCAACGTTTGTCTTACAAGATCTAGCAGGTAGAAGGGATTCTTTACCTGTTAATGGTCAAATCCTTAAAATATATTTTCCATAGAAGATTATTCTTCTATTTTGTAGAATAGTTTTGTTTTTTTTCTTCTTTTTTCTTTTTCATAATAAAACCGGTTGTTAATGGTTACTATCGGTATTCGCGAAAATACACCAATTCTCTTTCAGATTTTGAGCTTTTCTCTTGTATAAATAGAAAATTTTTGAAAATCTGATCTTTATTATTGACAAATACAGTTAAAATAAACTTTAGCCTAGATATGATATTAGTTTCAACTTCAAAAAATTTGATGAAAGCAAACTTTAGCGAAGGAATTGTTTTATATCAGCACAATGAAAGGTATCAATAACAAAATAAAGATTCTCTGTAAAATTGTTGTTTTCAAACTCTATTATTGCCGTCCAGAGCTTTCTTA
Source organism: Pinus tabuliformis (assembly GCA_031772625.1). NCBI lineage: Eukaryota > Viridiplantae > Streptophyta > Pinopsida > Pinales > Pinaceae > Pinus > Pinus tabuliformis. The sequence goes on along the minus strand of CM062810.1, from coordinate 411,000,497 downwards.
AGGAAAACAATGATATCCTCCCTGTTAAAGAAAATCGCAGCATTGAGAGGGACAATCCAAGAAACACTATATCTCAAAGAATAAGAGGTCTCATCACGAGCCGGCTTATCATGATCACAGATATTATAACTTTGCTGACTTTGCCAAACACTATCCATCAAAACAGGGCAATGACTCAAGATTATTGAAATCAAAAGACAAGGGGTCTCATCACGAGCCAGCTTGTTCAGCAAAAGTGTAAATTAAGTGAATGACTGTGTCATAATTTGTCTACCAAACCAGGACATTGTTCTTTAAGAATAAAAAAGGAAAAAGTGTCAAAATGGATTTTTTCTTTGAGGGTTGTAGATAACCTTAAACAGGATAAAGGATCATTGCTGAGTAACAAGTAACCCTGTCGAGGCTATGGATGCCTGCTGGCAGCAGAGGCTCTACCTATGACAAACAAGCATATTTTAAGGCTAGCACACAGAGAAGACTTTATTTTATCTTTACATGACCAAGTAATGGCTGATGTAGATACAAAGACAAGCCTGAGGAAGCAAACAATTAGAAAAGAAAGAAGTTGAAACAAAATATCATTGATAGAATAAGGCATAATGTACTCTATCTGTCCATAACAAAGTTTAGATTTATGAAAATTTTTCTGTTTTGGAAGTTTAAAGAATTCAATAGAAAAGCAGAGATAACTAGTTCTTCCAAGTGAATCGCCATTGTTGTGACCACCAACAACCCCTCTCCTTCTTTAGTATTAGCAATAACGCTAAACAAGTGGGGACCCTTAGTAAAAAATCCAAAAAGATTTTATAAATTTTTTTTTGTATTATACTCCTAAAAAATACATCTCACAGAGAAGAGTCAAGCATTCCTTTATGAGCACATTAAAACAACTGTGAAGAAACGACGCGAAATTCACGGCATCGCATACATTAAGAAGCGCCCATAAATGAATAATCTTAAGAAATCTCTGATGGCCGATATGCGACATCGCATATCGCAACATCGCATAAACAGCACACGAATAACTTAACAAATTGCAGCGATCTGCGATGCTGCGATCTGCGATAAAAGCGATGCTGCGATCTGTGATAAAAGCAATCTGCGATCTGCGATCTTGCGATGATGTGATCTGCACGATTCTGCGATACGAGTCGCAGAAACACCCATCGCAAATTTTCCTCGGCTCAGCATTCAAGAAAAGCTGTCCCTAAACCAAAAATTGGGCGCACACCTTAAAGAAAATTAATGAATGTATGCCAAGGTATTCATGAAGGACAGTTTTGTGTTTTTCGAAGAGTCAGTTCACTGTGGGTTTCATGATTTTACACATTCGTAGAACTTAAAGCTTTCATGTCAAAATTTATTATCATTACCTTTTCCTTTGCGTGAACTGCAGGAAACATCTAAGGAAAAAGGGAAAGCACCAATGCTCGGAGAACAGAGAAGAGATGCCATCATAAACGGATATCGCATGCAACAGAAACACAGATTTCAGAGTGTTACTGAACAAGTGCTGATATCAATAGGCGATTTGACACTCAAGGTCAAAAAACTCACAAAAGCAGCATGTTTACAAAATTCTGAAGCTCATACCCAGTAAAGGAAAAAGCACTAAAGGCGGAAAACACACTAGAAAGCAAAGTCCCTAACTTGCTCAGTCATCCGCGAGTCCGGAAGCTGAGCTAGCAAAAGCAAAGGCAGTTTAAGAAGAATCTGGGTTGTTACCAAGCATACACGCAGTAAATTAGCCCAACCAGAAGATGATTCTCAAAAATATCTTCTAGTTTACTAAAAAGTGGTGCCAGCACTTGCCATTTCTATTTTCGTAGCTCAAACGGAAGCAGAAGACGACCGGCCGACTCTTCCCAGACAAATGTTGCATGCTCGCAACATTAAGGAGCAAATGCAGAAATAGTTAGAAATTAGATTCAATTTTTAGAAATAAGTTTGCTTAGATAAAGGGCGGTCATTTAAACCGCATCCAAAATTTATGTAATTAAGTTATTTAGTTAGCAGTATTTAAACCCTTCTCATGCATTTAGAGAAGGGTCCAGAAATTTGTCAAAAACTTGTCCTCAGAACATGCACTTCTGCACCCTTAGAGGAGGTTTTGATGAATGGATGGATTGAGATTTATCAATGTTTGCATTTGATATCTGCTACTGATGTTGCACTTCTGTACTCTTGGTAGATATTGGAACAAGGAGAGATAAATCATTGTTGCTTGAAGCTTATGAGTAGGACTTGTCATAAATGGTACTTTTATCTCTTGGCCATTTCTGCTTATATTCTTAAAGTGATATACAGTTTTTTAGTTGTTTATATGTTATTGCATGAATATATGAGTTACCATTTGGCACTTGTGTACAGTGGAGTCATTTATTTATGTTTGATATATGAATAACTTATTATGTGATATGCTGTTCACAACTGTTTTGCCTAACTTTTTATGCAAAGTGGTTCATCTTAATTGATTTCCATTCTTATGATAGCTAAATGATCTTTATTAGCAGTTATTTTTTGAAATCTCTTTAGATCGCATAATAGAAGAAATACACCCCGGGTTAGCATAGATTAGATGTGTTGTTTTCATTAGATTACAATATCATAGAATTAGATTAAAGTAGCTTAGATTAAAACTCTTAGATCAGCATCATCCAACTTTTCACACACACACACCCTTAGATTGGGAAACTGGTCCCATTATCCCCAGTCAGACCCGCTATACCAAACGGATAAGGAGCTGCCAACCAAGGTCCGGACCGGGTGGGTATCCCCCTTGTTGTCGACCCGATTTTCAGGCCTTCAACAGAAATCAAGAAAATGAAAGTTAGAAGCAAGTTTCAACTTCCTCACCAAAGGCGACTCCACAAGAATTTCAGCCCGCAAAAAAGTAAACAAAGGAAAAAAAAAATAGAACACAAATGGCAAGATACAAATACTTCAATGTGAGTCTTCTCAAGATCAAACTGAAAAATTTCCTTTGGAGAAACTTGTTTCAATTCCTCAAGTAATTCCAAGTCATGAAGAAAGGTGAATATGAGAATGAAAGGACTGCTAAACAAGGTCACTTGTTTAGTGTTACTAAGGAGTTGGAAAAGGTAAGAATACAAGTTCTCCTTACAGAGTTGGAAAAAACACCTATTTATCAAAAGGATATTGTTGAGTTTATTAATTTAAAAGAAAATGAGAGTATAAATGACACTGTAAATTTGCAAGAAGATAAACTAGTAGTGATTTTTGGTCCACGTGTAGAGGAAATAGATTCTTCAATACCTCCCTTTTATATTTCCTTATTGGTACATGATTTCCTCCTACATAACTATATGTTTGATTCGGGATCTTTACATAAGCTTATGCCTTTTTTAGTAATGAAGCAACTGAATCTACAAGTTACCAAAACTTATAGGGACTTGTATTCTTTTGATTCGAACAAAGTCCAGTGTTTAGGGGTTATTAAGGATCTGGTAGTGTTACTAGCCCAAATTCTAGCTAGAAGCTTGATCATGGTTGTAGTAATAGCAAATATTCTTGATAGATTTGGAATGCTTATGTTGTTATATCTATTTTTGGTGGGGAAGAAAGGAGATTGTATAGAGAAATTAGATTTGTAAAAACAATTACAAAAAATGGAGCAAGTAATTCACCTGTATATATCTAGGAGAAGGATGATTTTGCTTGTTTCACACTACATGATAATGAAGAGCTGGTTGAAGACAATCAGAAGCAGCTTACTCCAGCCAATGTAATTACAGATTTGCAAACTGAAGGAGTTTGGAAATGCTTCTTTGATGGAGCTTATTCCAAGTAAGGAACAAGTGTTGGTTTTCTTCTAATTGCGCCTAGAGGTAGTACGTTCCATTTTTATTTCAAATTAGAGTTCGAGGCAACAAGCAACGTGGAAGAATATGAGTCCTTGACTATTGCTTTACAAACAACTAAACATATGGGAATTAAGTGAATTTCTACTTTTAGAGATTCTGAGCTGATTATTAAGAAAATAAAAGATTGTTGCCAAACAAAGCACACTAGGCTTAGGGCATACAAAAATGAGGTATGGGATTTGATTGAGAAATTTTTTGAAGCTTTTAACATTCAATACATTCCAAGAGATGAGAATAGATTAGCAGATTTGTTGGCTGTGGCTGCTAGTACTTTCAAGCCTCCTATTAATGCAAGATTAAGATATGAGATAGAGATGAGACATAGCGCCTCTATTCCTGATAATGTTAAGAATTGGCAAGTTTTTGAGGATGATCAGCAAATTAAGGAGTTTTGACTATGGTTGAAGAGTTTCAGGGCACAGAAATTGATCAAGATGAAGAAGAAACAACAGAAGTTGTAGAAGTGAGTGGTTTAAAAGATTCAATAGCTAATCTGAAAATATTTCAATTGAAATATAATATTATGCCAAAGGGACTTGTTCCCATTGATTTTTTTTTTAATCCCAATGATGTAGCTATTGACCCAGGGAAAAGTTCACAGGAGGAACACATTTAGGATCACAACCTTGGAACTTAAGAGAATCCCAGGTTAGTGAAATTATTTAGTGTAGTTCGAGCTAATTTTCAAGAAAGATATATTAAAATTTTTAAGAATTATGTTGATGTCTTTGCATGGTCTTATGAAGATTTCAAGACCTATTATGTAAATATTATTCAACACAAGATTCCCTTGAAGGAGGGAATTACACCCTACAAACAGAAGCTCAGACAGATAAATCCTCTGCTTCTACCATCAATTGAAAAGGATGTCAAGAAGTTGCTTGATGCCAAAATAATAGTTCCACTTAGGTATTTTGATTGGGTGGCTAATTTAGTACTTGTGAGAAAGAAAAATGGAGAAATAAGGTTATGTGTTGATTTCAGAAATCTCAATAGAGCTTCTTTGAAAGATAACTATCCATTGCCTAAAATGGATCATGTGCTGCAAAAGGTAATGACCTCCTTTATAATGTCAATGCTAGATGGATTTTTTGGTTATAAACAGGTGGTTGTGGATAAGGAGGATCAGAAGAAAACAACATTCACAACTCCTTAGGGAACCTTTATGTATGTCAGGATGCCTTTTAGATTGATGAACATAGGCGTTGCATTTCCAAGGGCTATGGATATTTCTTTTGTTGGAGATATGTTTGCAGTAATATATTTGGATGATATTATTGTTTTCTCAAAGTATGATGAAGAACATTTGGACCATTTTAAAAAGACTTTTGATAAATGTAGAAGATTTGGATTTTCCTTAAATCCCAAGAAATCCATTTTTTCTCTGGAAGCAAGAAAACTATTGGGGCACATTGTTTCTTGAGATGGACTAAAGATAGATCTAGCTAGAGTACAAGTTGTGCAAAAAATACCATTTCCTAGGAGTAAAAAGGATTTTCAAAAGTTTCTGGGAAAGATAAACTTCCTGAGAAGATTTGTATCCAACTATGTAGAAATTGTAAAAGAAATTACTAATATGCTAAAGAAGGAGAATGAAGTGAATTGGACCAAAGAATCTAGAGAATCATTTTCTAGGATTAAAGAGGCATTACAAGTAGCTCCAATCATAATCAACCCTGATTACCAAAATCCTTTCCAAGTTTTTTCACTTGCATCATCAAGTTCAATAGTTGTTGTCTTACTACAGAATTATGATGAAGAGAAAGAGTAGCCAGTTGCTTTCTTCAGTAAGATTCTTAGGGATTCTCAACTGAAATATAATATTCTTGAGAAACAGGTGTATTCTTTGGGAAAAGCCCTAAAAATTTTAGAACTTATGTGATACAGTCACAAATCATTACTTATGTGCCAAATGCTGCAGTGAAAGATGTATTACTACAAGGAGATGTAGAAGGTAGAACAGGAAAATGGATAGCCAAGATCCAAGAATATGATTTGGACATAAAACCCACAAAGCTGGTGGAAGGAAAAGGATTGGCAAAAATGTTGACAGAATCAAACTTTCCAGCATTGGGAATCAACTTGTTGGCACTTGTGGATGAAAAAGCAACTGAAGAAAGTGAAGGAAAGAAAGAGCCAGGTATGAAGATCAGGCATAAATTTTTGTGTTCGGAATGGTATAAGCATATAATTCATTATTTTTGCTCTCTTTCCTGTCCCCAATCCTTAGATAGAACAAAGTATAGGGCACTAAAGATCAAGGCACAACCATATGTGAGTGTGGAAGGGAGATTGTACTGGAAGGATCATGTTGGAATTTTATTGCTATGTTTAACAGAGGATGAATTTACAGAAACAATCAAATATTATCATGAGGCTTTATGTGGAGGACATTACAGTTGGAAAGTAACTACACATAAGATCCTTAAGGTAGGATTTTATTGGCCTACTTTATTTGGTGATACATATAAGTTTCTTAGAAGTTGTCAGAAGTGTCAACTTTTCTCCGAGAAAAAGAGATTAGCCCCTTTCCCTTTGATTCCAGTTTTCATAGAGGAGCCATTTAGACAATGGGGATTTGACTTTGTTGAAGAAATCAATCCACCTTCAAGTAGACAACACAAATGGGTTCTCACAACAACTGATTATTTCACCAAATGGGTAGAGATTGTACCTACTAAGAAAGAAAATGATCAGATAGTAATGATGTTCTTGGAGGAGAATATTTTCAGTAGGTTTGGATGCCCCATCAAAATTATAATAGACAATGCTCAAGTTTTCAATTCAAGTAACTTTATTGCTTTTGGTCACAATTATAATGTTACATTTTCCCATTCAATGGCTTACCATCCACAGGGAAATGGATTAACTGAATCTACTAATAAAACTTTGATGAAGATCCTTAAGAAAACCATTGCAGAAAATCAAATAGATTGGGATTCTAAGTTAAAGTTTCCTCTGTGGGCTACTAGAGTAACTACAAGAAGATCTACAGGAAAATCAGATTTTGAATTAGTATATGGAACTCAAGCTCTATTTCCAAGTCAACTTGTGAAGTCGGTGATTGCAATGATTCAGGAGGCGAACGAAGAACCAAATTCTTTGATAAGAAGAATGAATAAAGTGATGGAGCTAAGTGAGAACAGGGACAAGGTAAGAGACAACTTGATTATGTATCAATCCACGATGAAAATTATTTTTGACAGAAAAGCCAAGGAATATGATTTTAAAGTTGCAGATTTAGTATTGAGATTGGATACCAAAAGAGAAGATAAGGGTAAACATGGGAAGTTTGATCCTCTCTAGTATGGCCCTTTTAGAATTGTTGAAGTAAGATCTAATAATACCTTCATTCCTGAGAATCTTGATGGTGAAACTCTATAGCAGCCTATCAATGGGCAATATTTAAAGCATTATTTCCAGTTCTAAAGAATAAGCTTCACTTCATTGTAAATACCAGAGTGAAATCAATGTACAAATGCCATAGAATTTAAATTTATACGAAGCAATATATGAATCTGTTAACACCCAGGTTGTTCCCTTTGACTCTAAGGGAATACGGACGGGGTAACCACTAACCAATCTTTGGATTACAGCTTCTAGCCCAACTGTAATCAGAGAGGGCTCTCTCTTTATGATTTGTCTCTGTTCTGTTGAGATTTTAGACTAGCTATGAGTTCAGGTTTGTTTAAGGTGTTTGTTGGGTGATAATTTCAGTCAAGGTTCTTATGTATTCTCCAAAGTGTTCTAGTCCATTGGGCTATGGAGTCAGTGGTCCTTTAGATGTTTGATGTGCTGCTTTGATATGGTAGTGATGCTGCAGAGCCAGATTAGTGTCTGAGAAACAACGTTTATAATAGTGATTGAGTGGAGTGTATCCAGTTAATGCAAGGCAATTAAGAATCTTACAGTAAACTGTTGGAGCAAGACAGTGAGAATATTGACCCAGGAGCATTTAAGAATTTCTAGGTGATATTCATACATATAGAATTAACAGCTACATGAGCAATTAAGAATTCATGTGCATAGTAATCCTGAAGACAAACATTTACAGTAGTAAAAATTGAGTACAAGGTGTAGTGAAACAAGTCCTGCACTATTCTTTCTTTTTACTGCTAGCTTAGTATAAGACGAGTATGATTTGACAAACATAAGAAAAACAAGAACAGAGTTTTGAAGAAAATTTGTTATTTCATCAGACATCACAAGAATTCTGCATCAACACACGGAGCATCCTCCAGACATCAAATAATTTCAGGAAATCACTGAGCTCATCCAGCCCTTTGTATTAGATAATTCTAAAAGTGTCTCATAGAGAAAATTACCAACCCCTTATGAGTTACTCAGGGGAGTATATATACAAAATTTACATCAAAAATATCAGCGAATGAGTTAATATCTCATTTATGATATGCTAATCTCTGGAATGCAGTAGCTGAAGGAATGAATGCTGCAGTAATTCTTTACTGCTTCAGCTGTCAAAATAGTCAGAAGATATTTGGACTTTATGGCTGTTAGAGTCGGATGGGGATGCGCTGTCCAAAACTTGGTTGGTTGTCATCGTCTATGTGATGAGTCACTTTTTTAGCTGCTTTTAAATGCTAACCCTTTTCTGCTGTTTGTCTTCTAGTGAGCTGGAGCTGGCAATGGCCTGAATGACTGAAGCTACAGTGGCAAAATCTGAAGCATAAATTGCCACCAATCCTCCTTAGGCATTTGATGTCTGCGCATCTTTATCAATGTTTCCTCGGCCTCTGTATGTCTATAAAGATTGGGAGGGGTTTCAAACAGGTGATTCACTTCAGTCTTAATGAAGAACAGGCCTTCAAGTTTGTCATATAAGCTCTGTCCTGTGGGAGGCCCTGTTTGTTCAGATGAACTGCCAGATGAAATAATTTGATTTTCAATAGTGGTTGCCATTCTGTTGGCCATTTGATCTGGAGAGATCAGTTTTCTTGCACCACTTAATAAGCTAGGTAGGCCTTTTGCTTGCAGCACTCCCATTTTTACTTTGTATTCCTCCACATCTTCTTGCATCTCATAGTACTTCCTCTCCACTGTTTGTATATAGTTTCTGAGAGTTAGTACCTTCTTGGCAGCGAGGACAGCCTCTGTTCTGTTGGGAATGCCTATAGCTGCCAATTCCTCCCTTTCTTGCCTGTTCAGGAAGTCTATCATTCTGTTTGCCTGCTCTGCTCTGTTCCCCAGCACTGTCTTGGCCCTCTGAATGTCTGCTTGAGCTTGGCCCATTAAATCCATCTGCTCATGCATTATTTTTATTGACCTCCATTGTTGTTTGATGGATTGGCCAATTTTGGCCCATAGAATTCTCTTGATGTCGGCCATAGCAGTCTCTAGATTCAGCTCTTTCTCTAGGGCCTTTATCTTTTCCTTTTGGGCCTTTATTTCTCTGCCCTGTTCTGCTACAGTCATTTTGGACTTGTCATACTTGGCATCCAGTTCTGCCAACTTCTCCTTGGCCTTCTTTATTTCATCTGCCTGGAGCTCCATTGCCTTGATGGCCTTGGTTAATTCCTCTACACTTGGGTTGGCATCTGGAGCTACTGCTCTTCCTGCTGCTTCTGTTGTGGGGGCCACTGCTGCCCCTGAAGTTGCTGCTGTCGTGGAAGTAGTTGGAGGAGCTTGGGAAGTGGATTCTCCCTGTTTATCTTGTAGTGCTCCTTCCAGCTCTTTCTCCAATTCCCTGATCCTTTGGTCTTGCTGCATTAGGAGGTCTAGTTGATCCTTAGCCTGTTTTTGCTTTTGAAGTTCTGCTGTTTGAGGGTGCTCTGTGGGCTGCAGCTTCAACCTCTTTTTCATTACATTCAGGTCATCGTCTTTCTTCTTCAAGAGGGTCTTTACACCCTTTGGATCACTAGGATCATGTCCAAGATCAATGATGATGTCCTCCAAAGATTTTATTCTGTTATCTTTGGCCAGAGAGGACATTCTCTCAAAATCCAATTGTGTGTTGGTATTCTTTAGGGATTCTTTCAGCTCATGGGCCATGGTTGCCTTCTCCACTAAAGTTGCATACACCATTTCTCCAGTTTGTTTGTGGAGTTCTATTTGGTCCATGGGATGTATGTCTTTGGCTTCACAAAGTCTGCAGCTGATGTAGGCTGAGGCTTTGTAGGCTTAAAATGACTGAATATTATTTTTTCTTCTTTAATGTCATACACAGACATTAATCTCTCTTGCTGGGCTGGTGTAGCATCTATAAATTGCTTGTAGACTTCAGCCCTTACTAGCTCATTCTGAGCCTTTATTTCTTTGAAAGAAGCCTTGGTGCTCTTGGGCTTCTTGGTTTGTTGGGAAGAAGAGGACACCTCCAAACCAAGCTGTAAAGTTTGCTCCTGCTGAAAGGAGCTTGTACCTGTATGCTGACTGCCCTCCCTGTTCTTTTCTGCACTGTCCAAGACATCTTCAGTAATGTCTTCTACCTCTGGGGAGTCTGCTCTTTGCCTTTTGGCTTCTGGCTGGTGGGAGGATCCACTGAGAGGAGTGGACTCTTCTCTTTCTCTTTTTGTACCCCTTTCCTCATGTGCTGGGGTCTGCAAAATTGGGGCAGTCAATGGCTCAGTTTGAGGTGGTGGTGTTTGCGTTATTGGAGCTGCTGGCAGCCCAGTTTGTGGTAGGACAGTTTGCCCTTGCTGCTGTTCTGGCTGCTGCTCTGTTTGTTGCTCTGTTACAGGGGCAGACGTTTCCTTCACTGCTTCCTCCTCTGCACCCATTATGCCTTTGCCTTTGTCTGTCACCGGTGTTGATGTAGAGGGTGCCTGTGGTGCAGTCCTTGTAGCCGAGGTCCCTTCTCCTACTGAATAAGGCGGTCTGAAAGGTACCTGCTGCACATAGTCTAGGTCAATAGTTTTTTCAAGCTCCCTCCTATTCTTTAGCATTCTTTCTTCCTCAGTTAGATTTTCAACTAGAGTATCCGGCTGCCATTCTTGCAAGTTGGCATATTTTTCGATGTGTGGGTACTGGCAATGCTTAATGCCTATAAGCCTATACTTATTTCTCCTAGCAGTGATGAAACCTTCAGGGTCATAATAGACCCACCGAAAACTATAGGACAGCTTGTATTTATCTTTAAGGACTAGGTCTGCATCTTCCCACCCTTCTTTCTTGTTCATGATGAAGGGGCCCAACTGGTGTTTGAACTTGAGGTGGGCTTTCTTTTTGGCGCTGTGGAAATGAGTGAGGTCGGACTGAATCAACTGCCTGTAATACTCCAAGGCAAATAACCTCACAGGTACATATTTTGGGAGCCTTTATGGACAGAGCTCACAGCCATAGATCCTAAACACAGTATGGTTCTCATATAGGTACCAGTCACCTATTTTATATCTTTTGGAAAGCTGCAGAGCTTTCTTTATCTCATTTGATATTCTGGGAGGAGGGGACTTCATCAACAGGCAAGAGACTGGGTATACAAATTGGTCAACAAATTCACAGTAGGTATAGGGTGAATTTGTGACTTTGTGATAGACAGAGGTCCAGAAGATGACAGATCTTCTTTCCCCTCTATGATCCAGCCTTTTGATGTAGCATGGGAAGGCTTCAGAATGATAGAACATGAACAGGTGGTAAATATAGGCTGAGTACTTGAAGACCCCCTGTCTATCTACTTTGCTCAACTGATCATGAATCTTGTTAGCTATGAACTTAGCAAAGTTATACTTGCAGGCAGGGGGTTGGCGTGGGCTGTAAGCAGATAGCAACACCAGCATTGTTTTATCCACATGCTCACTGTTTTTGTATCCCAACACATAGGCAATCATGTCTAGTAAAAGCCTGCCTACATCATTGAAATGGACATCCAGGTAGGGAGGTGGCCCTGTAGGCTGGCACTCAGGTCTCATGAAGGTCCTGGTGACCTTTTGAAGCTCCTCACTGGTCATCTTGGCACCAGTGTCCAGCAAATAGCTCATGGAAAATGGGATCAGCAACTCTGTCTGATCAAAATGTAGCATTTTGTTGATGGACTCAGCATTAATGTAGAAAAGGATCCTCCCAGATGGAGTGCTAATAGCTCTGTGCTGCACATCATAGTTTTCAGCACATAGGTGAATGATTTCTGGGAAGACATTTACAGCTGGGAGACAGTAATATGGTAGGTTTGACTCCCATATCCCATGTGTACCATGACCATCCTTATAGTCCTCTCTTAGTTGAGTGAAGGTCTGCAAGAAGTCCCTGCTACCCTCAAAGTCTTCAATAAGATAGTCCTTGTCAGCAAATGCCAAGGCCTCCAGCTCTTTATTGGGTGGATTTAGTGGAGCCACACTGAGGGATGAGGATGCAGAGGCTGCCATGATATTATCTGAATTTGAATAGGTAATGGCAGTGGTTTGGGAAGTTTCTTTAAGAGTTTCAGTGATAGGTCAACTGTAGACACAGTCTGAGGAGTTTTTCTCAGTGAGAAATGCAGGCTGGTTTCTGCAGTTTGCTGCAAATTCACAGGGATGTGAACTGCTAATGGTAAGTTGTAGAGAGTATGAGGTTTCCTTTGGCAGAGATTGAAGCTGGCCTGTACTCGGTAAAAGGGAACAATGCCGAGCACCTCGGGGAGAATTTTACAGTTTCTGGCCCGCGAATTGACTACTTTGATGCTGAATTTGTGGTTCTGGGGGTCAACAGGTCAGCTTAGCTTGTTTTAGGTAGTAGGTGCAGAGTTTATGTGGACTTCTACAGGTGTTTTAATGGCAATTTTACAGAGAAAAGGAATGCATGGACGAAAAGTAAGCTTTACGGTGAATACCTGGATAGAACGCTTAAATAGCGTGAGGGCCGAACTCTGCAGGTTGACATGATGAATTTGAACGGTTGCAATTTGAATTTGGAGGCCTGGAGGCGTTTTGTCAGTAAACCAGCTGCAACGGCTAATTATTCTTTTGCGCGAAAATGACATAAAAACGGCTCAAAACATGACTTTAACGACAAAATTTGGAAAAATTAGGTAATTGGCGCCTTTCCGCCGATGACGTCAGCATGACGTCATGGTGGGGCCCGGGTACGGAGGTGACGTGGTTGCTGAGGTGTAAGCCAGGGTTGCAGGACACGGTGGCGGGTGGATATGGTGGCAGGATTACGTGGAGGGCCACACGGCGCAGGGGCGGGGAAGGGCGCTACGTCAGGATGACGCAAGCATGACGCAAGGGGGAGGCGGTAATGGGATTGTGGTAATTGGGTTCCCCGCACCGCCTTTGCTGATAAGTGGTATTGGGGAGGGGGGCTCCGAACAACCCCAGCGTTTGACACACATCCAGGGTACGGTGCCCAAAACCACTTTCCCCGGACGCTAAAGGTCGGTAGGTCGAGGAGCGAAAATGACCGTCCACCGTAAAATCTGGGCGGCGGAGATCGGACGGCTGGCGGGTCCTCCGACGGATCGTGCAGGTTGGGGGGGTCCCGTCGGCCCATTAAATATTGACTTTAATATTTTGGGCGGAAAACCTTAGGATTGAGGGTTTTCATGAGTTTTTGGGTTTTTTTGGGTTTTATTTGCAAATGAAGCGGGTTTGGGTAGAAAAGGTCCTTTACAAGGTTGGTTTTGGCAAATGAAGGTTTCAATGGGCCAAATGAATTCAGAAGAGGGGAGGGGGTTAGACTTAGGTTTATCAAAGTGACCAGACGTCATTTTGATCCCTGACAGAGAACATATGGCTAAAATGCCAAGGGGAGGGATACTTATAGCATGTTTGGGGTTTATACATCGTGGTGTTATAATACTAGGGGAAGGGCAAGATAGGGGATTTATACAATAGAATTAGTGGTTAATATGGATGAAATGGGTGGATGAGGGGAAATACCACTAAGTTTGTGTGAAAGTCACTTAGTTTGGGGAGTAGATCGAAATGAAAAGAAATTTAGACAAGAAATGTGGCTTTTAAATGAACAAGAACCACCATGAAACCATAAATTTTTCCATGAATCTCAACTGATGAGGGGATGTTAGTAACAAATGGGAAAAGGGAAAGAAGGGAGGTTAGACATGCTTCTTTGCTTTGCTGCCATCTGATGGAGAAGAACACCTTCTCAATTCATTGATTTTGCTTTGTAAACATAGGCCAACACACATTCAATTGTAATGAATGACACTTCTGCAACCCCATCTGCCTACCCATCTACTTGCCTAGCATTTTTTGTTTCTTCTTGGAGGGTGCACTTAGACTTGCAGACCCTTGTTTGCCTTTTCTTTTCTTTGGCTTTTTCCCTTTGATTTTCTATCTAATGCTGCCCTTATTGCTTCCAAGGTCCCAGATTAAGCAGTTGGGAACCTTACTTCTCTACCTAAGCTACTTGTCTGCCAAGATTAAACAGTTTGGACAGACTTCTTTCTCTATTCTACAATAGAAAATTGAAACATGACATGATCCAGATTAGGTTGTTGGATCGTCCATCAAAATTTGAGTAAACATGGAAATATGTACACACCTTGTTTTCTTGGAAATATGGGATCTTTGTACCATCAAAGCAGAGCATATTTGGCTCTTGAATTTTCCAATCATGAAATATGAAACCTATTGGTATAGGTATCCAACAGTGGCTCCACATGGGGATGGTTTTTCTTCTTGAAAGACCAAGAACAGCAGGTCAGAATGCCTTGACTCTTTGACTTTTCTTTAGCAAAACTTGGAGTCTTTTCTTCTTTTGAAACCTCAAGAACTGTCAACTGTCATCTTTGCAGATCTTGCTGAACTAAAGCCCTTTTTCTTCTGCAATATCCTTGAAACTAAGTTATTCACATGCTGAAAAAGAAAAACACTATGCACAGTAAATTATGTACAAGGGAACAACCATGCTATTTTCATGGAAGGTAGTCAAAATAGTGCTTCAACATCCTGCCATTCACAGGACCTTCATCCAGATCAGTTTCATCAAGATTCTTAAGAAAGTAAGTGTTGTTTCCTTGTACTGCTTGGATGATAAATGGTCCTCTCCAAAGGGAATCAAATTTTCCATGTTTACCTTTATCCTCCCTTCTTGAATCCCACTTGAGGACCTTGTCACCCATGTTGAAATCTTCAGCCTTTGTTCTTCTGTCAAAAGCTTTCTTCAGCTTCTCTTGTAGGATTTGCACTCTGTTATAAACTTGATCTCTAGTTTGCTGTAAACAGATAATTTGATTCACCCTCCTTTGCATATCATTTGGTTCAGCTTGGCTTTCTTGAAGAAGTTTCATAACAGGAACCCCTAGTGAGGAAGGAAATTTGGCTTCTAGTCCATAGACCAACTCATATGGGCTGACCCCAATGGACCTTTTGGTTGTTAGCCTATCTTCCCATAAGGCATTTACTAGTTTCTTATGCCATTTCTTCTTGTTTTCTTCCAATACTTTCTTTATGATGTTGACAAGGCTTTTATTTGATGATTCAGCTAGGTCATTGCCTTGAGGGTACTAAGCAGTGGAGTGGCCCAAAGTAATCTGAAATTTGTGGCAGAAGTTGACCATCTTCTTGGATCTGAAAGCAGCAGCATTGTCTGTTATTATCTTGTTGGGGCAGCCAAATCTAGACAATATGTTATTCTCCAAGAACTGAATAATTGTTGAATCATTTGCCTATCTACATGGGATGGCCTCAACCCATTTGGTAAAGTAGTCTGTGGCTATGAGGATCCATCTATGTTAACCTGAAGAGGAAGGATGAATTTCTCCAATGAAATCCAAGCCCCATTGTTGAAAAGGTCTTTCTGTTGCAATAGGCCTCAAGGGAAGTGGCAACAACTTTCTTTTTCCCTCAAATATTTGACACTTATGGCATGAGGTAGTAAAGTTCTTAACATCAGAGAACAAAGTGGGCCAATAGTAACCAGCCCTCAGTATTTTATCCACAGTGGATTTCCAATACAAGTGTCCACCACAGTCACCTGCATGAAATTCTTCTTTGACCTTGTTAGTCTCATTTTCAATCAAGCAGTTCAATAAGATACCCTCATGTTTTTTCCAAAGCAAATTGCCATTCATAACACAAAATCTTGAGGCTTTCATTTTCACAAACCTACACTTAGTTCTGGACAGTCCTGGGGGAGCACACAGGTTTTGTAACACATAACAGATATCAGAATACCAGGGGGATTGTTCAAAGGCTACATTGATCTTTGGAGTCGCCAGCTCCGGTTCACTGTCCAGTTGGTTGATGTCCAAGGCTTGGAAATTTGTTTCCGACATTAATTTGGCCAAGCCCTGCCCTTTTATCAGTTTTGTAGGTTTTATTTCAATATCAAATTCCAAAATGTTGGCAATCCATTTTCCTCTTCTACCTTCCAAGTTCTCTTGAGTAAGTATGTCCTTCACAATTGGGCTTGGTACATAGGCTATGACATGGGAGTATAGGATGTAGATCCTAAAGTCTTTAATAGCCTTGACTAAGGCATATGCTTGCTTTTCCATGATCTGGTATTTCAGGGATGCATCTCTAAGAGCTTTACTAAAGAAAGCAATGGGTTTCTCATTTCCTTGGTCATCTTTCTGTAATAAAACAACAGCAATTGTGTGTTGGGAGGCAAAGGAAAATATGATAAATTCCCTATCAAATTGTGGATTTGTTAGAACTGGGGTTTGGGTCAGGGCCACTTTTATTCCTTCAAATGCTTGACTTGCTTCTACTGACCATTTCACTTTTGAATCTTTTTTAAGCATGTTATTAAGTAACCTACTTAATTCGGCCAGATTCGGGATAAATCTCCTTAGGAAGTTGATTTTCCCCAAGAAGGCTTGCAATTCCTTTACATTTCTTGGGTGTGGCATTTGTAGGATGGCCTGGATTCTATCTGGATCAATCCTAATTCCATCTTTAGAGATGATGTGACCCAACAACTTACCTTCCTCCAATCCAAACAGGGATTTCTTGGGATTTAAGGAAATTCCATATTTTCTGTAGGTTATGAATATTTGTCTTAGATGTTTCAAATGTTCTTGGTCAGATTTGGAAAAAGGTGTGAGGTCATCTAGGTAAATGACAAGGAAGTCATGAATTTCTTTGGCAAAAGCAATATCCATTGCTCTTTGGAATGTGGCCCCCGCATTTTTCAACCCAAAAGGCATTTTAACATATTTGAAGGTTCCCCATGGGGTTGTTAATGTTGTTTTGTCCTGATCATCAGGATGAACTAAAATCTGGTTGAAACCTGAGAATCCATCAAGTAGAGAAATTCTTGAGGCCCCCACTACTCTCTGCAAGATGTGATCCATCTTGGGTAAGGGGTAATTATCTTTCAAGGATACTTGATTCAAGTTCCTAAGGTCAATGCAGAGCCTTATTTCACCAGTTTTCTTTCTTGTAGGGACTAAGTTTGAAATCCAATCAGAGAATCTGATTGGTGCTATGATGCCTGCTTTAAACATTTTCTGTACTTCTTGTTCCATTGCTGGGAGAAGCATAGGATTGATTCTCCTAAGTTTTTGTTTAAAGGGTTTTTGATCTGGCTTGAGAGGGATGGTGTGTTGAATTACAGAGGTGTCATAGGATTTTAAATCCTCATAACTCCAGGCAAAGACATCCTGGAACTCCTTAAAGAGGTCAATGTATTTAGGCTTTTGGTCAGGGGGTAAGGAAGCAGACAATTTGATGATTTTGGGTTTTTCCACAGTCCCAATGTTACACTCTTCTATGGCAGTGTTGAGGGGCTGCATTTTTGGCTTGCTGGGAACATCATTGGAGTCAAAAATGTCTTCCAATGGAGCTAAGCCAGTGGGAAGAAAATTGTCCTTCAATTGTATAACTTCAGCTTCATCATCAACTGTCTCTTCACAATCAATTTGTTGAATTTCTAGTATGTTGTCTTTGTTAAAAATTGTAGGATGTAGCATTTGGTTAGCTGTTTTAGGTGATATTGCTTTGTTATTCTGTTCATACTGTATTTTTGATTGACTGGCTCTATCAAGTATTTGTGATTGACTTGCTCTATCATTGTCAATACTTAGTCCTGAAAATTCTTGTTGCAAAGTCAAGAAGTTGTTTATTTGCATGTCATCATCAAACACTTGCCAATCTTTAACATTGTTTGGGAAAGATGGTCTATGCTTTATCTCAGCTGTAAAGCAGTGGTGGGGCTCAAAAGGTAGCTTACAGGTGCTTGCAAATGTGGCCAAGCTATGAGCATGAAGGTTCTGAGTCCTAGGAATTTTAGTAATCTGAAATTCAGTAAATGAATTTAACAATTCAGCAGCAGCAGACCTATAGGACCTCAGTCTTTTGTCATTGGTGACAAAATTACCCTTGACTTGTTGGATAACCAAGTTTGAATCTCCTAGGATTGAAACTTTTATAGCTTGTAGGGACTTTACTAGCTTGAGCCCTAGTAAGAGAGCCTCATATTCAGCCATGTTGTTAGTGCATCTGAAGTTCAATCTATAAGCTCTGCCCTCTGCATGACTGTTTTGCTTATTGTGTATCCAGACTCCAGCTCCTGCCCCTAACTTGTTGACTGACCCATCAAACTCCATGAACCATAAGATCTGCTGCTCTAGGGGAGATTTAATAACTTGTCTATGGTCTGGGATTGCGAGTTGAAGTTCTGGTTTTTCATTTGGTTCATCTTTTAGGACAGTCTCATCACTTGTTTGGATCAGCTTTACTTCTAGGACAACAGTATCTTGTTTGCCACGGCCCTGCTCTTGTTTTAGAATCTTGGTTTCATCATTATTTGCTAGACCTGAATTATCATTGAAGAGAATGTATGAATCTATATCAGAATGGACAGCATATATGGGAAAGTTTTGAGGTTTCTCTTCACTGCTGACCATATATTTCATTAGAGATTCTCTATATAGTCTCTTGGGTTGACCAAAGACTGTGATTGTGGCATATGACATATCTAACTATAAGGAACCTTGGAGTTTAGCCCCCCATGACCTTGATAACAACATCCCATACTTGGGTGGGATATCAGCGACTACAACATCCATTAGGATTGTTTTGTTTGGGTATTGGACAAGGGATACACACAAGTCTTTTATCAAGCCTAAACACTTGACTTGGCTGGAGTCAAATGAGAATAGGTCCTTATATGGTCTTGTAATGTCTAGGTTCAACCTCTCCATCACTAATTTGGGCATGAGGTTATGAGAGGCACCTAAATCAAACATTGCATTGTGTAGTATCTTGTCATGCACATGTAAACTAACATGGAAAGGTAGGATCCCTGTGACTATTGTTTTTCCATCAACCTCTGGGCCAAACAACAATTCTGGGGTGTCATCCAACACATTGACATTATCTTTGCTCTGAGTGAGTTGAAGGGATTTCTTGATCTGTTGTTTATAAATGTCATGTTTGGCTAATTCTGAGAGAGGAATGGCCACTTTCAGTTTGCAAATTTCAGCATCCAAGTCAAACGGTTTCTCAGTTTGAAACTTAGTGTTGTGGGAACTAACCTTTTCTTTGTTCACTATGTTTTCTTCTTGATATTTGTCTTGATCTTGGGGCTTATGTTTGTCATTCATCCTTTGAGGATGATCAGTTGGTTTAGGGTGCAAACAAGGTGCAGCCAGTGGCTCATGTGTTGAGGGAATTTTTTCAGTAATTTCTTCAACAGTTACCTCTTTTGTAAGTGGGTCATTTGTGTCGATTGGTTCTGTGACTATGGCTTCTTTAGGCTGCAGCCTGTCCTTTGGTTTCTCAGGCTGTGTTATATTTACAGTTCTGCTCCTTAATTTGTACTGTTTATGAACTTCATAAACAGTTGTGTCATAGCCTTGTTTGAAGTCAAATGACTCACCTGATTTGGTTTGGAATTGTGGAATGTCATTATCTTTGTGATCTTCTTGACTTAGGAACACTTGATGCCCATCATTCAAGCCCATCAGGTTGATGTGGGTGTCATCTTCTTGCTCATTTGAAGTGGATGTTTCAGCATAGTTTTCTTGAAATGGAGTTCTGATTTCTGGATCAACATTGGCCTTGCCAACGTTTGGGTTTGGATTTCTCCTAAAGTTTGGATTCCTGATAGGGTTGTTTTGTGGTGCTTCCCATGATGCTTTTCTCTCTACTGATTCCACCCTATCACCCAACCTCTTCATGCCATTAAGTATTGCATCAAGTTTTTGATCAAAAGCTGTAGGTTCTTCTTTGTATATGCTTCTCTTTCCTAACCTTGCCCTGTTTCTTTTGGCAATTAGGTTTGCTTCCATTGTGATGGCAACCTTTTGGGCGTCTTCAAGGGTTTCAGGTGCTCTTTCCTTCAACTGATATGCCATGTCAGGATCAAATCCATCAGGGAACTTGTACAAGGCCAAATCAGGAGGAGGTCTTAGATTTTGTGGTATTGCATTGTACACATTGTTGAATCTAGCACAATACTCTAGAACTGTCTCTTGAGGACCTCTCTTGATTGTATCATATTCACCAAGTATGTGCAGGGGATCTTTCTTTTTCTCCCATCTATTAGTAAATGCTTGATAAAGCTCATCAGCGCTTGTGATAGTGTTTGCAGCAATTGACCTGAACCAGGTTCTAACATCACCTGTCAGGCTTTGAACAAAAATTCTCATCCTCACACTGTCATCATCTATTTCATAGTTCTCAAAGTGATCTTGCATCCTCTTAGCATGTTGGATGGCAGAGTAAGGGCCAGTGGAGTCAAAGTATGTGATTTTGGTTTGGTAATCCTGAGGTAAGGCTGCAGGATTAGTAGGTAACTGTAAGGGTGCATATCTGTTAGCCATATTTACAGGGTTTAAAGGATTAACAGGGGCAACTGGGACAAAAGGAACGATGGGTACCACAGGGGTAACAGGTAAAGCTTCACCAAGAGTATTGGTCAAGGGAATATGTGCAGTGGATGAAGATGTGAGAGGAGGACTTTGAGATGTGGATGGTGAACTAGGGGAACTAGGGGCAGACCGGAAAAGGACCTTGCATGGGGTAGAGATAAGGCTGGGATGATCTGAATCTGAGGTTAGATCAGCAGGCTGCTCCTGCCTTTGCTGCCTCCTAATGTTTCTTGGGATAGTATTTGGATTATCAACAATGATGGGTGGATTAGGGTCAGGATTTGCCCTAGTATGCCGTGGATTTTTCTTAGGAGCCAGCTTCTAACTGTTTTTTAGGATTTTATAGGAAGTTTTATATCTGCAAGGACTGGATAAAGATTTTGAAATGGCTATATATATTTCAAAACTAAGAAGATTGACTGAAGCAGCTCTTCCCTAAAGCTGTTAATGTAACACAGAAACAGTTTTGAAGGCTTCCTGACTGATATACAGGCTTGATCTATAGCTTTGGGAGATAGATAGAAATTGGAAAATCCTAAATAGTCCCCAGTGGAGTCGCCATTTATGTTAACACCCAAGTTGTTCCCTTTGACTCTAAGGGAATACGGTCGGGGTAACCACTAACCAATCTTTGGATTACATCTTCTAGCCCAACTGTAATCAGAGAGGGCTCTCTCTTTATGATTTGTCTCTGTTCTGTTGAGATTTTAGACTAGCTATGAGTTCAGGATTGTTTAAGGTGTTTGTTGGGTGATAATTTCAGTCAAGGTTCTTATGTATTCTCCAAAGTGTTCTAGTCCATTGGGCTATGGAGTCAGTGGTCCTTTAGATGTTTGATGTGCTGCTTTGATACGGTAGTGATGCTGCAGAGCCAGATTAGTGTCTGAGAAACAACGTTTATAATAGTGATTGAGTGGAGTGTATCCAGTTAATGCAAGGAAATTAAGAATCTTATAGTAAACTGTTGGAGCAAGATAGTGAGAATTTTGACCCAGGAGCATTTAAGAATTTCTAGGTGATATTCATACATATAGAATTAACAGCTACATGAGCAATTAAGAATTCATGAGCATAGTAATCCTGAAGACAAACATTTACAGTAGTAAAAATTGAGTACAAGGTGTAGTGAAACAAGTCCTGCACTATTCTTTCTTTTTACTGCTAGCTTAGTATAAGACGAGTATGATTTGACAAACATAAGAAAAACAAGAACAGAGTTTTGAAGAAAACTTGTTATTTCATCAGACAGCACAGGAATTCTGCATCAACACACGGAGCATCCTCCAGACATCAAATAATTTCAGGAAATCACTGAGCTCATCCAGCTATTTGTATTAGATAATTCTGAAAGTGTACAATACAAGTGTCTCATAGAGAAAATTACCAACCCCTTATGAGTTACTGAGGGGAGTATATATACAAAATTTACATCAAAAATATCAGCGAATGAGTTAATATCTCATTTATGATATGCTAATCTCTAGAATGCAGTAGCTGAAGGAATGAATGCTGCAGTAATTCTTTACTACTTCAGCTGTCAAAACAGTCAGAAGATATTTGGACTTTATGGCTGTTAGAGTCGGATGGGGATGCGCTGTCCAAAACTTGGCTGGCTGTCATCGTCTATGTGATGAGTCACTTTTTTAGCTGCTTTTAAATGCTAACCCTTTTCTGTTGTTTGTCTTCTAGTGAGCTGGAGCTGGCAATGGCCTGAATGACTGAAGCTATCATGGCAAAATCTGAAGCATAAATTGCCACCAATCCTCCTTAGGCATTTGATGTCTGCGCATATTTATCAATGTTTCCTCGGCCTCTGTATGTCTATAAAGATTGGGAGGGGTTTCAAACAGGTGATTCACTTCAGTCTCAATGAAGAACAGGCCTTCAAGTTTGTCATATAAGCTCTGTCCTGTGGGAGGCCCTGTTTGTTCAGATGAACTGCCAGATGCAATAATTTGATTTTCAATAGTGGTTGCCATTCTGTTGGCCATTTGATCTGGAGAGATCAGTTTTCCTGCACCACTTAATAAGCTGGGCAGGCCTTTTGCTTGCAGCACTCCCATTTTTACTTTGTATTCCTCCACATCTGCTTGCATCTCATAGTACTTTCTCTCCACTGTTTGTATATAGTTTCTGAGAGTTAGTACCTTCTTGGCAGCGAGGACAACCTCTGTTCTGTTGGGAATGCCTATAGCTGCCAATTCCTCCCTTTCTTGCCTGTTCAGGAAGTCTATCATTCTGTTTTCCTGCTCTGCTCTGTTTCCCAGCACTGTCTTGGCCATTTGAATGTCTGCTTGAGCTTGGCCCATTAAATCCATCTGCTCATGCATTATTTTTATTGACCTCCATTGTTGTTTGATAGATTGGCCAATTTTGGCCCATAGAATTCTCTTGATGTTGGCCATAGCAGTCTCTAGATTCAAATCTTTCTCTAGGGCCTTTATCTTTTCCTTTTGGGCCTTTATTTCGCTGCCCTGTTCTGCTACAGTCATTTTAGACTTGTCATACTTGGCATCCAGTTCTGCCTACTTCTCCTTGGCCTTCTTTATTTCATCTGCCTGGAGCTCCATTGCCTTGATGGCCTTGGTTAATTCCTCTACACTTGGGCTGGCATCTGGAGCTGCTGCTGTTCCTGCTGCTTCTGTTGTGGGGGCCACTGCTGCCCCTGAAGTTGCTGCTGTCGTGGAAGTAGTTGGAGGAGATTGGGAAGTGGATTCTCCCTATTTATCTTGTAGTTCTCCTTCCAGCTCTTTCTCCAATTCCCTGATCCTCTGGTCTTGCTGCATTAGGAGGTCTAGTTGATCCTCAGCCTGTTTTTGCTTTTGAAGTTCTGTTGTTTGAGGGTGCTCTGTGGGCTGCAGCTTCAACCTCTTTTTCATTGCATTCAGGTCATTGTCTTTCTTCTTCAAGAGGGACTTTACACCCTTTGGATCACTAGGATCATGTCCAAGATCAATGATGATGTCCTCCAAAGATTTTATTCTGTTATCTTTGGCCAGAGAGGACATTCTCTCAAAATCCAAATGTGTGTTGGTATTCTTTAGGGATTCTTTCAGCTCATGGGCCATGGTTGTCTTCTCCACTAATGTTGCATACACCATTTCTCCAGTTTGTTTGTGGAGTTCTATTTGGTCCATGGGATGTATGTCTTTGGCCATGACCTCCATCCTTGTCTTCACAAAGTCTGCAGCTGATATAGGCTGAGGCTTTGTAGGCTTAAAATGACTGAATATTATTTTTTCTTCTTTAATGTCATACACAGACATTAATCTCTCTTGCTGGGCTGGTGTAGCATCTATAAATTGCTTGTAGACCTCAGCCCTTAGTAGCTCATTCTGAGCCTTTATTTCTTTGAAAGAAGCCTTGGTGCTCTTGGGCTTCTTGGTTTGTTGGGAAGAAGAGGACACCTCCAAACCAAGCTGTAAAGTTTGCTCCTGCTGAAAGGAGCTTGTACCTGTATGCTGACTGCCCTCCCTGTTCTTTTCTGCACTGTCCAAGACATCTTCAGTAATGTCTTCTACCTCTGGGGAGTCTGCTCTTTGCCTTTTGGCTTCTGGCTGGTGGGAGGATCCACTGAGAGGAGTGGACTCTTCTCTTTCTCTTTTTGTACCCCTTTCCTCATGTGCTGGGGTCTGCAAAATTGGGGCAGTCAATGGCTCAGTTTGAGGTGGTGGTGTTTGCATTATTGGAGCTGCTGGCAGCCCAATTTGTGGTAGGACAGTTTGCCCTTGCTGTTGTTCTGGCTGCTGCTCTGTTTGCTGCTCTGTTACAGGGGCAGACTTTTCCTTCACTGCTTCCTCCTCTGCACCCATTATGCCTTTGCCTTTGTCTGTCACCGGTGCTGATGTAGAGGGTGCCTGTGGTGCAGTCCTTGTAGCCGAGGTCCCTTCTCCTACTGAATAAGGCGGTCTGAAAGGTACCTTCTGCACATAGTCTAGGTCAATAGTTTTTTCAAGCTCCCTCCTATTCTTTAGCATTCTTTCTTCCTCAGTTAGATTTTCAACTAGAGTATCCGGCTGCCATTCTTGCAAGTTGGCATATTTTTCGATGTGTGGGTACTGGCAATGCTTAATGCCTATAAGACTATACTTATTTCTCCTAGCAGTGATGAAACCTTCAGGGTCATAATAGACCCACCGAAAACTATAGGACAACTTGTATTTATCTTTAAGGACTAGGTCTGCATCTTCCCACCCTTCTTTCTTGTTCATGATGAAGGGGCCCAACTGGTGTTTGAACTTGAGGTGGGCTTTCTTTTTGGCGCTGTGGAAATGGGTGAGGTCGGACTGAATCAACTGCCTGTAATACTCCAAGGCAAATAACCTCATAGATACATATTTTGGGAGCCTGTATGGACAGAGCTCACAGCCATAGATCCTAAACACAGTATGGTTCTCATATAGGTACCAGTCACCTATTTTATATCTTTTGGAAAGCTGCAAAGCTTTCTTTATCTCATTTGATATTTTGGGAGGAGGGGACTTCATCAACAGGCAAGAGACTGGGTATACAAATTGGTCAACAAATTCACAGTAGGTATAGGGTGAATTTGTGACTTTGTGATAGACAAAGGTCTAGAAGATGACATATCTTCTTTCCCCTCTATGATCCAGCCTTTTGATGTAGCATGGGAAGGCTTCAGAATGATAGAACATGAACAGGTGGTAAATATAGGCTGAGTACTTGAAGACCCCCTGTCTATCCACTTTGCTCAACTGATCATGAATCTTGTTAGCTATGAACTTAGCAAAGTTATACTTGCAGGTAGGGGGTTGGCGTGGGCTGTAAGCAGATAGCAACACCAGCATTGTTTTATCCACATGCTGACTGTTTTTGTATCCCAACACATAGGCAATCATGTCTAGTAAAATCCTGCCTACATCATTGAAATGGACATCTAGGTAGGGAGGTGGCCCTGTAGGTTGGCACTCAGGTCTCATGAAGGTCCTGGTGACCTTTTGAAGCTCCTCACTGGTCATCTTGGCACCAGTGTCCAGCAAATAGCTCATGGAAAATGGGATCAGCAACTCTGTCTGATCAAAATGTATCATCTTGTTGATGGACTCAGCATTAATATAGAAAAGGATCCTCCCAGATGGAGTGTTAATAGCTCTGTGCTGCACATCATAGTTTTGAGCACATAGGTGAATGATTTCTGGGAAGACATTTACAGCTGGGAGACAGTAATATGGTAGGTTTGACTCCCATATCCCATGTGTACCATGACCATCCTTATAGTCCTCTCTTAGTTGAGTGAAGGTCTATAAGAAGTCCCTGCTACCCTCAAAGTCTTCAATAAGATAGTCCTTGTTAGCAAATGCCAAGGCCTCCAGCTCTTTATTGGGTGGATTTAGTGGAGCCACACTGAGGGATGAGGATGCAGAGGCTGCCATGATATTATCTAAATTTGAATAGGTAATGGCAGTAGTTTGGGAAGTTTCTTTAAGAGTTTCAGTGATAGGTCAACTGTAGACACAGTCTGAGGAGTTTTTCTCAGTGAGAAATGCAGGCTGGTTTCTGCAGTTTGCTGCAAATTCACAGGGATGTGAACTGCTAATGGTAAGTTGCAGAGAGTATGAGGTTTCCTTTGGCAGAGATTGAAGCTGGCCTGTACTCGGCAAAAGGGAACAATGCCGAGCACCTCGGGGAGAATTTTACAGTTTCTGGCCCGCGAATTGACTGCTTTGATGCTGAATTTGTGGTTCTGGGGGTCAACAGGTCAGCTTAGCTTGTTTTAGGTAGTAGGTGCAGAGTTTATGTGGACTTCTATAGGTGTTTTAATGGCAATTTTACAGAGAAAAGGAATGCATGGGCGAAAAGTAAGCTTTACGGTGAATACCTGGATAGAACGCTTAAACAGCCTGCGGGCCGAACTCTGCAGGTTGACTTGATGAATTTGAATGGTTGCAATTTGAATTTGGAGGCCTAGAGGCATTTTGTTAGTGAACCAGCTGCAACGACTAAGTATTCTTTTGCGCGAAAATGACATAAAAACGGCTCAAAACATGACTTTAACGACAAAATTTGGAAAAATTAGGTAATTGGCGCCTTTCCGTCGATGACGTCAGCATGACGTCATGGTGGGGCCCGGGTACGGAGGTGACGTGGCTGCTGAGGTGTAAGCCAGGGTGGCAGGACACGGTGGCGGGTGGATATGGTGGCAGGATTACGTGGAGGGCCACACGGCACAGGGGCGGGGAAGGGTGCTACGTCAGGATGACGCAAGCATGACGCAAGGGGGAGGCGGTAACGGGATAGTGGTAAGCGGGTTCCCCGCACCGCATTTGCTGATAAGTGGTATTGGGGAGGGGGGCTTCGAACAACCCCAGCGTTTGACACGCGTCCAGGGTATGGTGCCGAAAACCACTTTCCCCGGACGCTAAAGGTCGGTAGGTCGGGGAGCGAAAATGACCGCCCACCGTAAGATCTGGGCGGCGGAGATCGGACGGCTGGCGGGTCCTCCGACGGATCGTGCAGGTTGGGGGGGTCCCGCCGGCCCATTAAATATTGACTTTAATATTTTGGGCGGAAAACCTTAGGATTGAGAGTTTTCGTGAGTTTTTGGGCTTTTTTGGGTTTTATTTGCAAATGAAGCGGGTTTGGGTAGAAAAGGTCCTTTACAAGGTTTGTTTTGGCAAATGAAGGTTTCAATGGGCCAAATGAATTCAGAAGAGGGGAGGGGGTTTGACTTAGGTTTATCAAAGTGACCAGATGTCATTTTGATCCCTGACAGAGAACATATGGCTATAATGCCAAGGGGAGGGATACTTATAGCATGTTTGGGGTTTATACACCATGGTGTTATAATACTAGGGGAAGGGTAAGATAGGGGATTTATATAATAGAATTAGTGGTTAATATGGATGAAATGGGTGGATGAGGGGAAATACCACTAAGTTTATTTGAAAATCACTTAGTTTAGGGAGTAGATCAAAATGAAAAGAATTTTAGACAAGAAATGTGGCTTTTAAATGAACAAGAACCACCATGAAACCATAAATTCTTCCATGAATCTCAACTGATGAGGGGATGTTAGTAACAAATGGGAAAAGGGAAAGAAGGGAGGTTAGACATGCTTCTTTGCTTTGCTGCCATCTGATGGAGAAGAACACCTTCTCAATTCATTGATTTTGCTTTGTGAACATAGGCCAACACACATTCAATTGTAATGAATGACACTTCTGCAACCCCATCTGCCTACCCATCTACTTGCCTAGCATTTTTTGTTTCTTCTTGGAGGGTGCACTTAGACTTGCAGACCCTTGTTTGCCTTTTCTTTTCTTTGGCTTTTTCCCTTTGATTTTCTATCTAATGCTGCCCTTATTGCTTCCAAGGTCCCAGATTAAGCAGTTGGGAACCTTACTTCTCTACCTAAGCTACTTGTCTGCCAAGATTAAACAGTTTGGACAGACTTCTTTCTCTATTCTACAACAGAAAATTGAAACATGACATGATCCAGATTAGGCTGTTGGATCATCCATCAAAATTTGAGTAAACATGGAACTATGTACACACCTTGTTTTCTTGGAAATATGGGATCTTTGTACCATCAAAGCAGAGCATATTTGGCTCTTGAATTTGCCAATCATGAAATATGAAACCTATTGGTATATGTATCCAATAGAATCCATGCCCAAAGTGAAGGCACTAATCTGCGGTTCTTAGTGCTTCTATGGCAAAAGCACTATCCCCAGGTGGAGCCAGATGTTGTAACATGCATTTTTGTTGATTTTAGTATTCATTTTTTGTTCAAGAACTTGAAAATATTTCAAAAAAGATAAAAGAAAGAGGAAGAAGGGATAATGACATAGCAGAATCGCTAAAGGAACAAGTATAAAAGAATCAGTCCTAACATACCCATGCAATCAAGTTGAATCATAATATAAATTGTTATATTGAGCCATAACCGAAATATATATATACTATGTTGTAAAGCCCAAGAATAACAATGAAGTGAGAATTCATAGAAGTCAAGCTCTGAGAGAGTTGAGCAGTGGGAAAATGAAAGGCCAAAACCCATAAGGAAACCTCGGATCGAAAAAATACTGAAGAAATGGCGCAAATTCAAAGTGAGTGGATAGATGAAGAATGAATGCAAAGGAACCGTTGGATCTTAGAGATCAACGGATGAGGTCTAAGGAAATGAACGATCCATACTAAATCATGTTATTGGAATCAAGGAATGAACGGCGGAGATTAACAAGAAACGCTGGTGGAAGAGAAATTTGAAGGAGCATCACTGCCATCGATGGTTGAACAAGTTCGAGCGTTAACCAAAAGGAAAAGTGGATTTAAAGCTATAAGCAGGATTTTGGGCGGATGCAAAATGGTAAATGGTAATTTAGAGGAAAGCGCCCGATTCCATTCAATGGTTGACACGTAACAACTAGAGGAGAGAGAAAAACTACTCATTTCAGGTGGGTAACTCTTGTGGAAGTAGTCCACCTGAAATTGATATCATCCGTCAGATCCCGGGGTTGAAATCTACAGTGGAGATTGGACCCGATATATATATGTATTAGCCATGTGATTAAATTGAAATCACAAAATCCAGCGGTACTTATATGAAATCACCCTTGGCCGGACCTGAAAATATATGCATTATGTTTTAAATTCTTGGTGCATCCGTCATATTGCATATCATTAAGTTTTGAATCGATATATTATTTGAAAGGGCTAATTGTGATTTGTGATAAAAAGTCAATGGAGAATTGAATGAGCGGATCCGATGGATTTATGCAGACAATTTAATTATTTTTGTGTTCCGTGGTAAACCAAAGATTAGCATTAATTTCGCTTTATAAAGGGAAAATCAGTGTTAAAACCAAATCCGAAGAAAATGCAATTCGACATGCTTTCTTTGTATTTTTTCCAATCAAAATGCCTGATATATACATAAGCCCAGGTTTCTCACAAATCAAAGTCTAACACAGTTAAATACGGTTAAAGCAGATTAAGGATTATTAAAGCATCTAGAGAGGAAGTCAAGAGCTGATTAACAGAGCCGAAAAGCCAACAGTTATCCTCATCTTCTAGTTAAGTTATTTCTTGTTATTGTATGTTCTTTGAGGTGTATTTTACCCTCTGTAAAATCCTGTAATAATTTTTACTTCAGATAGTTAGAGAAGCAATTAAGTAGTTTGATAGTTTCAGAGATCAGTAATGGTTCCCAATGTATAAAAGAGGAAAAACTACAATGAAAAGGTGGTTGTTCGAATTTTGGATAACCTTGAGACTAAGCACTGTATTCCTGATATAGATGTTGATTAATTGGAGAAACATAAGTTTCCATGAATTGTTGCGTATAATTTTGTAGCTTCTCTGTCATGTGCCATCTTATGTTTTCATCTTTCAAGCATAGTAATGAAGCTGCAGGTATTTATTTGCTTATGTAGATAAAGTGAAAAATCCCTTAAAAGAGTGCTCCTATACTTGAAGCTTTCATCTTCCTTTCTAATTTATAGATAATAGTTTTTGTTTAAGGCAACATGTTATCTTTAACTTCTCCAAGGGTCGCAGATAATATTTTCTGTGTCAAGCAACATATTGTCTATGATTCAGTTCTCATTTTCATAATTCTTCTAAGTGATGAA
The DNA here is from genome assembly GCA_031772625.1 of Pinus tabuliformis. Classification (NCBI taxonomy): domain Eukaryota; kingdom Viridiplantae; phylum Streptophyta; class Pinopsida; order Pinales; family Pinaceae; genus Pinus; species Pinus tabuliformis. The sequence goes on along the minus strand of CM062810.1, from coordinate 410,970,303 downwards.
TAGTAGGTTCTGTGTTAAGAAACATATTATTTTTAACTTCTCCTTCAAGCTTTCTTCATTCATCATTTCTATCTAGCAAAAAATGGCATTCTAAGATTTTCCAGTCACACATGTAATAACGGTTAAAGGCCAAGTTTTCCAGGTCCTTCATTTGAGAACACAACAAATAATAAAGTGACAAATAAGTGACAACAAACAATAATCATTAATGTCTTAAGCACAATTTTTCCATAGCTAGGAAATTGGTTTCTTAAGGTACAAGAGTACCAAAGAACATCGATGAGAGAAAGACCCCTTGCAAAACCCTCTGCTACTGGATGAAATTGTTTTCGATGGACCGCACTTGGCATGAGTGCTGCTGCTGAAACATGAAGACTGGGACTTGGTTGACCATGAGAAGTTCCCACACCTGGCGACCGAGCAGCTAATGCACCAGATCATTTCTACGAATATTGGAATGATTGCATTGGAGCCATGGAGGTGGCTCAAGGGAGTAGAAAAGGTAGGGTTGCTCAACCTACTTTGGGTGCCTCACTACAACTACACCCCGGTGATAGTTTTGGCCATCAAGCAGCTACTGTGCTTGGTGCATGATGGGTGTATGTGGATGGAGGAGCCGATACCCATCACGAATATATTTATTCACCAGATAACACAATTTCCGTATATAGGAGAGAATTTGGCCATGTTATTTTGTGGAAAAGGTGGTGAGCAAGCTCTCACAGAATCCATGAAAGAAAAATTTAAATTGGTAAAGAAGCCACACGGATATGCTATATCTAGCTTCTGCGACCCTGCTATGAAGCTAGCCACACAGATCTTAGCGGGGAAAGTAATGGGGAAGTGTCACACCGATGAGGTGTCAGCACCTGTCGTCGTGCTAGCAGCTCAGTGCACTGAAGGGTTCTAGTTCAACTGGTCAAACTACCTTTGTGGAGAGTTCCTGGCAAACTACCGTGAAGCACAAGATCTCAACAAGAGGATCCATTATGCGTGGCTCTTGCTGTCAATTGTGCTGGTAGCATGGGAGCTGCCAGAGGATAGCCAGTTCCCTTCGGTCATGCTAGACCTCCTAGAAGCACCGTGTATGCTTCAATATGGCTGACCAAGAATGCGCAGTGGGTTAAGGACAACAATATCTTCCGGATCTTGATGGAGATGAACATCCACATGGCCATCAATCATAAACTGCAATTGTCACCTATGGTGTATACCAACTTGCATGGATATGCCAAATTCAAAGCATACTTCCATCGTGTATCCATGAGGGTGTAGAAGGACCTTATGCAGAAATGATACGACTTTCCTTATCTGGCAACAGATAACACCATTAATGCAACACTTGATCAATGGTTGGCAGAGTGGTGTGCTCTAACAGACTTGGTGGTGCGATGGATCAAGTCCTCTGTGCAGAAGAAGAATGATGACGGCAAGCTCAAGATGGCATAGCCACTTGTAAAGATGAAGAAGGAGGTTGTTGATAAGGCCCAAGTGGAGCGTGACGCTGCGTAGTAGACATGGAAGTAGACATGCAGGACAAATTAGGGCTCTGACAAAGGTGTGAGGTCGCCTTGACCTAAGATAAAGGAGGAGACAAAATAGCATGACGAGGAACCTTAAGAGATGTCTACCTCCATCAAGCGCCTAAGGGAGATAGAGAAGGGAGGGTCCAGAAATAAATCGAAGGCTACCAAGACATCACTGGACCCCATTACACTAACAGAGGGCGACTTGCATGATATTGATGACACAATGAGGGATGTCACCACGAAGTCCCTTCAAAAATATGAACAACAGACACAGATTATCTTGTGAGCTATCCAGACAAGGTTGCAGGAGCTACAGACCCATGCATTGTAGGTTAGCACAGTGTTTACCATCATGGCTATTGGCACTTCAGAGGCTGGCGATATTCTACACGTGAAGACCTCCGGTGCGATAGTGTTCCCTGATGGAGCACTGACCATAGAGAATGAGGCTAACAGACCCAATGCTAGTGCCCTAAACAGAGTAGGGTTGAACCTAGAAGCACTCCCATGAGAAGTTCTCCACCTCTTGTAAGATGGCGTGATTGCAGAGCTAAGGGCCCGTGAGTACCGTGCCCTCCAAGTGATCAATGAACATCGGATCAATAAGAAGAATATGGCACTAAAGAGAGATGTTGTCATTGCTGCTGAGACAGAGGTGACCAATCAAAGAAAGCACATTATGTAGGTCATGGTGGGTGCATGACAAATGGCCCTAGAGTTGGCCATTTTGGAGGAGGATCTAATCGAGGTATGCATTTGCAAGCTAGCCATAGGGGTGCATGAAACTCATATTGATATGGCATGGGTTTAGTTGGCATTGAACCTGCAAATTATGGAGTTACTTTTGAAGGCCTAGCCTTCAACTTCGTCAGAAGTAAAGGAGCACCGGGCGGATCTGTTGGAAATAATACTGAGAGGGGGGGGGGGGGGGGTGAATCAGTATTATCAGATCAGTAAAAACTTTCCAATTTCATGCTCAGAAACATATACGCTACTTTAATTAAGTGAACCCGCGTGTACACGCGACTGTGTCTAATGCAACTAGCGTATACCCAGAGATCTTATAATTCAGTTAGCTTAATCTTCAGTAAATGCATCAGAACATTATTAATCATATTAACAGTAAACAGGTGCAGTATAACAGAACAGAACATCACACAAGAGCCACACACATGAACACCATGATATAAGGTGGAAACCCAATGTGGGTGAAAACCACCTGCTGCAATTCGTCTCTTTCTTCTTTAATGAGAAACTTCTTTTACAATGTACTGGTGCAGTCCTTTACCAGTACGCAGGCTACAACCTGCAGAGGGCTACAACCCTCTCTTGTTTTCCAACTACTTCTGGAAGGGAGCTACAACCCCCTCAGCTCTTGTACTAGCTGATCCATTTACTAGTACGTAGGTGCTGACCCTACAACCTTCAGGGACCACGTTTCATCAATTTTCAGACTGGATCCAAGAGTACAAAATAAACATTACTGCAATACAATCATCAACTTAAACTTGCATCATAATTCATTAAACAACCCAATACTGAATCACTGAAACCCTGTCATCAAGTACACAGAACCAAAACCAGAGCCCAGAACTCTGCAACAACCACCAGAATCAGCAGCAACCTGAAATATCAAATCTTAGTATGCATAAGCTACTTCACTGTGCCAAAACCGCGTGTATACGCGCTTTCACCAAAGGCAACCCGCGTACAGATCTAGAAATAGATTCTTATGCCTTCGCTGTCAGATCCGACCCTTGCCAAACGTCCCGAACAGATAACCAGCAATACCAGATCCTCTCACTTCGTCAGACACACAATGCATCTCTCTTTGCCTAATGATCTTCTCCTTATATAGCCTTAGGCCCTTCACAATACCACGGGCCAAAACCATAGTAACACAATACCATCAACCTCGAAACTAGGGATCAACACGTCCGTCGAGACACCATGGTCCAAAACCATAGGCACAACTTCCAAGGACTAACTGCCACGGACCAAAGGTACTTTTCACATGTACGCGCTTTTACTGAAGCCAACCTGCGTGTACACGCTGATTCTCCTTGATGAACCTGCGTATATCTCTTTCTTGTCCTGCTGTACTGAGATCTGTCCTCTGATTAAGTTGCCATCACCTATACCAACCTCTGAGCACCTGTACCAACCTCTGAGTGAGTTGCCATCAAGGACAACACTTGAAACATAATGCCAACAATCTCCCCCTTTGGACTTGATGGCAACCACCACACCAAGTCACTCTCCCCCTTTGACATCAAGGGCAAAGGGCGTACCAAGATATTCTCTTCTTTGGTATACCTTCTACTGTCCATACTGTTGTCCATACTCCCCTGAGTACATGCTGAAGTTTCTGATTTGGCTCCCCCTTTGTATATGCCAAGTTGTATCAATCCATCCATGCTCCCCCTAAGCAGATGCAGGTTCTAAGAATATCCATTCAGATCTGTACCATAAGCATCAGCCTGCAATACTATTCCTTTGATCAAACAACAAGATGTATTATTTAGTTTCATCAGCAACTTCTAACCATAATGCCAACAATGAATTATTTTGAAGTATATGCTCCCCCTGAGTGTGAGCCAACCATGACTGAACCATTTCCTGAGTCTGTTCTGCTGCCCTTTATGCTCCCCCTGAGCCTGAGCCAACCATGACTGAACCTGGGTCTGTTCTGCTGCCTTTTCTCCATATACGCGACTTTGCAGCCTGTAACTCGCGTATATACGCGACTTGTCTTCATTATATCAGCGTATGCAGGATGGAATACTGAATTTCATCACTTTCAGATTCCCCTGTGTCTGTTATGTCAGCTGACTGAGTTATGCCACACCTTTCTGTCTCTGTCTTCTTCAATTCCTGCAACTGTGATGATGTATGGTCCTCTTGTCTTGAATTTTGAAATCAGCTCCTGCATTCCCTTGCTTTATGCCCATAGTTGTTGCATGTATAACACCTTACATTTTTCATGTTCCTTCTAACACAATCAATTGCCTTGTGTCCATATGCATTGCAGGCAAAGCAATATCCTCTGAAATACCTGGGATGCGATGATCTTTCTTGCACCATTCTACTTCTACATCTGGCTGCAACATGTCCAAGATTATGACATACATAACATTCAACATTATTCGGTGGAGGAAATAATCGTCTATCACGTCCATAGTTAGGAGTAAAGAATCTTCCTTGAGGAATTTCTTTCCTTGGTTGTTCCTTGTTGGGCATTTCAGATTTCTCATTAGAGTTTCTTTCCTCACCTTGTGAACTAGATTCACCTTCAACATATTCATGAAAACCAAGACCAGTTTTGATAGCAGGAGACCTTTGGCTATTAAGAATATCATCCAAGACTTTAGTACTATCTTGAAATCGTAAAAGCTTATCCTTTTCTTCTAGTTTACCTTTCAAGATATTTACCTCAACTTGATGTTGTTCTTCCTTTATCAGATACTGATTCCTTAGGTCTTCTTCAGCTTTTCTTCCTTCTTCCACTTGTCGCTTTAGTTTGATCACTTCATGTTCTTGATCTTCAAGAGCTTCTCTGTTCTGTTCTCTTGATTTTTTAAGATCTTCTTTTAGAGAGAGGATCTTTGATTCAAGCCTTTGAATAGTTATGCTTTGATCCTTTACTACATCCTGCAATTGCTCCCTTACCCTGGTTACTGTCTCCAATTGTTCATTCAATTTGTTAACTTCCTCAGTTTCTGCATTCTTCTTTTCATGTGCCATGAGACTTTTAATATCTTTGCTATTATTGGATGAAGCATTCTTCTTTTCACGTGCCATGAGACTTCTAATATCTTCACTATCATTGAATGAACTTGTAATATGGGTATAATAGCTTCTACCATCTTCTTCAAATATCTTTCCTTTCTTATGAGGGCATCTAGCAGCATAGTGACCAACTCTACCACATAGAAAACACTTGAAAGGTAGCTTACCTTTGAACCGTCCAGTTCCCCGTTCAAGATTCTTGAAAAAATTTACCTCATCTTCTTCCTCTGACACTTCGAATGCGGCTTCTGGTGGTACCTCTTGTCGCATTTCAAAAGCAGTTAAGATCCTGTGAAGCTGTGACATGGTGATTTTCTGCACATTCTCCTTTTCTTCTATGGCAGATACTTTAGAATCAAATTTAGCAGATAGAGATCTCAAAACCTTTTCAACTAAGACAACTTCCTCAAATTCTTCACCCAGATCCCTCATACAATTCACAATCTCATCCATACGCAGGAAATAATTAGCTACGCTTTCATTACTATGCATCTTAAGAGTTTCATACCGGATTCTGAGAGTTTGAAGCTTTGCTCTTTTTACCTGATCATCTCCTTCGTAGCTTGTCACGATTTTGTCCCATATTTCCTTAGCTGATTTGAAATGCATGATCTTCATAAATTCTGATTGTGTCAAACTACTTAATAGGACAGTAACAGCTTTGGCATTGAGCTCATATTGCTTTTTCTCTGCTGGATCTGTAGGAGTTGCTGATGGAAATTTGTATCCTCCTTCTACGATTCCCCAAACTTCTGCTCCGAGTGATTGTAGATATGCAGTGGTTCTTATCTTCCAGTGAGTAAAATTGTTCCCGTCAAAGACTGGTGGCCTGATGTGTGCCTCTCTTTCTGGAGTAGCCATTCTGATGGATCTTTTCCTTCAAGCAATCAAGCTTCCTCTGAAGGACCTGCTCTGATACCAATTGTTGGAAATAATACTGAGAGGGGGGGGGGGGGTGAATCAGTATTATCAGATCAGTAAAAACTTTCCAATTTCATGCTCAAAAACATATACGCTACTTTAATTAAGTGAACCCGCATGTACACGCGACTGTGTCTAATGCAACTAGCGTATACCCAGAGATCTTATAATTCAGTTAGCTTAATCTTCAGTAAATGCATCAGAACATTATTAATCATATTAACAGTAAACAGGTGCAGTATAACAGAACAGAACATCACATAAGAGCCACACACATGAACACCATGATATAAGGTGGAAACCCAATGTGGGTGAAAACCACCTGCTGCAATTCGTCTCTTTCTTCTTTAATGAGAAACTTCTTTTACAATGTACTGGTGCAGTCCTTTACCAGTACGCAGGCTACAACCTGCAGAGGGCTACAACCCTCTCTCGTTTTCCAACTACTTCTGGAAGGGAGCTACAACCCCCTCAGCTCTTGTACTAGCTGATCCATTTACTAGTACGTAGGTGCTGACCCTACAACCTTCAGGGACCACGTTTCATCAATTTTCAGACTGGATCCAAGAGTACAAAATAAACATTACTGCAATACAATCATCAACTTAAACTTGCATCATAATTCATTAAACAACCCAATACTGAATCACTGAAACCCTGTCATCAAGTACACAGAACCAAAACCAGAGCCTAGAACTCTGCAACAACCACCAGAATCAGCAGCAACCTGAAATATCAAATCTTAGTATGCATACACTACTTCACTGTGCCAAAACCGCGTGTATACGCGCTTTCACCAAAGGCAACCCACGTACAGATCTAGAAATAGATTCTTATGCCTTCGTTGTCAGATCCGACCCTTGCCAAACGTCCCGAACAAATAACCAGCAATACCAGATCCTCTCACTTCATCAGACACACAATTCATCTCTCTTTGCCTAATGATCTTCTCCTTATATAGCCTTAGGCCCTTCACAATACCACGGGCCAAAACCATAGTAACACAATACCATCAACCTCAAAACTAGGGATCAACACGTCCGTCGAGACACCATGGTCCAAAACCATAGGCACAACTTCCAAGGACTAACTGCCACGGACCAAAGGTACTTTTCACATGTACGCGCTTTTACTGAAGCAAACCTGCGTGTACAAGCTGATTCTCCTTGATGAACCTGCGTATATCTCTTTCTTGTCCTGCTGTACTGAGATCTGTCCTCTGATTAAGTTGTCATCACCTGTACCAACCTCTGAGCACCTATACCAACCTCTGAGTGAGTTGCCATCAAGGACAACACTTGAAACATAATGCCAACAGGCTCCTATCACAGAAGTAGTAGCGGTGGTGGAAAGTGCAGTAACAGACTGCACGCAATTGTTAGAGCATTCAATTGAGGTCTCGACTAGCTTGTAGGAGGACCCCACTCTACAACAGCCATAGACGGAAGCGTGCAAGCTACAATAATGCTATGATGAGGTTAAGGGCACAACGCAAACCGTCATGCTGACACAGTGACTAGCCAAGCTGTAGGAGGCCAAGCAATTGAAGGAACAGGTGGACGCAGCAGTGCACAAGGAAGCAGTGTTGAAGGCATGACTAAAGCCTTGGATCAAAGAGGCTTACATAGTGGTAGGACCTATCAAAGGCAATCTTGTGACTCTGCAAGCGATGTAGCAAAAGCTTCAGGCCGACAGCGCAGGCATAGTGACCGAGAAAATGGTTGAAGATGCGAAGCGGGTGGCTGCAAAGTGCATAGTTGACGTTGCAGTCATCTGAGTTGAGATGGAAGGAATTTGTGCAAAGATCTCCGCGCCTGCCGAGTGACTTGAGGGTGAGTCAGGATGTTTAGGTTGGGGGCCTGTTGGGAGCGGGATTGCCCAAGGATAGTTTTGGGGCTAAAAGCCCATGTTTTGGTGAAATTTTGTAATAAACTTGTAAAGACTCCGCATTTTGTGGTCACAGAGCATGAAGATGTCATAACTCATAAAGGGTTTTCCGCGCTTAATTTTGTAAAGTAAAGTTGATTGTAAGAGATCTACCCATGGTCCACTTACCATGGGATTTTATAAAAAGAGCTAAGCTCTAAGTAGATCTAGAGAGACAGATATCAATGTGAAGAAGAGTCATAGCTCAGAAGTAGAAGTCTAAGTTTCAGGTCGTAGCGTAGGTAGAGGCTCTGCAGCTAAGTGCACAGAGGCCTAGGGTAGAAATTAGCAGCTTAGTGCGTGGATCCCTATAGCTATGTGCGTAGGGAAGATAGAGTTTGTAATTACTTGAAAATATCAATAAAGAGGATCATTCTACAATTGTGTGTCTTTGTTTGCAGTTACTACATCTTGACATGTTATGTATGAATTTCATTTATATTTCTTATATGATGTGCGAATGTATGTAATTACGTTGGTTAAGTGAACAAAAGTAAGAACAATTGATTACACGGTGGCAACTATGATTACATGATAAGATAAGTAAGAAACTTAAACTAGATTGGGAATCTACACAGTACGCTGCCATAGTAGTGTGAAAGTACTTGAGTCGCAGGTTAGGGCTGCACGATGGTCAATCGTACCCTTTCGCAGAGGTGTTGAATGATAGAATACAGGGCCAGTCTGGCAAGCCCTAGAGCTAAGTGACATGCACAAAGGTAGGAATAGAAGAAATAAACTGATACCATAACCATCTGAGGGTGCGGAAACATGATTCTAGCATCCACCCCATGCTACTTCGGGTGAGACTTTGGTCCGCACTCTACAGGTTGATGTCGAAAAGGATATTAGTGTAAGGATTTGTTTGGCTAACTAACGTTGAACTTGGGTCAGGCACCCACAAGCCAACATAAACCCAAATGAATAATAAACCCAAGGGATTCATACTAAAACCCCAAGGGATTGTGAATCCAAGGGAATAATATTAAATCCAAGGGACTAATATTATAAACCCAACATTCGTAAACCCAAATATAAATATTACAAAGACTAAAATAAACACAATTTATTTTCATGGTGAGACAATCCTTGTCACAATGTGACATTAAGCCATGGTTGTCCATTGTTAGCTATGATTGACAATGGTTGACCAAGATTGATATTATAAACTTAAGGGAATAATAAACCCAAGGGATTGATATTATAAACCCAAATGAATATTAAACCAAAGGGATTGATATTATAAACCCAAGGGATTTACATTATAAACCCAAATGAATAATAAACCCAAGGGATTAATACTAAAACCCCAAGGGAATAATATTAAGCCCAAGGGACTAATATTATAAACCCAACATTTGTAAACAAAAATATAAATATTACAAAGACTAAAATAAATATGATTTATTCATGGTGAGACAATCCTTGTGACAATGTGACAATCAACCATGGTTGACCATGATTGATTTTATAAACTTGAGGAAATAATAAACCCAAGGGATTGATATTATAAACCCAAATGAATAATAAACCCAAGGGATTAATACTAGAACCCCGAGGGATCATAAACCCAAGGGAATAATATTAAACCCGAGGGACTAATATTATAAATCCAACATTCGTAAAGCCAAATATAAATATTACAAAGACTAAAATAAACATGATTTATTTTCATGGTGAGATAATCCTTGTCATAATGTTATATTCAATCACGGTTGACCATGGTTGGCTATGATTGACAATGGTTTAACATGATTGATATTATAAACCTAAGAGAGTAATAAACCCAATGGATTAATATGAGAAACCCAAAGGAATAATAAAATGAAGGGATTAATACTAAAACTGCAACGGAATAATATTAAACCCAGGGGACTAATATTATAAACCCAACATATATAAACCCTAAGACAAATATTATAAACATTAAAATAAACATGATCGACCATCGTTGATTTTCATATTGAGACAATCCTTATCACAATTACATATCGGACCATGGTTGACATCATAATAAACCATGCTTGACTCGGGAATAATAAACCCAAGCGATTGATATTATAAATGGAAGGGATTAATACTAAAACCCCTAGGGATTATGAACCTAAGGGAATACTATTAAATAAAAGGAACTAATAATATAAACCCAAGGGAATACTAAACCTGAGGGATTGATACTATAAACCCAAAGGAATAATAAACATGAGGGATTAACACTAAAACCTAAAGGGATTGTGAACCGAAGGAATTATTAATATTAAAAATTTGAAGAACGAATAAGCCTAAGAATTTGATATTATAAAACTAAGGAATTAATAAGCCCAAGGGAAAAATATTAGAAACCCAAGGGATAAAAAATGACAAGGGATCAATATTAAAAACATAAGGGATTAATAGGAATTAATATTTTAAACCCAACAGATTGATCAACCCATGTGACTATGAATATTATAAACCTAAGGGATCAATAAACCCTAGGGATTGTTAATATAATGAAAGCAACACGTTAATACGTTGAAGGGATACACAATGAAAATGTAAGGGATTAACATTAAACCTTAGGACTATTATTTAAACCTTAATATTGGGGATTAATAAACCAAAGCGAATAAATGATAAACCAAAAGAATTATTAATATTACAAAGTTAAAGAACAAATAAACTTAATAATTTAATATTATAAACCCAAGGAAACAGTAAACCAAACCTAAGCCCTAAATCCATGGCATCAATATTATAAACATAAATATTGTTATAACATAAAACAACAATAAAAAACATAAACTAAAACCAATATAAGAACCACATTGCAAACCATAAAGAATTAAAACATGATAAGTCATCATCACATTAATCATAACACATTTATAGCACTACATTATAAACAATAAATAAATTTTAAGCCATAAATACATTGATATCAATACATGAATGTATTAGTAGTATAAATCTCAAGAATATTCATATAAACACCTAGAAAATGGAAACACAACAATAATATTATAAATGTAAACAATATTCTCATTTATGAAATACGTGAACAAAGTGAAGGGATCCGCACAAAAGCCCGCAGAAATCACAAATGCATGAGAAGGAAATAAATAGTAACATTGCCATTAGAGCAAAGAAATAAATGCAAAAACACATCTAAATTGCACACATTTGATATAAAGAAGAACAACATAATAGGACATTTTAAGACCAGAGATATACAATTTTGTACATAAAAACAACAATGACAAATAAATCAATTTAACCAGTATTGCAACCACAGAATGAACATTGAGTCTTAACATATATATATATATATATATATATATATATATATATTCTTTACATCAAATAATTCCGCTACAAAATTGAAATTGAAACACTCCATCAAAAGTCATCTATGTAGCAGCCTCTTACAAAACACAACTAGAATGATGACAAAATCAACACCAATTCAAATCAACAAGATAATGATCACGATACTTAACACTTTACAACCAATTCCTTATTGTTCTCCTCCGAGTCTCCCTCTGGTGCACATGTTTCAAGTATTTTACATGTGTATTTGTTTGATCTAGCTCACGAATATGATCATCAATAAAACTAGGATGGAACCGACGTTTTCTATCAAACTTGTTCCGAAGATAGGAAAGAAAGCTTATAGCTCCAGCAACATCGTTTACTATTTTGGAATAATAGATGACATCATTATCGTCCATATCTCTGTTTGAAAGACACAAAAACAAAAGCAAAATCAATAAAGACATACACAAATAAATAAGCATATATATATATATATATATATATATATATATGCACACACACACACATAAAACATATGCCCCATTTTTATTTATGTTAAAAATCTTAATGTTATAATGTTACATGAAAAAAAAAAATCTAGTGTTACATGAACCAAATGATATAAAAATTTCTACAAATATATGTAGAAATTATGTCTACAAATCCAATTTTGTAGATTTGCTACAGGTTAACATGATAATGCAATATAACCAAAGAAAAATACTATAACCTACTTCTACTATCAATTTGCAGAAGCTTAAAATATTTGAGAAAGATCAAGGTGAACACATATAACCAAAAGAAGAATCAATGCACATGAAACACAAAGAATATTCATGGGAAAGCCTCGGCTAAAAACCCCACTATTTGTATTATCTTACAAGGTGGAAATACATAGGAATTATACAAAGCCTTAGCTCTCACAGCTATCCAGCTCTCAGTACAATCCTCACAAATGAATGTGGAAATACATAGAGATTATACAAAGCCTTATCTCTCAGTACAATACTCACAGATGCTCACAAGCAATCAAGGCTTCTCACAAGCCTTCTCCTCTGCCCTCCAAGCCTCCTATTTCCTTACATAGTTTCTCCTGGGTGATCCTCCTATTACCAGATGGAAAACTCTCAACCAATTGGAACGCTTAACTCTCACACTCATCTCACACCTGTTGTGGGGGAAAGTATCCAACTCGGAATGACCCTAACCCACTCTAAGGGTGACAGTTCCTTAGCAACAGCTGAAAGCAAAGCTATCTAAAGTTTCTTCTTTATGACATGCAAGAGATAAAAGGAAGAGATTCACTTACCGATGTCTTGCGCAAATGGTCGATCCAATCTCCTTTGATTGCCGCTTGCTCCCAGCTCCAAGTCTTTTCACGGGCCCAGCTACACGAGATCCTGCAAACAAGACAAGGAAAGGAAACTACAAGAAGCATGCATGCATAACTGATTCAAGGATTAGCATAAATCAAATACGCAAGTAAGACAATACATCATTGAAACACATGCGAATAGAAGAACCTCAAATGCTTTATTAATATATGGAAGTAAGGTTCAGGCAATGATACAACCATGAGAGGTCCAATCCAGCATCACCTTCCCGACGGAGAGAAATCTCTTCTTCACCTCCCTCAAGCAATCACCCAATGCTCACAACTGTAAACCAACAGCAATTCTTTGCACTAAATTCCGCCCCTGATCCCATGGGATGAGATCCTTATATAGAGTTTTGGAGTGAAGATAAGTCAGCTTGATGTGTGACTTGTTGTCCTCTTCAACTCCAGTTGTTCTTCAGTTCTTCACTTGGAGTTTCTGTCTTCCATTTGGAGTTTTAGAAGCTCTTAACTCATCATTAGGCGAATCTTATGATCAAGTGTCTTTTTGGAAGCTTCCTGGGCACTGGCACATTGAGAAAAAGATTCCTCCACATGTCCAAGTACGCCCAACGTAGGTAGCCTTTGTTGCACCTGCTATGTAGCGCAGGTAGCCCTTGTTGCACTTGCTATGCAGCGCAGGTAGCCTTTGGAGCAGCTGCTTTGATCCAAAATTGACCTGTTTTTGAGTGTTTTTCAGTGGAGAACTGATTTGCAGTGCTGTGGTTTGCTGACCTTGTTCCTCTAAGGGTAAGAACAACATGTTTAGGGACTTTGGATCCCTTAGATTATTGACATTTCATGCTCTATGCTGTAAGGCACAAAAATGTCTATAACAGTTGCCCCCTAAAGTATGAGGTCGTTTATCGGGTGAAATGCTTTATTAGGAGGATCCGAAGTTCATTCAATCGTCGGGAGGTGACCTGTAACAAAATACAATACAATACATTATCTTTTCATGTTTTCTTTTCATGATCTAGCTGAGGCGGGCATTTCCCATGCTCAGCTTTATAAATACATTTGTTGTACATAAATAGACGATCGTCTGATAATAGACTGATAATTCTCTGCTTTTAATTATCATCCTTTTAGTAGGATGATCATCTGCTGCACATGTCTATGTTTTTATCTCCTGAATATATATCGCAGCTCGGATGGATGAAACTAGATCCGGGGTCTTCAAACTTGTCCGATCTTCACTCTAGTACAAGTCGATCCATGTGAGAATTTCCTGAAGTCGAACATGGAAAGACATCGCTTGATTACCAGTCAATAATGTAAATTGTTAACAAGCGCGAGAGGAATCACCGATAATGATGATGACCCTCAAGGTACTGCAGCACAATTCACGTGGTGTGAATATAGGATCTGACGTCGAACACCACGCAAAGTCTCCCGGTCGAAGGTCATTAATGTATACCTATCGCCGGAAGTGAGAAACTTGCCATTGAGGCATGCAAGCTTCAAAGTACTGAGGGGGTGTTCCTAGATCAACTTCTTGGATAGTGAGCTGATGTCGACAAGAAGTGATCCGTCAAAGGAGGGCCTTAATGAATCCCACATCAGTGACACGGAACGGAGCTAGTGATGATGGTGAAAATGATCTGTGAAATATGATTCAGGGTGGCGGTCATGGAAGGATGAAAAATGATGTACGGTAGTGGATGGGACCCGGTTGACACTTTCTAAATGACATCTCTTGAACATACAACGACACTAATGTGATGGATTGGTAGCATTACCCCATGTATGGATGGTATGGCGAGACCATGGTGAAGGGACCGGTGAATGATAATAACCCAACCCGATATTTACGGAGGCAAAAGTGTCATGTTCAAGGGCGACTTGCTACCATTAAGCTTTGAGGTTCTCCCAATTTTTCCCCAGTCATTTCTGACCAGTACCTCTTTATTTTTGTCAAGCTTGAGGAGGATAACATATGCTTGTTCTATAACCTGCCCTTCGGGCAAGCCCATCGCTATGTTTTTAATGAGCCTAGCGATAGGGAAACTCGTTCTCGTCTACAGGCAAGTTTGTCGCTATCTAATATTTTTAACGAGCCCAGCGACAAAGACAACTCGGTCCTTTTCATTTTTAGAGAGTCTGAAAAGGGTACATAAAGTGGACTCCAGGGGTCCTTTTTCGTCATCTAATCCCTTAAGTCCGAAAAAGTATAAAACAATACAGAAGGGATGAATGTTCGATATCTTTATCGAGCCGAACTAGACAAGCGCTCGATCTTTTTGTGCAATAATCCCTCAGGTCCAAAAAGATTAAAATCTAGAGGAGGGATAGCTCTTCCGGTCCTTTTAACGAGCTGGAAGGCCAAAACTCGGCAAACTTTTCATTTTTTACGAGTCACTGAAAAGAGCTCAAAGAAGACTCGTCTTTTGAGGAACGAGTGATAAACAGGGATAGCAGCAGATTCTAGGTACAGGTTGGAATTTTCCAATCACGGCAGTATTACAAGGATGGCTAGGTGGGATCACTCTTCACAGCTGTTCCTCAAAATAGGTAAACAATCAAGTGGATGTGAATGATCGGCCAAATGAAAAGTGGAGGTGACGGTGCACAAACACGACCAAGGCTTTTATGGCTGATGAATTTACGGTCTCAAATGGTTATTTACCGGTTCATTTTTTCTGAATGAGCTTGAACACTGGGGGAAGCCTGCTCACAAGCTTATGTTTATTTTTTAATGAGCATGAATTTCCGCATTAAAACTGCTCGGATCTTGCGTTTATTTTTTAACGAGCATGAACTTTGCCAAAACTGCTCGTTTGATAAGGTCAAATTCATATTTTACCATGACTAGTTTTTCTTTTCCAGAAATAGTACTGTTTTCATCAATTTGCTGCAACAAACTTGTTAGAAACGGATAACATGAAGTAAAAATATTAATATTTTACTTTGAATTACGTAAAAAGCAATTTAAAAGATGTTTTTACCTCTCATTTTACCATTTCATGTGCATTTGGTTTGTTGGAGCTTTGGAGGTGCCTCTTCCTCTTGATTTTTCACCAGCTGATTTCAGGAGATTCTGTGGACGATTTTCAGCGCCGTTTCCACGAGGTAGGAGCTAAACCCTAGCTCTATCTTTTCATGGTCTTATTTCTCAGTTTTATGCTTGTTTTCCTGCCCCATGAGCCCCTGGGGTTTCTTTAGGGCGCTCTGCCATCAGCGCAGGTACCCTATATCGAAACCTGCGTTGGGGTTTTCATTTTCAAAGGCAGTTTGCCTCCCAACGCAGGTGAGACCCTTCTCTACCTGCGTTGGGTGCAGAAAACATCTTGGTTGCACAATTTTTCATGAGTTTTTTGCCATTTTCTTTACTCAGTCAGGGATCTTACTCCTCCTCTTGTTTGTTTTGCAGAGTTTATTGGAGCAGAATGACTCTTACGTGGCGAGAACGAGAGCACGAAGAGGAGGACATGATTGCCCTCCATGATCCTGTTACCGTGAGCGCGTTGCGGAACTGTGGCTTGCTAAAATTCTTCCGCATATCTAGCATGAGGGCACAGATACGTTTACTGCAGTACCTGCTTGATGCTTGGGATCCTGTTAACCAAGCGTTCCAGATTAGGGGCAAGTCCATCCCTTTGACCATAGTGGACATTTACTTCTTGACTGGGTTGTCAAGGCGGGGTGCCCCCATTTCTTTGTCCGGTTCGGCCCGAGGGAGTGATTCCGTGAAAGATTATATCCGTCAGTATTGCAGGGAGGGATCCCAGCTGAGCAGAGACGGCAAGATTTCCATCTGTGATGTTACTGACAGGTCTCTCAGGTCTATTCTGTACACGATTTGTCGGATGGCCGGTAGTGCATCCCCTCATGTTGCCAACAGGTCATATGTGCAGGACGCCCTGGAGTGTCTTCAGCCGAAAGTTTTTAACTGGTGTGATGCAGTACTGGTTCAGATGAAAAACCAGTTGACCAAAGTAAAGGACGGGAAACTGAAGAATTTTGGCTTCGGTTTAGTTCTGACTGCCTTCGCTTTGGAGAAGATACCCCTGATGCAACCTCAGTACATTCTTCTCGACTTGCCATCTCCCACTGAGCCACGCATGCAGAGGTGGGTTGACCACATGGCTAGACATGCGAGTCAATCTAAGATTACTTTTACTGATGCCTTCTTTAGGTGGTTCGAGCGGCAAGATATGGCTTTTTCCGAGTATCCATATATTGGCATGGACTTCCGAGGTGATCCGGATTTGGTACTACCGGATGGCGAGCAGTGGGGTGATCTTGGTAAATATTTTGACCTTATCACTGTTTACTGTTTTTATTTATAATGTCCTTGTGCTTTACTCTATCAAGACTCTAATCAAACTCATGTGTGCATGCAGATGTGGGCCCCGTCCGTCCAGCAGTTCGTCCGAGAGTTCCGGCCACTACCCCAGCAGGGGAGGCTCCTAGGAGAGCTATTCTCCATGACCTTGACTTGGCCGAGACTCTTACAGCTGTGCAGGAACAAGTCGAGGGTCTTACCCTTGGGATTCCGGATGTACGGATCGACGAGTTGCCTCTACGATTGCAGCGACATACTGCTGGTGTTCCTAGACGATGGTCTCGTCTTCTGCGCATGATTGCACAGGCCGTGGCATGTTATCATGAGCATCACTAGGCTAGGGTGCCCCCCAGCCATTTTTGAGTTTTGGGGTCGTATGACCGATTTTGTCTTGGTTACAGAACATTATATGTAAACCGTAAACAGTTATATATATTTTTGATTTTCGGGGTTTGTCCCAGTTCTTATGTGATCCATGTATGAAACATCGATGATGCTTCTCTTTTTATCAAATTTGCAAATGTCTATCTAACACATAATTTGCTAATGAGTCGGTTAATGTGTTTAAGTTTCTGGAAATGTGTTGATATTGGATAAAATCAAACTGTCTTTCCAAGATTTTAACTCTTAGGAACTTGCGATAAATAGCTGGATTTCGGACAGAGTAGGTACCATTGAGCTGTAGTACCACGAGCTGTGAGTCTAGCCTGACGACTAGCCGGCGTATGCCATGGGTGATGGCATCAGAGAGGAGCTCTATCAACGCGCTATACTCAGCGATATTATTTGTTGATTGACCAATACAGACCCCCCTGAAACTCATTAACTCGCCGCTTGGGTTAAAAATGGCCCATGCTGCTGAGGATAGGTTCCTCGTACTACGACTCGCTCCGTCAGCATATCCAACCCACGGTTCCAATGGATTTGACATCTGCAATAAATGTAAAAAGCGGATTACTTAAACCAGAACAAACGCTTTAGCGAAAACAAAAATGTAACAAAAGCATATAGGTTACTATTAGGCATAGTAACGCTTAAGGTACAACCCGTTGCGGGGTTGCGCCAGTGGAATTCCGTCATAATCTACCAACTCGTAGGCACCTTTTGCTAACACACTTTTAACAATATAAGGGCCCATCCATAAGGACTTGAATTTCCCAGCTCCCAATTTATCGGATTCTTGGTCATAAAGCAAGACCAAATCACCTTCCGAGAAGACACGGGGTTTGACATTTTTGTCGAACTGCGCTTTGACTCGTTTCTTATGGGCTTCGTTGGCCAAGGCGGCATCACGACGGGTTTCATCCAACTAAATTAACTCCAAGAAACGAGCTTCTTCTTCTGAGGTTCCGGGGAGGAGATCAATTGCGAGTTTAAGGGACGAGATTTCGCACTGGATTGGTAGGATCGCTTCCAGGCCATACACCAGTTGAAACGGTGTGAACCCAGTGGCATTCCTTACCGATGTTCGGTAGGCCCACAAAGCTGAGTATAGGATCAAATGCCATCTTCTTTTGTGAACCCCCACCGTCCTTTGCAGCATGCGCTTCAGGACTTTGTTGATCGCTTCAACTTGTCCGTTAGCTTGCGGATAGTACGGAGTAGAGCTGTCGTGAGACAATCCTAGTTTGGCAGTTAATTCAACCATCATGTGATTGCGAAAATGCGATCCATGATCCGTTACTATGGCCTGTGGCACGCCGAATCTGGCGACTACATGATTAAAAAAGAATAGGGCTGCTGTTTCACCAGTGTTATCCAATGTAGGCATCGCCTCGGCCCATTTGGTAAAATAGTCAACTGCGACTATAATATACCCATGCCCCCCGGTCGAGGTGGGGTTACATTGCATGAAATCGATGCCCCACTTGGCGAAAGGCCCCACAGCTATTATTGGCTGTAAAGGAGCGGGGGGTCTTCTGGTTTTGCTATCAAAAATCTGACATGCATGGCAACTTCTAACCGTAGTTATGCAATCTTTGAACATTGTTGGCCAGAAGTATCCTGCTCGTAAGATTCTTTGTGTTGTAGCATATCCAGATTGATGCCCCCCACAGGTGCCTGAATGACATTCATTCAGGGCTTTTTCGGCTTCCTCATGGGTTAGACACCTTCTCAGGACCGTATCGACACCACGACGGTAAAGCGTATCACCGATGATCATGTAGTCTTTTTCTTGGTATTGAATGCGTTTTCGTTCTGAGTGAGAGGTGTCTGGTCGAAACTTTTGGGTTTGGAGATAAATTATTATATCTCCATACCACTCATCACTTGCTGATATCAGAAACAAACTTTCGTCCACAATCGATTCTTTGGACATTTCATCGTTGTACGATGACAGGAGATCGCATAATAATTCTGCGAAAACTAAAGCTTTCTTTGATTTGGATTTCACAAATTCCAGATCAAACTCTTGAAGGATAGCTATCCACTTTGAATATTTGCCCCCAAGCAACTGTCGCGACAGTATATAAGTCATGGGGTTGCAATCTGACAATACAGTGGTCTTCCTAAAGAGGACATAATGTCGAAATCTTTGAATCGCTTGAACAGCTGCTAATGCCAACTTTTCAACATGAGAATATCTACTTTCCGTATCATTTAAGTTTTTGCTTAAATAATATATAGGGTGTTCAATTCCATCAACTTCTTGAACCAAAACCATTGCAATGGTCGTATCTGCTGCAGCCAGATACAGGTTAAAATCCCTTAGATAGTCTGGGGCATACATTAATGATGCTTTGACTAGCGCTTCTTTCAAAGCATCAAAGGAAGCTTGTGCAACCTGGTCCCAGACGAAAGGTACATCCTTTTTCAGGAGACGGGTATAACCTTTAGCAAGTTCTGCGTAATTTGGGATGAACCTCCTCAGAAAGTTTGCTTTCCCTTGGAGTTTCTGAATCTGAAGCAAGTTCGAAGGTGGAGGCAAATTAATGATTGCCTGCACCTTGCAAGGGTCGAGACGAATCCCATCCTTGGAGACTATAAAGCCAAGTAAACGACCAGAACCGA
Source organism: Pinus tabuliformis (assembly GCA_031772625.1). Classification (NCBI taxonomy): domain Eukaryota; kingdom Viridiplantae; phylum Streptophyta; class Pinopsida; order Pinales; family Pinaceae; genus Pinus; species Pinus tabuliformis. The sequence goes on along the minus strand of CM062810.1, from coordinate 410,950,169 downwards.
CGCAAAACACACATTTGTGTGGATTGAGTCTTATCTTGTAGTGTCGGCAACGTAGAAATATTGCTCTTAAATGATGCGGGTGATCAGTCCGCTTTTGCGAATGAGCCGGAAGATCGTCGAGATAAGGTTGAACGATGTTCTTGATGTCATGGAAAGCATAATTCATCGCTCTCTGAAATGTCGCCCCTGCGTTCTTTAAACCAAAGGGTAATTTTCGATAAGCAAATGTGCCCCACGGACAAATAAATGCAGTCTTTGACTGGTCCTGTGGGCGGATATTAATTTGATTATACCCGGAAAATCCGTCCATAAATGAAAAGATTTCACATCCGGCGCATTCATCAATTATCTGGTCGATGAAGGGTGTAGGGTAGTTGTCCTTTGGACAAGCTTGGTTTACATCCCTATAATCGACGCACACTCGTATTGTTCCTTGTTTTTTCATAACAGGGACAATATTCGATACCCAATCGGTTAGAGGAACCGGGTAGATGAAACCAGCATGGAGGAGCTTTTCAACTTCCGCCTTGATGGCAGCGTCTTTCTTGGGGTGCACCTGCCGAAGCCGTTGTCTTACTGGTTTGACATCAGGATACATCTTAATTTCATGTTCAACTATACTCGAGTCGATGCCTGGCATTTCATCATAGGACCAAGCAAAGACATCTCTAAATTCGCGAAAAAGAGCTTTATATATTTCTTGTTCTGAAGGGGAACAACCTTTGCCGACATAAATATTCTCTACAATGTCTGTTTTGGTCGAGATATTTATGGCTATAGTCTCTTCTATATTGGATAGGTTTCTCTCGAAATCCACCGTATTTACAGTATTTGTTAGGAATTCAAATACTGAGGGGTGATACAGGTCACCTTGAGTATCTTCCTGAGGAAGGGAACGATGGTGGTTATCATCCCATGGTGCCCTCTCAATCAACATTGACTGCAGGATTCCTTCGTCACTTGCATGCACTTGTGACCAAGGATCCAAAGGGGTACCACATTCTCCTGACCTATCTACCCAAACGCTTGACGAGCATTGATTTGGGCTCGCCTCCCATGCCTGAAACATTGATTGCTACAATATTTCGATTGGGCTCGGGTGTAACACCATTGCCCGATCCATGATGACTTTGTCTTTTGTGACCTTCGTGGAAGATATCATGTTGCAGGTGGCCACCAATGGTACATTTCCTATGTACATATGATTTGGTAGCGAGAAAGTTCCCATCATCGTGGGGTCTTTCAACAGGCCTACTCCTATATCTTGAATTGAATGGTCGCTTTCATGGATCATGGGAATGCTTCCCGTAACTTGTGAACCATTAAGGAGGAAGTTCTATTGGTCGACGACCGTAATCCCTCCTTCAAACGGGAAAGCGATCTTCCTAAAATAAGTCGACACGACAGCTGCCATGGCATAAATCCATGGTCTTCCTAGTAGGATGTTGTAATCTAGATTTCCATCTATGACTTCAACATCAATCTCTACTGTTTTTCCACCTAGTTCAACTTTCAAGTTACTTAGGATACCGTAAGGGGTATATGTCCTACCGTCGAAAGCCTTTAGTGTTGTCGAAGATCTCGACAAGGTTGGTGACCCCAGCGTTTTCCAGCAGCTCATGGACATAATACATGTTGATGCCCCCTCGTCAATAATTGTTCTGTGAACAGTTTTGTTGAGGGCCCTTACTTGAATAAGGAAAGATAGTTGAGCTGGTAACTGAGGATCATACCCTTTGTGATCAAAGGACACAAGATTGGAATCCTTAGGATCAACCCCCCCTATTGCCGATAACAACGCCTGCCTTTGGGATGGACAATTTTGTAGTACTTCTAGAGTCGACATAGCGGATGGCGATTGAGCCAAATCTTCTACTATGTTATAATGCTGCGCCGCTCTGGCACGAGGATTAAAGGTCGACTTGTGTACTACACCCTTAGGTGGTTTTATCGTTAATTCTGGCATTATGGGCGGGACAACTTCTGTCGAAGTTGTTGTTGAACTACTAGGTTGATCTTTACCTTTTTCGTTTGACAGTTGCGGATTCCCGTAATCTTTGCTCCTTGTCGAAATCAAAGCATCATTTTGCTGTTTAGAGATCGACAACATCAGCACTTGCGACGGGGAAGCATTTCCATTATCAACCATATTTTGACCTGGATTGGGAAATGGATCAGTCAACACAGCTGGGTTCTTTGGACTTTTAAAGAATCTCTTGAGCTCAGCTTTGTACGGACACTCTGTTGTCTTGTGATCTTCATCACATATCATATAGGGCCATTTCTTTTTCCCTTTCTCAGGAGAGTTTGAAGAAGTTTTTTCAGGTGATGGACCATCCTGTTGCTTCTTCTTCCCTTTGTTTTGCTTCTTCTTGCTTCCTGGTTGATTGGTTTCTTTGCCCTTATCTGCTGATATGGCATTTACTTCCGAAGCAAGAATCTCTTCATGGGCATTTCGATCTGAAGTCTTACGGGCTTTCTGAGGTGAAGCCTTTTTCGACTTCGCGCTTGCAGTGCCAATCACGCCATCTCCGGCATGAGAGTCAATATTCGATTTAGGAGGGGGAGGAATTGAAAATTCAGGTCTGGGGGCATCAGGTATTTTGTCATAGAGCGTGCCAGACTGAGTATATACCAAGTCTAAATATTGAGCACGAGCAATGACTTGCTCCTCTGTTACGACTCCTCCCTTGGCCACATCCTCCGTTATAGCTGGAAGCAGTGACTTTATAAACCATTCAGCTAGTAGCTGATCAGGAACGTATGTTTTCACCATCCTACGACGGCGACGCCACTCATGTATATGATCAGATATGTGAGTAGCTGTCGTCTGTTTGAAGTTGTTCAGTATCTCGGTTCCTGTTTCATACCTGATTGGTAATTGAAAATGGGTTAAGAAAGTCGTGGCTAAGGAGCTGAAATTGTCGAAAGAGGCTCTTGGCAATTCTATATACCATTTAGCCGCCGGACCTGTCAATGTCCTCTGGAAGAGGCGAAGTCTTATCGAATCATCGTTCAGGGTGTTCGATGAACACCACAGATGAAAGGTCATGACGTGATTCGACGGGTCTTCACCTGGATTTCCATTGAATTTAGGAATGTCCGATGGAAGTTTGTGAGGAATCACGGGCCACCAAGGGGCGTAGGCGATAGGATCGTTTATCAACCGATGTAGATTGGGTAACTCCAGAGTTGCCACGAATGGCAGCTGCTGACTCAAGTTAGGTGAAGCGTACCCAGGGTACGATGGAATCGCCTGAGTAGTTGGTCTTTGCATACCAGCATAATGTAATTGATGCTGATATGACTGATACGATTGATGGGTAGAGTGGTTGGTTTTGACCGTATTGTAGGTACGGTTGTCCATTATTCGCAAAAATCTGCTGCTCGGTACCTTGGTACACTTGCTGGAACTGCGGTTGTTGATACTGCACTAACCATGGTTGTGACGCCATTGGTTGTTGTGCTATGCTTACCACTGGGCCAAGATTAGGGGTAAGGGTACCCGTTTGTGTTTGTGACGCCTCGCTAGCCGGCAATTGCGGTTGGGTTGTAGGGTCAACGGGTTGTTGCATTACAACCTGAGAAAACTGAGGTTGACATGTAACAGGTATCGTTTGAACTTGTGACACAGTCACAATTGCTGGTGTCGTCGGGATGTTCGTCACAGGCATCTGTTGTTGCATAGAATACACAACTCTTGGTTGCTGGGATGGCATAGGTATCCAACCACTTGTAGTTATTCCAGTATAACCTGAGTATGGTTGTGAACTCCCGTATGGGTAACCTCTCGGAGGGGGTAATGAGAAAGCATATTTCCCCCCATACGGTGGTGGTCCGGAACCGAGAGGATTTATTACACCTCGAGGACCGGATTGCCCCAACGGATTTCCAAAAGGATCAATCTGTTGAGTTCCAACATAGGAGTTACTGGGTATAATCCCAGGAGAACAAACAGGAACAGACCATACTGTCATCATGGCCCCCGAAGGGACCCCCTCAAGCTGTTGAGAGTTAGGGACAGATGGTATGCCGGCGAACATTGTCGGAATGACCGCAGGGAGTTCTGCGGTCGCTGTGTCATTTGGCACAGTCCTAGATGTCGACGGTTGTTCAGACATTTTTAGTCTATCCAGTAGATTGTCTAGTGATTCTTCAGGAACTTCTCTGGGTGATAGGCTAGCTTCTGATGCAGTAGGAAGTAGAGTGATCTCTGCTCCAAAATGTGTTGGAGTAGTTGCTTGCGGATCTTCTACAATCTCTTCTATTGCGATCAGACTGGGTGGAAGAGGAAGATCGTCAGGTCCGTAGAATATTTCTGGTGCCGAAGAAGGGGTTGTTTCGACAGCGACAGTTGTCTGAGGAGCAAGACTCTCTGAACCGATCACTGATGTACCTGATTCAGTAACACAAGTATTTGTTCTCAGACTAGGATCAGTGCTACTGTCCTTCTGGGGCTGTTGAACTTCTTCAATAGGGGCAGGGTTTCCATAAATGTTTGGAGTAACCGGAACCTCAGATGTCGTCGGAACACTTGTTCTAACTTTGACAGGAGATTTGGAACCAGTTGAACGAGATCGCTTTGCCCGGGTTGTTTTCGATTCTGGGGACAAAGACGGTTGTCTCGTATTCCTCCGTGAATGACGGTTCATCGATTGACTTTCTTCCACGGTTGCGGATTACTTGATCAACCAACAATGCACAGGGTAAAATTTGTTTTCGAAATGAATTAATTTTAGACGCTTTTAAGACACAACTTGCTTTTTCATGTTTTAAGAGTCGAGAAAAAACTAAAGATGACTCTAGTCTCCTTTGATGTATTAACGAGCCCAAAGTGACAAATGCTCGGATGGACTTTTTCAGTTATAGAGTTTGAAAAAGGCCAAAAGAAACTACTCTGGAGTTCTAGGCAAGGGTGTGCCAAACCTTTCGCAAAACCACAGAATACGTTTTACGGTACGAGTGGTCGATCTTCGTGAATGCTGTGTTCACTGCATCGCGATCAGTAGGGCAGCCGACACGGCTTCCTATGGATAAAGGCTTTGTTCCTATAGGGGTCCCCCAATATACGCGAGGGTACGCGGGGGCACAAGTCCGTATTAGTGCTATCGTCCCTCAGGAGGAATCACCCACCTTCGTAGAGATCGACAGTCACTATGTTTAAAGACGCCGGTTCACGTCTCTACCTAGACCTCTACTGTGTTTCGTTATGTTTCAAAGCATTGTTAGATAAATTCAGTTCTTTTTAGGTTGATCTTGTTTAGTAGTTTGCCTTTATGGATCACCACGTGATGTATGATACAACTCCTAAATGCAGTCTAAGAATGATAAGCAAGCTTTTTCAATTCTTTCAACTTATGAAAACCTTAACTACTGAAGGAAAAGAAAGACATCATCTTTTCAAACAGATCATAGAGCACACACTGATGCACTTTTCCTAAATCGACATGCAAACTGTCAAAATGCACATGCACAATGCAAGTATTTCTTTTCTTCTTCCTTAATGTTGATGTATACAAAAAGAAAGTTGTTGTATAATTTCGAATTCGATTTCAAGCGTAAGCAAACAAGTTTTGTCCAATAATCAAAAGAACACCTTAAGATTCACTCGTTTCAACACAAGAAATACTGAAATTCAAACCATATAACGAAAGCAAATGCTCAAGCAGCTATGAACAGCAATAAACTAGCTCTTAGAATCACAATGACACTTTCTCACAGGTCTAGATCCAAGAGGTCATAACAAGACTAGTTCGCTTTCGCTACGGGAAACTGTGAATGATAGCAAGAAATACAATAAGAAAAATCACGGTTTCTTCATACAACTGAGGGGGGAATGAAGGCAAAGAGAAGTGGTTTCAGCTGGGTATACAGGTTGACAACAGGCTGCAAAAACAATACTGAAAACTGGGCAACAGACAGTGGAGAATCCAAGTTGCACAAGGCAAAACTGGATCAGCGCAGGTGCTGCACTGTCAACCTGCGATGCAGCGCAGGTAGCCCCTTCGGGACCTGCGATGTCAGTGCAGGTAGCCTTTGTTGCAGTTGCACTGATGAGACAACTCTCGTCTCTCTCAGGTTCCGGCTCACAGTTTGCTCAAAAATGAGTGGTTTTTGGCCAAACCAGTTGCTATCAGTCAAGTATACTCTAGAGGATGATTAAAGGAAGGTGAAAACTATCACAAAGAGCTAAAAAGAGTCCCTGTGGATCAGCTCTTCAGATCATAAACATGCCCAGCACTGGGCTAGAGTAGCTGCCCTCTACTTTGCATTCGAAGGACTCGAATGCAGTTCGATTCGGTACTTCCTTTGTTTAAGAAATGAATAGCAATAAACACAAGCTACCAACAAGACATGATCCCCAGTGGAGTTGCCAGTCTGTTGTGGGGGAAAGTATCCAACTCGAAATGACCCTAACCCACTCTAAGGGTGACAGTTCCTTAGCAACAGCTGAAAGCAAAGCTATCTAAAGTTTCTTCTTTATGACATGCAAGAGATAAAAGGAAGAGATCCACTTACCGATGTCTTGCGCAAATGGTCGATCCAATCTCCTTTGATTGCCGCTTGCTCCCAGCTCCAAGTCTTTTCACGGGCCCAGCTACACGAGATCCTGCAAACAAGACAAGGAAAGGAAACTACAAGAAGCATGCATGCATAACTGATTCAAGGATTAGCATAAATCAAATACGCAAGTAAGACAATACATCATTGAAACACATGCGAATAGAAGAACCTCAAATGCTTTATTAATATATGGAAGTAAGGTTCAGGCGGTGATACAACCATGAGAGGTCCAATCCAGCATCACCTTCCCGATGGAGAGAAATCTCTTCTTCACCTCCCTCAAGCAATCACCCAATGCTCACAACTGTAAACCAACAGCAATTCTTTGCACTAAATTCCGCCCCTGATCCCATGGGATGAGATCCTTATATAGAGTTTTGGAGTGAAGATAAGTCAGCTTGATGTGTGACTTGTTGTCCTCTTCAACTCCTGTTGTTCTTTAGTTCTTCACTTGGAGTTTCTATCTTCCATTTGGAGTTTTAGAAGCTCTTAACTCATCATTAGGCGAATCTTATGATCAAGTGTCTTTTTGGAAGCTTCCTGGGCACTGGCACATTGAGAAAAAGATTCCTCCACATGTCCAAGTACGCCCAACGCAGGTAGCCTTTGTTGCACCTGCTATGCAGCGCAGGTAGCCCTTGTTGCACTTGCTATGCAGTGCAGGTAGCCTTTGGAGCAGCTGCTTTGATCCAAACTTGACCTGTTTTTGAGTGTTTTTCAGTGGAGAACTGATTTGCAGTGCTGTGGTTTGCTGACCTTGTTCCTCTAAGGGTAAGAACAACATGTTTAGGGACTTTGGATCCCTTAGATTATTGACATTTCATGCTCTATGATGTAAGGCACAAAAATGTCTATAACAACACCCTATAAGAACTACACAATCCTCAAGGAACCTGACCTTGACTACATGCTTTGGTTTCCTTTGTAGGCAAACACATGGAACTAACAGTATACTATCCTCGACATTTAACTCAACTGGGTCTTTCTCATAATAGACATGCACGAGTTTCTGATTAGAGAATATTCGGTTAACTAAGTAACACTAGTTGGATACGTGCATGCATCAATTGACTGCTAACTCTCTATTAATTCCACAAATAGTTTGGAACTAATTTAACTGGACTTAATTCAGTAAAGTGAGTTAACTAATTACAACTCAAATATAACGCAACCATATCTCCTTAATTTAAGGGATATATTCCTTAATTTAATGGATAACTCTTGCATGACTTCAGAAAGACTTCTAACTTGAATTTCTCCGCGAATTAATTCAAACTAAATTAATTAATCTTTTCCAAGTTGTTGTTAAGACTAATTTCGAAATTCACAATTTTATCATTTCTTCTTGTTATTTTCAACACTCCCTCTCAACAAGAAAGGAATTCAATTCGATCCCAATCCTGAACCTTTGGAATGTCATGCATGCAACACTTCTCTCTAGGGTTGTTGCTCCAATGACTACAAAATAAATAAAAATTAAAAATTAAAAAAATTAAAACAATCCAAGCTGAATCAGAATGATGCCTCTGTCATCAACATCTATGATTGCTATTGCCTCTATCGACTGAAAACTTTGCACTTCTATTGACTTTGCTTTTTTGCACTATTTTCAATCCTTCTCCATGCTCTTTAATATATAACTACTCTAGCCTCTATCACTTTGATCTCTGACTACATCAATCCCACTGGTTCCTCCCACTACTATGTACTTTGGGCTCCTGTAGCAAGGTAAGATCCATGAGATAAAACCTCTCAATGGACCCTGCCCAATCTAAGCCTTCTTGGGAATATCATTCCACATTGCCCCACCTCACACCTAGAGGTATGGCTGCATGTGATCCCTCTACCCACCTAGCTCGAAATTCTCCCCTACTGGAGGTCTTCGCATGACTGGATGTCTCCACTTGGTCTCCTCTCAACTTCTTTAGTTGTGGCTACTCCACAACTTCCTAAAGTTGTTTCTCCAATTGTGGTTCCTCCACAATTGTATGAGACTTCTTTTGGGACTGCATGTTGAGAGGTAATTTACTCTCCCTCTCAACCACCAAGTCTCTAACATTTTCCTTACTCCTCAAGGCTTTGCATGCATCTTGAACCTCAAGAGCATACAAGTTCTTAACCTGTGAACTAATCTGTTTTACCTGTCTCGTGGTGATGTGTCTAAGGAAAGCCTTTCCTTTACTAAAAAACACATCATAGCCTCGGTCTTCCAATACCATGACTGATACCAAGTTCTTCTTCAGTCCAGGCACATACTTCGCATCTGTTAAGGTGATAGGAGTTCCATGCTCCCTCTGAAAAGCAACTGTACCCACTCGTAAAACACTATACCTTTCATCGTCACCCATCTGTATGCGCACCTTGAGGTCTTTCTCCTGCAAGGCACTGAATAAAATTTTATCACTGGTCATGTGGAATGGGGCTCCACTATCAAGATACCATCCACAACCCATCATCGATGACACCATTCATGTGATGAGGGTAAATTCCATTTCAAACTTAGAGGCTAATGCCTCACCTTCTGATCCTTCCGAGTATCCCTTCTTAGACTTCTTTGATGGGCAATCAGTTGCATAATGTCCCATCTCATGACAATTAAAGCATATCACTTTAGACTTGTCACTTTTCTTCCCTCCATGAGAAGAATTCAATTTGGAATGGGACACCCTCCCCTTTCCTTTCCTTGCCTTACCTGCTAAGGCCAAATTTTCTTCATCATCATCCTTGGATGAAGAGCCATATTGTGTGCTCCTCCTGATCTGCTCCTGCATGAGATCTAACCACAGTCATTCCCAATCCGATAGTTTCTCCCTTCCATTCATAAAGTCCTGGTAGCTATTCCAGCCCTTTGGAAGGCTAAGGAGAGCGATGCTCACCATATCATCATTGGAAGTAGTTATTCCCACACTTCCAAGCTCATCTCTGCAAGTGGTGAGCTTGTTTAGATATGTGGAAATAGTATCGTTGTTGTCCATCTTGATTCTTCAAAGCTTATCCTTGAGGACCAATTTTCTCTGGTCGCTATTGTTCTGGTAGAGGTCCTTTAATGTATTCCACATTGAAAATTAAGTATCCTTCCCATGGATAATCAAGAAAATATGGTCTTGAACTCCCTCAAGGATGATCCGTCTCGCCCTCACCACACACTTCTTCTGCTCAACCAATTCTTTTGCATTAGTTGAAGCTAGCTTTTGGATTTCTTGATCAATGAAATCCTTCAAACCATTCTCTTCTAATACAGCCTCCATTCTATCTTTCCATGCTATGTAATTCGAGCTACCTTCCAAGGCATACTCTAGTTGCAAGCCATAGAATGACATTGGATAACCTTAAAGTATGATATGAGTTCGATTTTCTCCTATAACTCCGAACTTCAAACTTTGAATTCTCTTCTCTGTATACTATTCATAGCTCCGATAAACTTTGCTTTGATACCATGTCGCAATTCTGTCTACAAATCCAATTCATTAGATTTGTTGTAGGTTAACCCGATAATGCAATATAACCAAAGAAAAATAGTATAACCTACTTCTACTATTAATTTGCGGAAGCTTAAAAGATTTGAGCTAGATCAAGCTGAACACATATAACCAGAAGAATAATCAATGCACATGAAACACAGAGAATAATCAGGGGAAAGCCTTAGCTAAAAACCCCACTATCTGTATTATCATACAAGGTGGAAATACATAGGAATTATACAAAGCCTTAGCTCTCAGAGCGAGCCAGCTCTCAGTACAATCCTCACAAATGAAGGTGGAAATACATAGAGATTTTACAAAGCCTTAGCTCTCATAGCTAGCTAGCTCTTAGTACAATACTCGTAGATGCTCATAGGCAATCAAGGCTTCTCAGAAGCCTTCTCCTTTTCCCTCCAAGCCTCCTATTTGCTTGCGCAGTTTCTCCTGGGTGATCCTCTTATTACCAAGTGGAAGACTCTCAACCAAGTGGAACACTGTTCCCTCACACCGATCTCACACCCTGTTAGAACTATGCAATCCTCAAGAAACCTTACCTTGACTGCATGCTTTGGTTTCCTTTATAGGAAAACACATGCAATTGATAGTACACTATCCATGACATTTAACTCAACTGGATATTTCTTAGAATAGACATGTATGAGTTTCTAATGAGAGAATATTCAGTTAACTGTGTAGCACTAGTTGGATGCATGCATGCATCAACTCACTGTTAACTCTCTATTAATTCCACAAACAATTTGGAACTAATTTAGTTGGACTTAACTTAGTAAACTGAGTTAACTAATTACAACTCAAATATAACTCAACCATTTCTCCTTAATTTAAGGGATAACTTCCTTAACTTAAGGGATAACTTTTGCATGACTTCAGAAAGACTTCTAACTTGAATTTCTCCAACTAGTTAATTCAAACTGAATTAATTACTCTTTTCCAAGTTGTTGTTATGACTAAATTCAAAAAAATTCACAATTTTTATAATTTCTTGTTGCTATTTTCAACAATATAAGCCTCATTTCACAATACAATAGAAACAACAGTGGAAATAGAATAAAATCGTGGCCAATATTCAAAAAATGAATATTTGCCATGGTGATGGCCAATATTCAAAACCTCTATTTTTGCATTTCATTATGTAATATGGATCCACAATATTAATATCAATATGAACGAGTTATAAACATTATTTTGATGATTGGTTCATAAAACTCATTGTTTATGTTTGAATGGTATATTGTAAAGAAAAGAACAATAGGCACTAAAAAAAAAAATTAAATTGAACAACATGAAAAATGATGTAAACAACTTTCTCAAATATTATTATGAATATGATGAATTAATCTCATAAATATATGAAAATGATTATTATATTAAAATTAAATCAAGAGGACAATAGTTTGAAACATACTTTGCAAGGCAAAGGTGTTCATAAGCAACCACTTGAACTAGAGAGTTGTGGAAACTATGAAATCATTGAAGAGATTGATGGTGTTCCAAAGGGAGCTACTTCTTCATTCGATTCACCTCCTCATGAAGGTAATAAAGGTGAAACAGAAAGGTATAAATCTAATTTTATTCATATTCCTTTTGATAATGTAAAGCATGATAAATTTCGACATAAACATGGGAAAAGAATTGCATGTTCCTTTTGTGGTTTGGATAATCATAGTGTTTCTAGATGTTGGAAGAGAATGACCACATATAGGAAATTATTGAAGAAAAAGAAGCAAGAAGCCAATGGTCCACTGGTTAAGGCAAATCATGCTATTAACAAGATGCACATGTGTTGCACTTACTGCCATAAGCAAGGACACATTGTTGAAAGGTGTTGGAATTTGAATCCAACAATGCTTCCATGTGGAAAGAGAGAATGTCAAGAATGGAAAGAAATATTCCATAATTGATGTGCTGCAGAATGATTCTCATGTTGATGTTGATGTGCAGAAAAAGGAAGCACCTTTGAAATGGATTGGTATGAAATTCTTATCCAATTAAGGCTGCATGTATTTTGATTTGATGCATTTCTTTGCTAATGAGATGCAAGTTGTAGGGTTTTATCGATAAGGTGACTGGAAGGTTGAGCATGTAGACTCACTTTATTGCTGCAAATAGTATATTCATTTCAGCTTTGAAACTACAATGTAGTTAAGACAAACTTGAAGGATGGAGTACATGCATAAGCATGATATGCATGAGCACAGGGATGTTGATGGTTTCCTGGTATTTTGAACATGTATGAGTAATTGACATGAAGGTTTGATTGATTTAGTTTTAAACATGCATGTAATGTAATATTGACTTCGGAAAAGTTGATTTGGTCTTTAAGATTGTAAAAAGGAGATATTAATGAAGTGTTTCATCTTTGAAAAGAACCCTTAAGATATTTTGTACATGCTTGACTTGAAGGGTCAATTGTTTGTAAAGACATGTTTTTGTTGGCTTGTTATCTAGTCAATCATTTGTATACCAGATGTAAAGACATGAAGGTAATTTATAGGATGTGAAATTTGTTTCTTTCGATGAAGGAAGAGTTTAGGCCATCCAATTGTTTTTGACAATATGTCAATAGAACATACTTGTAACATGTACACATGTAATTTTCTTTGAAGAAGATGTAATTTCACATTTGTTTGAGCCTCCTTGGATCAATGATCAAGAAAGAGAGGTTCAAAACACCTTCTATAACCTTCTTCGTAGAAGTTCTACATGAATTCAAGGAGGACAATTTTAACAGGAGGACGATAGTTCTTCATAGGAGGACAAGTGCATTCCAGAGGGAAAGTGTTCAAAAGGATTTGGTTCAGAGGCACTAGCTGTAAAAGGCAAGTGTATGGAGGCTAAAAAGGGTTTCATACTCTCATCTACTGTTCAGGTTAGTGTATCAGTGCTTTGGGGTCCAAAAGATTCTCAAGGGGAGGAGTGATAAGAAAATGATCCAGTAATTCAACAACAGTCTAGAATGAAGGTTAAAAGACCTAAGGGTAAAAGGTTAAGAGGTTAAAAGGCTAAATTTGGCCTTAAGTGCTTAAACCTTTATTAACATGAAAAAACCGTTGTTAAACGTAAAAACCTTTTTATAAAAATGATTTTTGATTAAAATCCAAATAAAGCACATGGGAAATATTCAACAAAGCATAGTCGTCAGAACAACAGATCTGTTAGATTGATGATTATCGCGTGGGTAAACTGCATGAATGTTAATGCACGAGAAAAGAAATTTCACAATAGGAAATGGTTTATTGGATGGGCTCTAAGTGGTAAGTGGAAATTCAGGGTGGTCACCTAATTCCATTTATCAGTCGACACGTAGCATGCTGCAAGAGAGAAAAAAGCTTCTTTATTGGGCGGGTAATGCTCGTGCAACTCGCTCACCCAATATGGCTATTAACCGTTGGATCGGAGATAGATGATCGAACAATGGAGATTTTCTAGGAAAGTTGGTCATTGGATGACGCGACAGCCATTGGATGATGGGACGGATCGACGGTTCAGGATGAACTTGACCACAAAAGCTCAATGGCTGAATGTCCCTAACCATCGAGGTTATATCACACATATGTGCACCTAATAGTTGTGGTAAATATAAATGGCTACATTTGATGGTTAGCCTAGTGGAATTGATAAAGTTTAGTGAATGAGCTAAGTTTAGGAAAATTCAGGCGCGATAGCTAAATTTGGTTAAAGATATCAAATAAAAATAGAGATAGAGCAGTTTACAGGGGATTCCAAATTCCAAATGGAAATAGGAATTACAGTTGAGTTTTGCAGAGAGTCCAGAGGGATAGAAGCAGAACTTGAGAGTTAGTTTTAACTCAGAGAAAGTGAAACAAACATTTTGAAGCTAATGGAATGATCCATAGAAATTCAAGAAGACATCTTCATGGAAAATTCCATCCAATAATATTGATTCTGGAGTTCAAAAACCACCAGAGGTTGGAGGCAGTTGCAGAAGCTACAACAGCTCATTCTCAAGGATCCAATAGTCAATTATGATTGTAAAGTACCTTCTAAATCCACTGAGGGCATTTTCAGAAGCATCTGAAGACTTCTAATGGCAAAGATGCTATAGTGAAGTTTCAGAATAGCAAAAGATCAAATGATCAAGTTTGTTGCTGGTGTCTGATGTGTGATAAAGACAAAAGAATGAGTTCTAGAGACAGTTAGCAGAATTATGAGGGAGCTAGTGCCATTAAAAAGCTCAAGATAGCTCAGAGCACTGATTGAAGGAATCTAGTCCAGAGAAGTCTAGATCTACCTGCAGAGTAAGGACAGCCACGGATAAGATGGTATTGTAAGCCCATTGGTTCAGTTGTAAAGCTTTGGAGTTGAGTGTGGAACTTGTAAAAGAAGCATTACCATAATCCCAAAGAGCCTATTGAAGTTTACAAGAGCTCAAGGATACGTAGCCCATGATATTATGGTGAACTCCTAGATTATATTATTGTTATGTGTGGTTGTTTATTTGCTGCATTTACTATTATCTGTGTTTAATATCAGCATAAGAAAATAAGCACTTAAATAGTATAAAGAAGGACATACACCTATTTAAAGTAATTAATTCCACGATTGTCAACATAAGCTAGATCAAATATTTGTTAAGATTTGAAGTGGGAGGTTCTTGTAAGTATGACAAGAAGTTTAGACCCCAATTTCAGATCATAAGGGTTCTGTTGTCACAACAGAAGATTATGACTCAGGCACAAGCCTTGGAGATTGTGATAAGACTACATAAGATTGAAATCTGGGGGTTCAACAGATCCATGTGCAATTTCAAAATATTTTCCTCGAAATGCAAAGTCTGAAGAAGGATAGAACAGTTCGGCTAGAGGTGCATGAAGAGATATGTATCCTGAAATGTAAAGGTCAGGGACATGACAAATACCACTACCCAGTCTTTGTGAACTATAATGCAGGAAGATGACAATTTCCTTTGAGGCAGAAAGCCCAAGTGGCACCAAGTGTGAGGCCTGCATTGTGGTGCTCTATATGTCATGTGGCAGGGAAACATATGACTGATAATTTTCATTTGCTGCAGAAGATTGTATAAACACCACAACAATTTTTTTGCAACTTCTACAGGTCGGTAGGGCATGATGAGTGCAGTTGCCAAAGTTATGAATTGATGATGGATAAAACACCCGTCTATAGCGTTCAGGTAGAAACACGACCTATTGACCAGGGCACTAGGATGGTGCAGACAAACTTTTAAGGGCACGAACGAGGCTGAGGCGGAGGAGGGCCTAGCAGAGGTCTAGGACAATTGATCTGCTATAATTGTGGAGGACTAGGACACTATGCCTATGAATGCACTAACATGATGCGTCCATCGTGAAAATATTGCACTCATCTTGATCATGAGGTTGAGGACTATACTACACTGATAGAAATGATACACAACAAAGGCATGCTACCCCTGCAGCCGACTCAGAACCTCCATATGATGAGGGTTGAGTGTCACGAAAAGGATCTGAATGTGAATATAGTGCTCCAAAGTGGAATTGCAACGAGTGAGGATAAGGGGAACAACATGAAGACAACTCATGGGTTCACAAGGCTCCTGAGAAGGAGGCTAAATTTGATTTCGAGCGTGCACGCAAAACTTTCATGGAAGAAAAGAAGAGCTTCTCTGAGGCCTCTACCTCAAGGAGTCGGGATAAACATGTTTAGGAAATGGACCCTTCTATGCTTAGGAACTTTCTAGAGACCTACATGAAGTTTTTGCGTGATAGCAAGGCTGTGAAGGGGTTACATGAACTTATAAATAGATGTGCCAAAAACACTTCGGGTGAGGCACGCGTGGTATCGAAGATTGGTAAGCATAAGGCAAGGGCACGAAGTGAGATGAGGTTCACCACACAGATAGGAGAATATTAAATGGATCAAGTTATTCTGGGTCTGGGGTCAGACGTGAACATTTTTCCAAAGTAGACTTGGGAGGGAATGGGGAGACCCATGCTGCAGTGATATCTAATTCAGTTAAGGATGGAAAATCAGCATGTTATCACAAAACCTAACCCTGACAAGCTGTTGATCAGGTAGACCTTGAGTAACTATTTCAAACCAACTTTTGGCTGAGGCTTAGCCTCATCAACCTGAGAGGGCTCTCTCACTATGTTAAAGATTTTGATAATGGATTAGATGGCCAACTCTATGGAACAGATGAAGGAGTGTAAATGGTTGAAACACAGTCAATAAATAGCCATTGGGCTTATGGAGTCTAAAAATGCTTATTATGACCACAGCATTAGCTGAACATGGAAGTTAGGGCATCAAAAGTTCAATATATCATTTAACACATGGAAACATGTAGGAAACACAGTCTACAAATGTATGAAGGATGTTAGAGCATAGCCAATGAGTTCGAAGTGTCATACATTCATACTATTGCAAATTAGAAAATGACGACAAACACAAAACAAGCCACCATTGAACTCTTTCTGAATCCTGAGAAGTAAAGCCAAAGTTTGTATTCATAAAAACATAATCCTCTACAATGACACAATAAGAGTGTTTTTTTATGAAAATTTCCAACCTTTGGGGCATTACAACCCTTGTCATATATAGAGTTTCCTTACAAGCTTGAATTCCTTCCTCCAGCAAGAAGGGAATTTGAATTTCTCTAGACCTGACACCTATTGAACTTTAAAAAAACTTATTAATTACAACTGACTGTAAACTAACAGTCTTAAAGACCTAATTTGACTAGGAGTGTAACTCCTTATCTATGCTGGCAACAACTTTAATTATGGAACTAACTCATTCCTTGACATCTATCCTTTTTCATCCTTGGATTGAATGCTGACTTTAAACTTCATGCTCACCTTTGATTACTTGTCTTCAATTGTCCCTAGATATTAGGAAAATTGCCCCTGTTTTTCTGCTTTAGTCTCCAAAATGTATCCTCAAATACTGTTAACCATCCTATTCCCTTTGATAGCATGTGATACCTTGAATTGGTCCCAAGATCCTACTCAAAAACTCATGCTAGGACAAAACCCCTTAGGTGTTGTTTGAAGCATGACAAATGTCTGAGCTACAAAATGATTGTTGTTTTCGTAGCACAGAGTTTGGAGATATTACATGCTTCCTATTCTTTGAACTTGCCTTTGCTTCGTATTCAAAACTTCTTAGGCAACTCCTTTGTTTCTTCTACAACAAAATTCTTTCATAAAAGTCCCACTTATTATTTCAAAATGGATTCAAAAAAAAAATGGCATCTTCAGTAGTTTTGTAGCGCCCTATGAAACTATTGTGCATTATATGTCATTTTTAGCAGTTTCGTAGCGCGCTACGAAACTACTGTGTGATTCAAAAGCAACATTTTTTGTTATTTCTTGTGATTTCTTTCTTCTTGATAAGTTCTCCACATGCTAAGGGCTTAAACAAAAATGATATTATCCATCCAAACAATAACCTTTAATCTTCAAAAAGTAATTTTTCACATCAAAATTGAGTTGAAATTTCTTCACTTACTGTCAGGTTAATTTATGTTGAGGTTGTTCCTCTGATTCATTCAACTGAACCTTCAAATCTTCAATAGGTATTTTCATCATTCGAATTCTAGTTCTCAATTTTGTATTGACCCTTCTGATATATCTTGCCTCTTTTATTTCAGGGACCATCCAAGTGAAATATTGAGCATGACAGCTAATTACTTCGGGTATTGAAACTATTTTATCTTCCCACAGAGCCTCCATTTTGTTGAAATTGTCTTCTTTAACTACATGTTTCCTTGCTTTTTTCCTAAGTTTGGCAATCTCCATGTTGGAAAACTTCAATTTCTTTTTTACCTCTTCAAGACCACATTCCTCCTGTTGAGTGATAACTGCCTTACTTCTGTCATCTTTGTGTAGTTGTGATGATGTTTCTGATGGAACCATAGGTTCTTCATGTTATTCTGCTACCTCCCCTATCTCACTTGCTTTTGGTTGTGCCTCTTGTATCCTTCTTGAATGCCTTGTCTCAGGTCTCCTTGGTTCGAACACAAACTCTAAGACCTGGTCATCAAATTTAAGATTTTTGGAAGATTTAACTCTTTTGGATTTGTTCTTGCTGGCTTCAAGTAGCTCTGCTTGTAGCAGAGGAGTCTCTTCTATATCAATGGCATGAATGAGATCGTTCAAACTTCCCTTTGAAGCTGGGCTTTCAACAGCAATCACAGTCTTCCCCTTTTCCTTGGCTAATTTACTCCTTGTTACTCTTATTTGGACAGTTTTATCAACAGATTGCTCTTGTACCACCTCATCGATTTGAACATTCTTCCTCTGTTACTGTTGAGGGGTGTCTTCAACTGCTAGTGGTGTCATATGCTCCTTCACCTGCTCTCTGGCTTTCAATTTCATAAATCCTCTTGATCTTGTTCCCTCCTGATGACTTACTACTGGTGAAGAAATTTCCTTAGCCTCAGGGCTAAGTTTTGTTTCAGTTTTAAAGCCTGTCATAAACAAGAAAGCAGACCACGCTCTTCCAATCTTCTGAAGTTCATGTAAAACAATAAACTTGGTCAACCCATGATGGAGTAAAGAGTTTTCACAAGCTTCTTTCTTCAATTGAGCCTTATCAAACATTTTTCCTAGGCTACGAAACAAATAAAAAGGCAAATCAAGAGATGTTTTTCCAGTGAAATGTAAGAGGAGCTTAAAATGCTAAGAGTACACTTTATGATATCTCCCCTCATAGGTAAAATATCTTTTGATGCATGTCAGCAAGATAGCATATGAATCCTTTACATAGCTTATGGGCACTGATTTGGTTAAGTCTGAGCCTATGAATTCTGGCTTCAAAAATTATTTGCGGGGAGCCACTTCAAATTTAAAGTTCTTGAACCATTTTTCCTGGCCTCTTGCTATCTCGGTGACTGTAGATATGACCTCAGGAGAAATTGGAATTTCTAGCACTCCAACTCATGAATTCAAACCAGTGAAATTGAAAGCGAAATATTTGGTTAGTTGAACGTGACCACCTTGAAGTTTTTCACAAAATCTCCAACATCCCACCCGCTTGAATGCATTTTCAACATCTCTTCTTCTCATGAGCACATCTAAACCTTCAGGCTCAGCTCTAAGATGCTGTCCTAATCTGTGGTTTTTCCTTTCTTCGGACATGTTTATGAAATCCTTGCAAGAAAACTTGAGAATAAACCTGCACTGTATTGGTTCGAACACTTCCTCACTTGAATTTAAAACTAAGAACTGCCTTGGTTGAACTTTCAAAAGGTTCTGACGATTTCCATCCCTAAACTTGTCAATTGTCTTACTATGCATGGGAGTAAACACGAGGAGAAAAAAGACTAACTCACCTCACCTTACATTTTGAAATTTGAAAGAATGTGTACAAGACATCTAACGAATCTAATGATGAGAATGAATGGCTACATGTGATAGGAATGGTTCAAGGACTGACACATGGTGATGAAAGATCAATGCATTTTGGTGGAAAATATAGCTAGATAAGATCTGGCACGAATCCCCGATTTCGTAGCGCAGCTAGTGCAAATTCTGTGATTTGTGCTACGAAATCTCCTAGTTATGAATCCCTATTTTTGTACCACACTTAGTGTACTTTTATGAGTTTGTGCTATGAAATCTCCTAGTTGATTTCGTAGCGCATGCTAACTTCAAAACAGTCTTAACACATGACACCTATGAACCAATATGGGACTAATGGTAGTTAAAAAGAAGATTGTTGACCTTCTTTAACCATGGAAACAAGACTCTATCCTATGTTTTAGACTCCCTGAACAAAAGAATAGAAATGACTTGACCAAGATTGACTTACAACTTTGAAACCATACAAGTTGTCCAATTTTTTTTTTTTTAGTTATAACAGTGGCTCCACTTGGGACAGTGTGCCCTTGTGGTACACTAAGAAGTCACAGGTCTGGTGCTTCATCCACTTATGATAAACAGAAATTTATTTGACAAGCATCCCCTTTGAGCTTCTTGGGCCTTCACCTCGGGCTTAAGCCTTCCATTTCAGCTTGTTGTTATTTAGCAAAAAAAACTGATAAAATGCATATATACAATGTTATGAGAATTTGGTAGTACCTCAATAATGATAATGCTTTACGACCTGCCATTAACACGTCCTCCATCATATGTTCCTCCATCAATTTCCTGTAGAATTTAAGTATTGTTTCCATGGAAAGCAGCAATCTGATAGGGACCTTTCCACTAATTCTCAAACTTACTGTGCTTGCCTTTTTCTTCATTTTTGGCCTCCCATTTCAACACTTTGTCATGGATCTGAAAACTAACTTCTTTGATATTTTTATCAAATGTATTCTTGATTATGTTCTGACCGTGTTGATGACTATCATATACTTCATTCCTCTTCTCATACAAGGCGATCAACTGATTGATTCTCCTTTAAATGGCATTTGATTCCTCTTCTAGTCCTTGAATTAGTTTCATTACCGGTACTCCAAGTGACATTGGGAATATAGCTTCAACACCATAAACTAATTCATATGGTGAAGTCCCAATTGATCTGTTTCTACAAATCCTATTAGCCCATAAGGCATACTTCAATTTCAAATGCCAAGCTTTCTTGTTTTCTTGCAGCACCTTTCTGATGATCCTTGCAATACTCTTGTTTGATGATTTAGCAAGGCAATTTCCTTGTGGATAATAAGCAATAGAATTTCCAAGAGTAATGTGATATTGGTGACAAAAGCTAATCATTTTATTGGACTTAAAAGCTTGAGCATTGTCAGTTATAATATTCATTGGGCAACCAAATCTAGACAATATGTTATTTTCTAGAAAATAGATAATTACTGAATCATTAGCTTGCCTCGTTGGAATCGCCTCTATCCATTTGGTGAAGTAATCTATGGCTGTGAGAATACAATGATGTTTCCTTGATGAAGGAGGATGAATTTCTCCAACAAAGTCCAATCCCCATTGTTGGAAAGGTGCCTCCACATAGATAGGAACCAAAGGCAAAGGCACAAGCTTTCTTCTCCCTTCAAAGGTTTGACATTCATGACATGCAACCACCCTTTTGTAGACATCTCTGAACATTTTTGGCCAAAAATATCCAACCCTTAAGATCTTATTTGCAGTAGCTTTCCAATAGTGGTGTCCTCCACAATCTCTTTTATGAAATTCTTCAATAACTCTATCAGCTTCTTCTTCAAGGAGACAATTTAACAAAATCCCTCCTGCATCTTTCCAAAATAGATTTTGGTCATATACAAAATATCTTAAGGATTTCAGCTTGAAAAACCTTGCTTTGGACATTGTTAAATTGGTAGGTGCTTTATTATGGTATAGAACAAAATCCAAATCCTTGTACCATTCTGAAACCAAGAATTTCTCATTGATTTGGACTAATTCTTCCTGATCTTCAATTTTTTTTGAGATTTCTGCATTTAGATTTATATTAAGACCGTCCAAATTTGACTAAGTCATTATCTTTTCCAAGCCTTGACCCTTCACCAATTTGGTAGGTTTGATATCAATGTCATATTCTAGCAATTTGGCTATCCATTTTCCCCTTTTACCATTTGGATCTGCTTGTGTTAGAATGTCTTTTATTACAGCATTTGGGACATATGCCACAATATGAGAATGTAGAATATAGATTCTAAAATCCTTTATAGCTTTCACCAAGGCATAAGCTTGCTTTTCTAGAATATTGTACTTCAGTTCAGCATTTGCTAATGTCCTACTAAAGAAAGAAATAGGTTGTTCAGTACCTTGATTTCCTTTTTGTAGCAAAACTCCAGCAATTGTATTTTAAGAAGCAAATGTAAAAATAACAAATTCCTTGGTAAAATCTGGGCTGATGAGTACCGGTGCTTGCATAAGTGCATTCTTGATTTCCTCAAAAGATTTCTTTGCTTCAGCTGTCCACTTAATGTCCACTCCTTTCTTTAACATCCTTGTTATATCCTTGACAATTTCAGCAAAATTAGGAATGAAGCACCTAACAAACTTCACCTTTCCAAGAAAAGATTGGATCTCTTTCCTACTTCTTGGCAGATCTAGCCTTTGAATTGCATTAACACTATTAGGATCAATCCTAACTCCTTCTTTAGAAATAATATGACCAAGTAGCTTGCCTGATGTTAAAGCAAAGATACTTTTAGTGGGATTAAGAGAAATACCAAACCTTCTACATTTCAGCAGAATTCTTTCGAGGTGTTTCAAATGATCTTCTTCTCTCTTTGAAAAAACTATGATGTCATCAAGATAAAAAACCACTGTTTTATCCTTTTCTTAAGCAAAATAAATAACCATCGCTCTTTGAAAAGTGGCCCCCGCATTCATGAGACCAAAAGACATCTTGGCATACATGAATGCACCCCTTAGCATTATGAAGGTTGTCTTCTCTTGATCATCCAGATGCACAAGAATCTGATTGTACCCTAAGAAGCCATCAAGCATAGACATTATTTATGAACCAACAATATTTTGCAGAATTAATCCATCTTGGGAAGAGGATAATTGTCTTTCAATGAAGCCTTATTCAAATTTCTGAAGTCAATACAAATTCTGATCTCTCCATTCTTCTTCCTAACTGGAACCAAATTTGCAAGCCAATTTGAGAATCTGATTGGGACTATGATTTTGGCATCAAAGAGTTTCTTAATTTCCTTTTCAATTAATGGCATGAGAAGAGGATTAATTCTTCTTAACTTTTGTTTGAAAGGTTTCTCATTCTCTTTAATGGGAATAGTATGCTGAATAATAGAGGAATCATATTGTTTTAAATCAGCATAGCTCCAAGAAAAAACATCAACAAACCTTTTCATCATCTCAACATATTTGGCTTTCATATCAGCTGAAAGAAACTTTGAGATTTTAATCATCTTAGGTACAACTGAAGTCCCTAAATTGTAGCTCTCTACTTCCTCCTCATCAGCCTATATCTTTGGAGATTTGAACACATCATTTTGATCAGAAAACTTCTCAAGAGGAATGAGACCCTTAGGTATTGAATTTTTTTTTAATTGTAAGACTTCAGAATTTTCTTTTGACTCCACAAACATATTTTGTTGATCGACTTGAGTGCTTTCAAATTATTCCTTTAATTCAATGAAATTATTTACCTTTTGATCATCTTCAAAGACTTGCCAATTGGTGATGTTATCTGTTATAGCTGTTCAATGACAAACTTCCACCTCATACTTTTCAAAAGAATGGATAGGAATGATAAACAAACTTGTGGAAACAAAAAGTGATTCTGTAATGGAGTTTTGGTCTCTAGTTTTGATAGTGAAATAGTATGCTTGAAAA
Organism: Pinus tabuliformis; assembly: GCA_031772625.1. NCBI lineage: Eukaryota > Viridiplantae > Streptophyta > Pinopsida > Pinales > Pinaceae > Pinus > Pinus tabuliformis. The sequence goes on along the minus strand of CM062810.1, from coordinate 410,926,882 downwards.
TTTTCCAACATATCTAACACTAGATTTCTGTATGCTCTTATCCTTACATCCTTTGTTTGACAAGCACCTTCCACTTGTTTAATAACCAATTCAGAATCTCCAAAAATAGAAATGTTTCAAGCCTTCATCTTTAAAACGACTTCTAAGCCCAAAATCAGAGATTCATATTCAGCCATATTATTTGTACAATCAAAGTTTAGTTTGTAAGAGTAAAACTTACTTTCCTCACTTGTAGTTGTGATCCAAATTCCAGCTCCTGCCCCTTCCTTTCCTCTTGATCCATCAAACTATAAAGACCACCATCTCTTCATCTCTTTCTCATTCCCTTGCTGATTTTATTCATGCTGATTTTTTGAATGTATCTCTCCCGATCCACTATCAAATGACTCCTTGAAAAGAATTCCAGATCCAAGTTTAGTATCAAATGAATAAATAGGAAAATTTTGAGGTTTATCTTTGCTGCTTACCATATAGGCCATTCTGGTCTCTAGATACAATCTCCTTTGCTCACCAAAAACAGGGATGGTAGCATAAGTAAGGTCCATTTACATTGTGCCTTTGATTTTGGCTGCCCATGATCTTGACAAGAGCATCGCAAACTTTGGTGGAATGTCAGCCACAACAATGTCCATGACAATTGTCTTTGCTCGGATTTGTGTTAGACCAATAACAACATCTTTGATTAAACGAGTACATTGGATTCTTTTTTAATCAAAAGAGAATAAATCCTTATATGTTCTTGTTACCTGTAATCCTAACCTCTCCATGATTACCTTAGGCATGAGATTATGAGAAGCCTGTGAATCCAACATAGCATTATGCAAGGTCATATCATGAATACTAATGCTTACATAGAGATGAGGAAATTCTTCATTCTGAACATCTTCAAGCCTTGGACCCAAGTATATAGTAGGATTATCTTCTTGCACATTTAAGATATCAGTAGCTCCTAGTTGTGAATTTAACATCTCTACAATATTACTTCTGTATTTATCTACCTCGAGAATTTCACTAAAAGGGACTGATATTTTGATTTTTGCAATTTCATTCTCAAGGTTAAAAACAAAAACAATTTTTTCAATTTATTTGATAGGAGATGGAGGTTGAATGTCCTTTTTACCAAGTGGAGAATCATTTTTACCTTCAGCAGCCTTTGGGGTATCCCTTTTTGCTTCAACAACCTTTGAAACATCCTTCTTTGGCTGTGTTTTGTTTGCAATAATTGGCACATTTCTATTTCTGAGATTTTACTGCTTTTTCATTTCAAAGATTGCACGTTGATACCCTTTTAAATAATCTGAAGGCTCCTCTCCTTGCTTGGTCAAACTAGACTCATCATGTTCTTCCTTAATCAAGAAAATTCCTGACATTTCCTCATCAAGACAATGGATAGACTCTTCAGGAATCTCAGGCTCATCTTCTTCGTCAACCAAATTCTACTAAAAATAAGGTCTCACTGGAGCATCAGGCTGCGCATTCCTATTTTCTCTTGGTCTTTGTTGATTTTGAGGTCTCCTAAACTGAGGATTTCTAAATTGAGGCTCCTGCTACGTAGGAGGAGTAGAGGTGTTTCCAAGAGCTAACTTATCCATCAACTTCTCCATGGTCTTCATCATTGAATCTATCTTATCTTCAGGAGCTGAAGAGGTAGGTTTCTCTTCTTCTTTCAATTTAGCTTTTCCCATCTTTGATTTTTTAGTAGCAACCATGTTTACTTATACTTTTATTGCATCATTCTCCATATCAGCGAGTGTAGCAGAGTCTCTCTCTCTAAACAATAGAGAAAAATCAGAATCAAATGCTTCAACATATCTCATTTGTGCTAAGGCTTCTGAAGGTTTCAAGTGAGCTGGGATGGAATTAAACACTTTGTTAAACCTCTTTGAGAAGTTTTGAATGGTCTCATCAGGTGCCCTCGTAAGATTATTGTACTCGAAAAGAGCTTGAACTAGATTAGTCCTATTTCCCCATTTCCTTAGAAAGCTATCTTCAAACTCTACCCAATTATGAATGCTTCCTGCTAAGAGGGCTTTAAACCATTTTCTAACTTCCCCGATAAAGGTTTGTGCAAATAATTTTAGCTTCACATCCTCATCATCAACATCCTCTCTATCAGCAAAATCATTGAATTTGTCTACATGTTGTTCTATTGTGATTTCTTCATCACCACCCCATGTTGGAATTCTTGTAGCATATCTGCTAGGAAGCTCATGCAAAATAGCAGGGAGTGCAAGTGGAGCACACCTAGCAGGTATGGCCATGATTAAAGGAGGAGCAGTAGTGATAGGTACAAAAGGGACAGAGGATGAAGAACTAATATGAGGAGGACTGCTTGGTGTCTGAAAGCTACTAGGAATATAAGAAGTAGAAGATGAGGTACTGATATTAAAAGGACTACTTGGGCTCTGCAAACTAGTGACAAATGTACTCCAATTTGGAAGGCGTAAACCAGCTTTATATCTAAGCAGGACTTCAAAAGGATCAAGCTCTTTTAGTTTATCTAAGTCTTTCCTTTCTAACAATAATTCAGAAGTAACTACTTCCCAAAATTCCTCTTTATCTTCTTGTGATACTAAGGCTGAGGTATCAATTCCTCTCTTTTGCAAATCTAAAATAATTCCAATGAGCTCTTCTTCGTTTTCTAATCTAAACAACACTTCATGAATTTTGTCATCAAATATTTTGTCCTTGGGACTTCTTGAGAATTCAGAGAGCAAAGATTTTTGAATAAGATGGAATACATAGTGTTTCAGTAAATCTTTGTCTGCTCCTTGAAAGGCTGTTGGGATTGTCCATAGGAGTAGGTGGATTTGGGTCAGGATTGCTCCGTGTATATCTCCCTCTCAAAGCCATCTTTAAAACTTTGAAAATGTATGGAGTCACCAAGGTAGATTGTATCTTCAAAAAAGTATTCTGAGCTCCAGCTACCTTCAGAAGTTCAACTTATTTGATTTCGGGAATCAATAATCTTCAGGCTCCCGGTAGACGCACAAAATGTTATCACAAAAACTAACCCTGACAAGCTGCTAATTGGGTAGACCTTGAGTAACTATTTCAAACCAAATTTTGGTTGAGGCTTAGCCTCCTCAACTTGAGAGGGCTCTCTCACTAGGTTAAAGATTTTGATAATGGATTAGATGGCTAAATATATGAAACAAATGAAGGAGTGTAAATGGTTGAAACACAATCAATAAACATCCATTGGGATTATGGAGTCTAAAAATGCTTATTATAACCACAACATTAGCTGAACATGGAAGTTAGGGCATCAAAAGTTCAATATATCATTTAACACATAGAAACATGTAGGAAACATAGTCTACAAATGTATGAAGGAAGTTAGAGCATAGCCAATGAGTTCTAAGTATCATACAGTCATACTACTACAAATTAGGAAATGAGGACAAACATAAAACAAGCCACCATTGAACTCTTTCTAAATCCTGAGAAGTAAAGCCAAAGTTTGTATTCATAAAAACATAATCCTCTACAATGACTTAATAAGAGTGTTTTTCCTGAAAATTTCAAACCTCTAGGGCATTAAAACCTATGTCATATATAGAGTTTTCTTACAAGCTTGAATTCCTTCCTCTAGCAAGAGGGGAATTCAAATTTCTCTAGACCTGACACCTATTGAACTTTAAACAAACTTATTAATTACAACTAACTATAAACTAATAGTCTTAAAGACCTAATTTGACTAGGAGTGTAACTCCTTATCTATGTTGACAACAAATTTAATTATGAAACTAACTCGTTCCTTGACATCGGTCCTTTTTCATCTTTGGATTGAGTACTGACTTTAAACTTCATGCTGGCCTTTGATTACTTGTCTTCAACTATCCCTGGATATTAAGAAAACGGCCCATGTTTTTTTGTTTTAGTCTCCAAAGTGGTTCCTTGAATACTGTTAACCATCTTATCCCCTTTGATAGCATGTGATGCGTTGAATTTCTCCCAATATCCTGCTCAAAAACTCATGCTAAGACAAAACCCCTTAGGTGTTGGTTGAAGCATTATAGATGTCTGAGCTACGAAATGACTACTGTTTTCGTAGCGCAGAGTTCGGAGATATTAAATGCTTCCTATTTTCTGAACTTGCCTTTGCTTAGTATTCAAAACTTCTTAGGCAGCTCCTTTGTGTCTTCTACAACAATATTCTTTCATAAAAGTCCCCCTTATTATTTCAAAATGGATTCAAAAAAAAAACTGGCATCTTCAGTTGTTTCGCAGCGCACTACGAAACTGCTATGCATTATATGTCATTTTTAGCAGTTTCGTAGTGCGCTACGAAACTGCTGTGTGATTTAAGAGCACAGTTTTTTGTTATTTCTTGTGATTTCTTTTTTCTTGATAAGTTCTCCACATGCTAAGAGGTTAAACAAAAATGATATTATCCATCCAAACAATAACCTTTAATCTTCAAAAAGTAATTTTTTGCATCAAAATTGAGTCAAAATTTCTTCAGTTACTATCAAGTTCATTTATGCTGAGGTTGTTCCTCTAATTCATTCAGTTGAATCTTCAAATCTTCAATCTATCTTTCATCTTTTGGATTCCAGTTCTCAATTTTGTATTGACCCTTCTTATATATCTTTCCTCATTTATTGAAGGGACCGTCCAAGTGAAATATTGAGCATGACAGCTAATTACTTCGCGTATTGAAACTATTTTATCTTCCCACAGAGCCTCCATTTCGTTGTAATTGGCTTCTTTAACTACATGTTTCCTCGCTTTTTTCCTAAGTTTCACAATCTCCAGATTGACAAACTTCAATTTCTTTTTTACCTCTTGAAGACCACATTCCTCCTGCTGAGTGATAGCTGCCTTACCTCTGTCATCTTTGTGCAGTTGTGATGATGTTTTTGATAGAATTATAGGTTCTTCATGTAATTCTGCTACCTCCCCTATCTCACTTCCTTCTCGTTGTGCCTCTTGTATCCTTCTTGAATGCCTTGTCTCAGGTCTCCTTGAATTGAACACAAACTCTGAGACCTGGTCATCAAATTTAAGCTTTTTGGTCATCAAATTCAAGTAGCTCTGCTTGTGCGAGAGGAGTCTCTTCTATATAGATGGCCTGAAGGAGATCATTCAAACTTCCATTTGAAGCTAGGCTTTCATCAGCAATCACAGTCTTCCCCTTTTCCTTGGCTAATTTACTACTTATTACTCTTCTTTGCACAGTTTTATCAACAGATTTCTCTTGTACCACCTCATTGATTTGAACCTTCTTCCTTTGTGACTGTTGAGGGGTGCCTTGAACTGCTAGTGGTGTCATAGGATTCTTCACCTTCTTTCTATCTTTCAATTTAACAAATCTTCTTGATCGTGTTCCCTCCTGATGAGTTACTGCTGGTGAAGAAATCTCCTTAGCCTTAGGGCTAAGTCTTGTTTCAGTTTTAAATCTTGTCATAAACAAGAAAGCAGACCACTCTCTTCCAATCTTTTGAAGCTCATGTAAAACAATCAACTTGATCAACCAATGATGGAATAAAGAGGTTTCACAAGCTTCTTTCTTCAATTGAGCCTTATCAGACATTTTGCCTAGGCTACGAAACAAATAAAAAGGGAAATCAAGAGATCTTTTTCCAGTGAAATGTAAGAGGAGCTTAAAATGGTTAGAGTACACTTTATGATATCTCCCCTCACAGGTAAAATATCTTTGGATGCATGTCAGCGAGTTGGCATATGAATCTTTTACATAGCTTTCGGGCACTGATTTGGTTAAGTCTGAGCCTGTGAATTCTGGCTTCAAAAATTCTTGGCAAGGAGCCATTTCAAATTTAAAGTTCTTGAACCATTTTTCCTGGCCTCTTGGTATCTCGGTGACTGTAGATATGAACTCAGGAGAAATTGGAATTTCAAGCACTCCAACTCTTGAATTCCAACCAGTGAAATTGAAAGCGAAATCTTTGGTTACTTGAACGTGACCACCTTGAAGTTTTTTGCAGAATATCCAACAACCCACCTGCTTGAATGCATTTTCAACATCTCTCCTTCTTATGAGCACATCTAAACCTTCGGGCTCAGCTCTAAGACACTGGCCTAATATGTGGTTTTTCCTTTTCTTCAGACATGTTTATGAAATCCATGCAAGAAAACTTGAAAATAAACCTGCACTGTATTGGTTAGAACACTGCCTCGCTTGAATTCGAAACTAAGAACTGCCTTGCTTGAACTTTCAAGAGGTTCTGATGATTACCGTCCTTAAACATGCCAAATGTCTTGCTATGCATGGGAGTAAACATGAGGAGAAAAAAGACTAACTCACCTCACCTTACATTTTTAAATTTGAAAGAATGCGTACAGGACATCTAACGAACCTAATGATGAGAATGAATGGCTGCATGTGATAGGCATGGTTCAAGGACTAACACATGGTGATGAAAGATCAATGAATTTTAATGGAAAAGATAGCTAGAAAGGATTTGGCATGAATCCCTGATTTCATAGCAAAGATAGTGCAAATTCTGTGCTTTTCTCTACAAAATATTGTAGTTACAAATCCATGTTTTCATAGTGCACTTAGTGTATTTTTATGAGTTTGTGCTACAAAAACTCCTAGTTGATTTCGTAGCGCATGCCAACTTTAAAACAATCTTAACACATGACACCTATGAACCAATATGGGACTAATGGTAGTTAAAAAAAAGATTGTTGACCTTATTTAACAATGGAAACAAGACTCCATCCCATGTTTTAGACTCCCTAAACAAAATAATAGAAATGACCTGACCAAGACTGACTTACAACTTTGAAACCATACAAGTTGTCCAAATTTTTTTAGTGATAACACAGCAAAAGATCATCCCCATGGGATGGCTGCAACGATTAGTTGTGGATATTGAAGGCACGAGCGCATTAGCTGATTTTGAAGTAATAGAAATTGTGGATGACAACAACCCCTACCCTGCGCTGCTTAGAATTGATTGGACTACTGACATGAACGAGGTAATCAACCTAAAGAAGCAAAAGATGATATTCAAATAGAAATGTCTTCGCGTAATAGTACCCCTAGATCCCGTAGAAGTACCACGTTATACTAAACTAGTCTGTGATTATGAAAGCGATGACGATTTGGACTACATATATAAGATAACAATGTGAGACCATGATTGGGTGAATCTAACAGCTGATGGATGAATTACATGGGATCACGAGAGTTCCTACACCTTAGATTCTGACAGAGAATTAGAGTGCTAACAGAATTGGCTACTTGAAGTAACTACGTTGAGCTATAACATGATGACCCGATCATTCTGCTATGTCATTAGAGGTAAGAAATTTGCCCACTTATGATGGCTTGAATGATGTGGATGTGTTTTTGGATGCATTTGAGAGGGAATTACTAGAGAATCGACACTTCCAGGTTTTGGACAAGGCACTGCGAGCTAGCCCGCGAGATGGTGCAATACGCATAATGGAAGTTTTGATGATTGGCGTGAGTATAGGAGGATGATGAGAACAAACTTTGGGAAGCTAATGGTATGAGTGATGGATAATTATGACAGGAAGGATGACCCACATGAACACTTGGCCAAATGGGCTAAGGCCTATGGAGTAGAGCCCCAACTTGAATGGGTGCACTTGTTCTGTCACACCCTAGAGATCGTCCTGATGGAATGGTACTTGGAGACAGAGCTCCGCCATGGCACAAGAGAATGGGATATTTTGTGTGAAGGGTTCATAATGAATTTCAACTTCGAGGACGAGTTAGACTGTATTGACGAAGTGCTACAAGAAGTTAAAGCAGCAATCTTTAGGGTACTGCAGGATCCTTCAAATCTGATTCAACCCGATTGGACTACTTAGCTAAGTCATGCGCTAGAATGCTATAATGTGATTATTGAAGAAGAAGATAAGGACCCCCAAAATATTAATATCCCTGAAACCGAGGGTCATTGCAAGGTCGAGGGACCACTGATTGAGAATCTTGATATAACCACGCCACTGAAAACTAAATAGATAAATATTGGCATGGAGGTTGAGCCCAAATTCGCAAATATTGAAGATTACTAGGATTACATGATGATAGATAAGGTCACTGAATTGCTCTGCGAATACGAGGATTTGTTCCCTACCTTGTTTACGAAGTTAAATAGGATAACAGGAGACCTGGGTGTTATGAAGATCACATTAAAACCTGAAGCGAAGCTGGTCAAGCAAAGAACTTACCACCTCAGTCTGAAGTATAAGGAGAAGGTCCACTTAGAGTTGGATAAGATTCTCATGGCAGGCATCATTGAACCCATTGAGGAATCTGATTGGGTGAGCCCAATGGTGGTACAAGAAAAGAAGTAGAAGGATGAAATAAGGGTATGCGCAGATCTTAGGAAGTTGAATGATGCTTGCATGCATGATCCTTTTCCGACTCCGTTCGCTGATAGGTATTAGATAATGTAGGTGCCCAAGAGGCATACTCCTTCACCGATGGGTTCTCTAGGTACCATCAAATCAAAATTGTGCCTAAAGATGGAAGCAAGGAAACCTTCTTGACTAAATGGGGATGTTTTCAATACATAATCATGCCTTTTGGATTAAAGAATGTGCCTGCAATTTTTTAGTGCATAGTCAATGTTGCATTCAAAGACTTCATTCATAAGTTTCTGGAGGTGTACTTTGATGACTGGACTGTCTTTGGGTTGGGAAAATGCCATATGGAAAGTTTGCACTTAATACCAAACACTTGTGGAAGGTACCAGATTGTGCTCAATCTAAAGAAATGTGTGTTTTGTGTCCATTTTGGGACTTTTCTGGGTCATGTGGTATGAAGATAGGGATTAATGGTAGATCTCGCGAAGATCATAGTCATAATTAACCTATAGGTGCCAAGGAGTGTGAAATAGCTGCACACAACATTGGGACATACTGGGTACTATAGTAAGTTTATCAATGGCTATGACCAGATCACCATGCCTATGGAGAAGTTGTTGAGAAGGGATGTCATGTTCTGTTGGAATGAGGACTATCAGAAAATATTGGATGTGCTAAAAGGAAAAATGGTCACCATGCTGATTCTAGTCTTCCCGAATTGGAAGAAGGAGTTTCATGTACATGTAGACGCGTCATGTATAGCACTAGGAGCACTACTGACACAGGCTGGTGAAGGAGAATTGGACCATCCTATAGCAATCGCATGTAGAAGTTTATCCAAGGCTGAGAAGAACTATTCCACCATTGAGCGCAAAGGACTAGCCATGGTATACACGCTCTAGAAGTTTAGACACTATTTGTTGGGTGGAAATTTTAAGATGTATACAGATCATTCCGTGTAGAAATACCTGGTCAATATGTTGGTGTTGGGGAGGAGAATCTGCAGGTGGTTGCTATTATTCCAGGAATGTGATTTTTAATTTATTGTGAAGCCTAGATGACTGAACATGAGAACAGACCATCTGTCATGCCTTGAAATGGGAGAAGAGCCCACTAATTTGGAGGAAGGACTGCCTGCCACACAACTCTTTGCTTTGTGTGTCATGGATGGTCATTTTGAAGAAGTCATACACTTCCTAATGATAGGAACTACCTAAAAAGGCTACACCCCCCAGCATAAAAAGTAGTTAGTGGTGCGCGCAACAGACTTTTCTGTCATTACTGGACATTTGAACAAAATGGGGTTTGATAAAGTATTGCAACAATATGTAACGGAGTTGGAAAGAAGCAGTATCTTCGCAGACACTCATGGGGGTGTTGCATGAGGGCATTACGCAGGAAGGGTGATCGGTTAGAAGATTCTACATGTAGGGTTGTGGTGGCCAACCCTCCATCAAGATTCAAAAACCTACTCTAGGGCGTGCGATGTGTGTCAAAGGGCTGGAAGGCCAGCGCGGAGAGATGAGTTGCCTTTGAACACATAGATGGCATTACAATCTTTCGAGAAATGCACAATAGATTTTGTGGGACCCATTCAGCCTCAAGGAAAGAAGACAGGTGCACGATACATTATCACCGTGAATGAGTATTTGACTCAATGGGCAGAGGCACAACCTATGAAGGATTGCACATGCACGACTGTTGTGAAGTTTCTCTTTGAGTATATATTGACGTGATTTGGGTGTCCAAATATTTTGGTGAGGGATCGTGGTATGCACTTTTTGAACGGAATGATCAGTGTGTTGATAAAGGAATTTCAGGTCTATCACTAGAAAAGCATGCCTTATCACCCACAAGCTAATGCGATGGTGGAAGCATTCAATAATGTACTAGAGAATGCACTGACCAAGTTTTACAACGCTCAATGAAATGGTTGAGACCTACACATACCTGTAGTACTATGGGCTTATCGAACAACATGCAAAAAGTTGGCTGGACAAACACCCTTTAGGCTTGTATATGGTGTTGAAGTAGTCATGCCAATGGAATACATTGTGCCTAGTCTATGCATAGCGACACTCACCAGTATGACAGATCATGGAGCCCTGGAAGAGAGGCTCCTACAGGTTTCTGAGCTTGAGGAAGAGAGGTTTTTGGCTATATTTCACGAACAGATCCAAAAGCAGCTCGAAAAAGCATGGCATGATCGACACATTAAACTATGCACCTTTAAGGTAAATGATCTAGTTTTGTTATATGAAAACAAGTTTGATAAATTTCCTGGGAAATTCAAGATGCACTGGCTAGGGCCCTATGTCATTAATGATATTACTGATGGTGGAGTAGTTCAGTTGGTTAAATTGAATGTAGATCCCTTCTTAGGAAATTTGAATGGTAGTTGATTGAAGCCATACACTGGTGATCTCGCCAGGTGACTATATGAAGTTATCGTAGTCTTAGCACTCCAAGTAGATGAAAGGAGGTGTGGGACTATAAATACACTACCTAGGTTGGGACACTACACAATTGGGGGATTGTGTAGAAGAAGGAGATGTCACATGGTTCGCAACAATGTGGAGAGAGCTGCACTACCCAGAGAAAAACCATGTAGGTTAGCCGGAAAGTGACCGTTAAAATCATTGTTCATGATTTGACAATGACAACATGTCGAAATGGAGCAGGCAAGCCGCATTTAAGGTGAAATATATAGGTAATATCGTTGAAAATCTACTGCCAATCCAGCATTAGTGAGCCGAATTTTGGAGGAATGCTCAAATTTAAATTCAAAATGGCCTATAAATTACATGTGGCTACCCAGTGAAAAACACTTGGAATTTTGAGCATTGAGTTGGTGAGCTCTCATATGTGCATGAACCGCACATTTTTCGAAGAATTTTTTGACTGCCTAGCATTTGATCAATTTCCAATGTCCGACCACAATTTCATTTGTGGCATTATCCCAGGATCAGAAGCTATGGATGCCGAAGCACTGACAACTGAGGGGGCTATGCTGGAGGTATTTATGGAGGCAGAGGGAGCTACCTTGGAGGTTGCAAAGGTATTAGCTGAAGTCCCCAAGTCACCATGAATACCTAGACCAAAGCCTACCCCGACAACGGAGAGTGCGAAGGATAAGAATGTCAAGCAGTTTGTGACACCAGTGTGCACATAGCCCAGAAGAAACCCACAGAAGGACGATCCCACCACACAGGAAAAGGGAAGAACTATTAACTTGGAACCAGAGGAGGAAGAGATTAAGGACATCCTGATAGTGTTGGCATTATGATTCAAGTGTTGTCCTTGATGGCAACTCACTCAGTGGATGGTACAGGTGCTCAGAGGTTGGTACAGGTGATGGCAACTCAATCAGAAGACAGATCTCAGTACAGCATGCCAAGGAAGCTCATACACGCCGTTTCGTTAAGCCCAAGTCGCGTGTACACGCTAGTTCAATTCAGAAAAAGCGCATGTATGTGGAAAGGTTCCTTTGGTTCATGGTGGTTAGTCCTTGGAAGTTGTGCCTATGATTTCGGACCATTATGTCTCGACGGGCGTGTCGATCCCTAGTTTTAAAGTTGATGGTATTGTGTTACTATGGTTTTGGCTCTTGGTATTGAGAAAGGCCTAAGGCTATATAAGGAGAAGAAGATCATTAGGCAAATATCATCTTTCGACAAGGCTTGAATATCTAAGAGAGAAAGAGATCTGATATGCAGGTTCTGAGTTGCTTGATCTAAGTCAAGGAGAGATCACATCGGTTGATGGAAGACTAGATCTAAGGATAGATCGGGATCTAATGGTTTGAAATGCACTATCATGATATGGTTGATTATGCGTATTTCTAGATCTGCATATTGTCGCAATGTTACGTTCTGGGTCTAACTAATATCTGGTACAGCTGCAAATTGAGAAAGTTTATTTTTAGATCTGTACGCAGGTTGGCTTCGGTAAAAGAGCGTGTACACGCGGGTTCTGCTCATTAAAGTAGCGTATATCTTTTGAAGCTTGATTTTGGGTTTACAGTGGGGTCTGACTGTTATTGCAGAGTTCTGTAGTCTGCTCTGTGTTCTGGTAACTGGTGATTGACAGGGTTCAGTGGTTCAGTGATTCAAAGTTTGGTTGTCTTATGCTTCAATGATCTGTTGTGGAAATTGAATGAATTGTGGTCTTCAGATTGTAATGTTGTGCTTCAGGAATATCCAAGTCTGAAAATGTATGAAAAGTGATACCTGGAAGAAGGAAGATTGTAGGTCAGCACCTACGTACTAGTATCTTGGCTAGTACAAGAGCAAAGGGGGTTGGAGCTCCCTTCCAAGGAAGTTTGGAGAACGAGAGAAGGTTGAAGCCTTCTGCAGGTTGTAGCCTGCGTACTGGTATAAGGCTGCACCAGTACAAAAGATTGTAAACTGAAGTTTCATATTAAAGAAAGATAGAGACAACTTGCAGCAGGTGGTTTTCACCCACATTGGGTTTCCACCTTATATCTTGGTGTTCATGTGTGTGGCTTTTTATCTGTTCTGTTATACTGCACATGTTTACTGTTAATATGATGAATAATGTCCTGATGCACTTAATTGAAGAATAAGCTAACTAAATTGTGAGTTTTCTGCTTATACGCTGTTTTACTTCGTCACAGTAGCGTGTACACGCTGGTTCACTTAACTGAAGTAGCGTATATGTTTCTGGGCATAGAAAAAGTTTGATTACTCTGATAATACTGATTCACCCCCCCTCTCAGTATTATTTCCAACAATTGGTATCAGAGCAGGTCCTTCAGAGAAGCTTGATCGCTTGAAGGAAGATCATTCATCATGAGCAACTACGAGAAAGAAGCATCAATCAGGCCACCGGTTTTTGATGGAACAAATTTCAATTATTGGAAGGTAAGAGTTACTGCATATCTTCAATCTCTTGGTACAGAAGTTTGGGACATTGTAGAAACAGGCTATGCTTTTCCTTCAGCTACTCCTACAGATCCAGCTGAGAAAAAGGCATATGAAACAAATGCAAAAGCAGTCAGTACTCTATTAGGAAGTATATCTCAAACAGAATTCATGAAGGTCATGCACTTCAAATCAGCAAAAGAAATATGGGACAAAATGATCACTAGCTATGAAGGAGATGAACAGGTAAAGCAAGCTAAACTTCAAACACTCAGGATTCAATATGAGACTCTCAAGATGTATAATGATGAAAGTGTGGCTAATTATTTTCTTCGGGTAGATGAGATTGTTAATTGTATGAAAAATTTGGGTGAAGAAATAAGAGAAACTATAGTAGTTCAAAAGATTCTAAGATCTTTATCCCCCAAGTTTGAATCTAAAGTATCTGCAATAGAAGAAAAAGAAAATCTCCGTGTTCTCACTATGTCTCAGCTACATGGAATTCTAACCGCTTATGAAATGAGAAAGGGAGGTCCATCTGACAGAAGGGAAGCTGCTTTTAAGGCATCAGGAAAAGAAGATTACTATGAAGCAAGCCATGTTCCAGAAGAAGAGGAAGAAGAATCAAATTTTGTCAGAAATCTTCAAAGGGGTTCTGGAAGGTTCAGAGGTAAGCTACCTTTCAAATGCTTTGCTTGTGGGAAAGTAGGTCATTATGCTGCAAAATGTCCTTATAAGGATAAAGGAAAAGAACCTGCTAGATGGAACAAGAAACAAAGTGCAAATAAGAAAAGCTACTACACCCATGAAGATAGTGATGGCTTATCAAACAGTGATGAAGATGAACAAGGTAATAAATATAAGCTGTTAATGGCATTTGAAGATGATGATTATGAGGATGCTATAGATGTGGATAATCTCTATAATGAAATCACTAGACTCAAGAGAGGCATAGAAGAAAAGAATGTGATCATTGATACTTTGCAATTTCAGATTGATGAAAAGGAAAAACATCTTGAAAAACTAGAAGGTGAAATTGTTGGTCTCAGAAAAGAAATTGAGAAAACAAAAGCTATTAATCTTAAATTTGTCAAAGGATCTGAAACTTTGGATGAGATTATCAGTGTGCAGCGGTCTCCTCTAAACAAGACAGGTTTGGGCTATAATGGAGAAACCTCTCAAGCATCCACCTCAAAAAGTTATCTTGATGCAGCAAGAGGAAATGAGCGGAAGAACAATGAAGATAATCAGGTAAAGCAGGGACGAGTTACAAACAGAAACTATTAGGGACAATCCTCCTTAAGGATGAACAAAAGCTACAACCAACCACAGGTAAAATCTTCTCAGTTTGGCTCAAGAATAGATGAAAATAGAAATTACAATCAGTTGGCTGGTAGATTCAATAACCGCAAAAGCTTCTTCAATGGACAATGCTTTTCTTGCCACAACTTTGGTCACAGAGCAGCTCAATGTGTTGCATATAAAACAATCATGACTAGGGAAGCTCAAAAACAAAGAAGTATGACAGGGATTACAAAAAGGACCTATAACAACTTTTCGGTGCTTGAAAATGAAGTTGAATGTTCTATTTGCAATAATTTTGGTCATAAAGACTCTGAATGCAGGAGCAGGTTTCAGGAGAAAAATGAACAAGCCACAAGCACCAAAACATGGAGAATAAAGGAACCTCAAACAGAAAGATGTGGGATAGCATTTTATGCAGAAGGACAAGAAAATCTATGGTACATTGACAGTGGATGTTCGAAACATATGACAGGTGATAAAGAAAAACTTGAATCTTATTCTACTTTAGAAAAGGGAAAGAAAGTTTCTTTTGGAAATGATACTCCTGCAACTATAAAAGGAAAAGGTATTGCTCCTTTGAAAGAAAAGGTCAAGGCTGGAAATGTTTTGTATGTTGATGGATTGAAGCATAATCTTCTAAGTGTCAGCCAGATGTGTGATCAAAAAACAGAGGTTATTTTCAGATCGAATGGATGTCTTGTTCGTGATCTTGATACAGGTAAAACAGTTCTCAAAGGCAAAAGAACTCCAAATAATCTGTACATATTTGAAGAAGGACAACAACAATGCTATCTTAGCAAGGATGAAGAGCACTGGTTATGGCATCGAAGGTTGGGACATCTAATCTTCTCACAAATAAGGAAAGCATGCAAATATCAGGCAGTTCGCGATCTTCCAGATATCAAAATTCCAGACAACACCATATGCAAATCTTGTCAGTTTGGAAAGCAAACCAGAACTAACTTTCCAGAGAAGGAAGGATCAGCTAGCTTGCCTCTTGAGCTAGTCCATACAGATGTATGTGGTCCATTTAGGAAAAGGACACCTCGAGGAGAAGAATATCTGATATTATTCATTGATGATTTCTCAAGGTTTGTTTGGTTAGGGCTTATGAAGCACAAAGATGAAGCATTCAAAAAATTCAAATCCTTCAAAGCACTGGCTGAAAATGAATCAGGACACAAAATCAAGTGCCTCAGATCTGACAGAGGTGGGGAGTTCACATCAAATGAATTTTTCGATTTCTGCGATGAACATGGGATAAGAAGAGAATTCTCTACAGCTAGAACTCCTCAGCAAAATGGGGTTGTGGAAAGAATGAACAGAACTATCCAACAAATGGCTCGTGCTATGCTCGATGAATCAGGTACTCCTGCAACCTTCTGGGGTGAAGCTGCACATGCTGCTGTTATCATTCTTAACAAAACAAATGTCCGAGTAAACAGCACTCAAACACCTCATGAGCTTTGGAGTGGTAAAACTCCTTCCGTGAAGCATTTCAAAATCTTTGGGAGCAAATGTTATATTAAGAATACTGATGAGCAACTTGGCAAACTTGAACCTAGAGCAGATGAGGGCATTCTTCTTGGTTATTCTCCACATAGCAAAGCATACAAGTGCTACAATAAAAGACTTGGCAGAATTGTTGACAGTATTGATATAGTGGTTGATGAGAAGGGATATATTCCTAGGCAAGTTCATCATGAAGAAGATGAAGGTTACTCTCAAAGGCGAAATGATGAAGAAGAAGAACCTCAAGAAGAAGAAGAATCTCAAGAAGAACCAGAGGAGCAGACAAGAATAGAAGAGAAGACTCCATCCAGATATGTCCAAAAGAATCATCCAGAAACTCAGATTGTGGGGCAGAAAGAAGCAGGAGTACAAACAAGAAGGACACTTGCAGAAGCTTCAAGCTACTTGGCTCTACTCTCCTCCATTGAACCACAAAATGTGAAAGAAGCATGCAAAGATGAATGTTGGGTCAAAGCAATGGATGAAGAACTTGAGCAAATCGAAAGGAACAACACTTGGGAATTAGTTCCTAGACCAAAAGATAAGAATGTAATAGGAACAAAATGGGTCTTCAAGAATAAGTTAAATGAAAATGGAGAAGTAATTAGAAACAAGGCCAGACTTGTTTGTAAAGGGTATGCACAGCAAGAAGGAATAGATTTTGAAGAGACCTTTGCTCCTGTGGCAAGACTAGAGGCCATCCGAATGTTCCTTGCTCTCTCAAGCTTTCAAAACTTCAAGGTATTTCAAATGGACGTGAAATCAGCCTTCCTGAATGGAGACTTAGAAGAAGAAGTATATATTGAGCAGCCAGATGGGTTCATTCTTGGGAATGATCCAAACCTTGTATGCAGATTGAAAAAGGCTCTCTATGGGCTCAAACAAGCTCCAAGGGCTTGGTACTATCGGTTGGACAAATATCTTCACCAACAAGGCTTTTCAAAAGGATCAGCAGATAGCAATCTCTATATAAAAGTTGAAAATAACAAATTGCTAATTCTTGTTGTTTATGTAGATGATATTATTTTTGGCAGCAATGAAGAGACTATGAGTCAAAACTTTGCCTTGGTTATGCAGAAAGAATTCGAAATGTCACTTCTTGGAGAATTGACATATTTTCTTGGATTGCAAATCCAACAAAATGAAGGAGGTATCTTCTTGTCTCAAACCAAATACCTCAAGCAGATCTTGAAGAAGTATGGCATGGAAGAGTCAAAACCAGTATGTACACCCATGGTTACAGGATGCAGCCTCAGTGCAAATGATGAATCAGCAGCAGTTCACCAACCCACTTATAGATCCATGATTGGGAGTTTGCTTTATTTGGCAGGTACTCGACCAGATATTACACATGCAGTAGGAATGGTTGGAAGATTTCAAGCCAACCCAAAGGAAACTCATCTTCAGGCAGTCAAAAGAATCTTCAAATATCTTCAAGGGACCCAAAACTATGGCTTATGGTATCCTAGAAATACAGATCTCACTCTTCATGCTTACACAGATGCAGATTGGGCTGGAAGTGTGGATGATAGGAAAAGCACAAGTGGAGGTGCTTTCTTCATGGGTTCCAGATTAGTATCTTGGTTCAGCAAGAAACAAAGTTCGATTGCCTTATCTACAGCTGAAGCAGAATATGTGGCTGCAGCATCTTGTTGCACACAACTTCTTTGGATGATGCAGACCTTGCAGGACTTTCAAATCACTTGCACTCCACCTGTCTCTATCTTATGTGATAATACAAGTGCAATCAGCATTTCAAAGAATCCAGTCATGCACTCAAAGACCAAGCACATACCAATCAAGTACCATTTTCTTCGGGAACAAGTGCTTGAGCAGAAGGTCAAGTTGGAGTATGTTCCTTCTAAGGAGCAAGTTGCTGATATTCTCACAAAACCACTGCCCAGGGAAACTTTTGAATATCTCAGACAAAAGCTGGGAGTAGTTGATGCTTCATCCTGTTGTTGAAATTTGTTTGTTCTACAGAAAAGTTGGTATACGCAGGTTACGGAAGGGGTATGCGCGTATACACGCGGATTCATGCGGGGTAAGTCGCGTGTATTCTGGACGCTTGTTGCAGAAAGAATATCCGCGTACATACGCTGTTTTATACAGGATAAAACGCGTATATGAAGTTCTGAACAGCAAGGGAAAACTCTGAAGTTCTGAACAGCAATGGGAATGTCAGAATTATTCAGGCACAGTTTCAGGGAGTGCAACAGGCACAGGTTCAGGGGGAGCAGCTCAAAAGTCTCATAAAGCATTGTTGGCATTCAGATGTTTTGGTTGTTGGTTTCAGGAGAAGGAGCTCAAAAAGAAATTCTAGTTGCTGATCTAACAAGATGTTTATCAGATGTTGCTGGTGTCTTTCCTAAGTCTTGGTCTAGATCTGTTGTCTCTATGTCATGTATCTCTCTTGTCTCTTTTATGGTGTCAAGGTCATGTAACGGCCTTTGTTGGTTTCCCCACTATGCCTGGGATGAATGCTGTAATATAAAGTGGTTGTTTCTGATATGTTATGGTTGTATGTATTGAGTCCTTGATGATAGAAAGGTCCCTTATGGTGTATAAGTCTTGGTTCTTGTTGAAGAACATCTTTTGCAGATCTGGCCTACTGTCAGGGGGAGCACGAGTCAGCACAGCCAAGCAGAGGTATCAGCATGTCCTCAGGGGGAGCATAGCCCTTTGCCCTTGATGTCAAAGGGGGAGAGTGACTTGGTGTGGTGGTTGCCATCAAGTCCAAAGGGGGAGATTGTTGGCATTATGATTCAAGTGTTGTCCTTGATGGCAACTCACTCAGTGGATGGTACAGGTGCTCAGAGGTTGGTACAGGTGATGGCAACTCAATCAGAAGACAGATCTCAGTACAGCATGCCAAGGAAGCTCATACACGCCGTTTCGTTAAGCCCAAGTCGCGTGTACACGCTAGTTCGATTCAGAAAAAGCGCGTGTATGTGGAAAGGTTCCTTTGGTTCATGGTGGTTAGTCCTTGGAAGTTGTGCCTATGATTTCGGACCATTATGTCTCGACGGGCGTGTCGATCCCTAGTTTTAAAGTTGATGGTATTGTGTTACTATGGTTTTGGCTCTTGGTATTGAGAAAGGCCTAAGGCTATATAAGGAGAAGAAGATCATTAGGCAAATGTCATCTTTCGACAAGGCTTGAATATCTAAGAGAGAAAGAGATCTGATATGCAGGTTCTGAGTTGCTTGATCTAAGTCAAGGAGAGATCACATCGGTTGATGGAAGACTAGATCTAAGGATAGATCGGGATCTAATGGTTTGAAATGCACTATCATGATATGGTTGATTATGCGTATTTCTAGATCTGCATATTGTCGCAATGTTACGTTCTGGGTCTAACTAATATCTGGTACAGCTGCAAATTGAGAAAGTTTATTTTTAGATCTGTACGCAGGTTGGCTTCGGTAAAAGAGCGTGTACACGCGGGTTCTGCTCATTAAAGTAGCGTATATCTTTTGAAGCTTGATTTTGGGTTTACAGTGGGGTCTGACTGTTATTGCAGAGTTCTGTAGTCTGCTCTGTGTTCTGGTAACTGGTGATTGACAGGGTTCAGTGGTTCAGTGATTCAAAGTTTGGTTGTCTTATGCTTCAATGATCTGTTGTGGAAATTGAATGAATTGTGGTCTTCAGATTGTAATGTTGTGCTTCAGGAATATCCAAGTCTGAAAATGTATGAAAAGTGATACCTGGAAGAAGGAAGATTGTAGGTCAGCACCTACGTACTAGTATCTTGGCTAGTACAAGAGCAAAGGGGGTTGGAGCTCCCTTCCAAGGAAGTTTGGAGAACGAGAGAAGGTTGAAGCCTTCTGCAGGTTGTAGCCTGCGTACTGGTATAAGGCTGCACCAGTACAAAAGATTGTAAACTGAAGTTTCATATTAAAGAAAGATAGAGACAACTTGCAGCAGGTGGTTTTCACCCACATTGGGTTTCCACCTTATATCTTGGTGTTCATGTGTGTGGCTTTTTATCTGTTCTGTTATACTGCACATGTTTACTGTTAATATGATGAATAATGTCCTGATGCACTTAATTGAAGAATAAGCTAACTAAATTGTGAGTTTTCTGCTTATACGCTGTTTTACTTCGTCACAGTAGCGTGTACACGCTGGTTCACTTAACTGAAGTAGCGTATATGTTTCTGGGCATAGAAAAAGTTTGATTACTCTGATAATACTGATTCACCCCCCCTCTCAGTATTATTTCCAACAGATAGATGATGAGGATATGGGGGTGGAAGTGAAGGATGTCAAAGTCGAGGGTTCTGAGCCTATTACTAAGTTTCCTAAATATGTCCCTCCGCAGAAGGGAAAGACCAAGGTGCCAAAGGAGATTAACGAGAGGAAGGTCACCTTGTACATACCTCTGCTTCCGAACGATAATTTCTTTGAAGGAACGCACTTGGGATGGGTTCCGCTATTGAAATTGGACGACTCAGACTTCTCTAACATTGAGAAGTTCCCTCACTTAGCGATAGAACAACTAATGCACTATGTTTTTCATACAACCACCGAGATGACTGTGTTGGAACCGTAGAAAGGGCTCAAGGGTGTAGACAAGGAAGGTCTGCTCAACCTGCTATGTGTGTCGCACTACAATTGCACACCCATTATATTGTTGGTAATGAATCAGCTACTATGCTTGGTGCACAATGGGTTATTGTGGCTGAAGGAGCCGATACCCATCACCGACAGGTTGATCCATAGGATCAAATGACTACCATATATAGAGGCAAATATGGCCATGATATTTGGCAGAAAAGCTGGTGAGCATACCCTCGCGGAGGCCATGAAAGAAAAATTCAAACTCGTAAAGGAATCGCAAGGCTATGCCATCTTGAGTATCTATGAGCCTGCAGGCAAGGTGGCCATGCAGAGTTTGGCAGGGAAAGTTATGCGAAAGTGTTGGGCAAATGAAGTGTCGGCACCCGTTGTCGCTCTATCAACCCAATTCATAGAAGGAGTTCAATTTAATTGGGTGCACTATCTCTGAGGTGAGTTCATTGCAAATTTCCATGAGGTGCAGGAGATCAACAAGACCTTCCACTATGCGTGGCTCATGCTGTCCATTGTGCTGGTAGCCTGCGAGCTACCTGAAGACAATCAATTCCCCTCGATTATGCCAGACCTTCCAGAAGTAGTGAAGTACTCTTCGTTGTGGGTGACCAAGGATGCTCAATGCATCAAGGATAGAAATATCTTTTGGATCTTAATGGAAATTAATATACATATGGCTATCAACCGCAAGCCGTGACTATCAACTACTATGTTTTCCAAACTACAAGAGTACATGGAGTTCAAGGCAAACTTTTAGCGCATATCAATTAGGGCACGGACGAACCCTAAGTAGAAGTGGCATGGCTGGCCTTACATGGCAACTGATGACTAGACCGATGTAGTTCTTAATCGCTAGCCAACAGAGTGGCACACTACTTCAGACTCAGCAGTGGTATGGAGCAAGTCCGTCGTGCAGTGCAAAAAGGAGAAGGCCAAGCTCAAGATGTCGTAGTTGGAAGAGAAGAGGAAGAAGGAGGCCGATGACAAGGCCCAGGAAGACCGCGTTACCACACACTAGGCAGAAGAGCAGACAGGTGGAGCAGAGCATGGCTCTAACAAAGGTCCGAGGTCTCCCTCACTCGAAACAAAGGAAGAAACAAACAGGTAGACAGTGCAGCATGAAGAGGATCCATGGAAAGCTTGGTGTGCCAATCCATTTTTTTGTTTGTCCATATTTTCTTTTTGGATTTGTTTAAATGTAACTAATTGAAATCGTTGAGCGTGGAGAGCAGTTGCAGCGTGGTGAGTAGCTGAAGGAGAATGACTAGTTGTGCTTGTGAGGTGCGAAGTGTGCACAACAAGTGAATTAGTGTTGTGTGCAGCCAGTGGTTCAGACAACCATAAACTAGCCATCCAATTTGTACTCAGTCTTTAAGTGAACGGGTACTAGTGGAGTAACCTGGGCCAACCAGATGTGAACTACCAATCCTCCTCTTAAGGATCAAGTAGAGGGTATGAACTGAAGCAGTAAGTTGCCTAAGCATTAATTGTATATTCCTAGTTCATGGAATGCATAACACCAGTGAGAAGAGGAGGTCCAACATGCCTGCCATATCACAGTGCATTTATGATGACATCGGCACTTACAATCCTTCAAATATGCAATAGAAACGAATTACTTACTCAGAGCTCAGCCACAAAAATTGGAAGTAGGTGCCCAAAGCCCTGAAAACCATTTTTCACACCAATAGAATATTGCTTCCTGCTAGTGCTCACCTTCAGTACTGCTTTGATGGTGGATTTTTGCAATAGCTTCATGTGTAATCCTTGCTTTCTGCACGACGGATAAAGTTGAAAGGAACTCATTGTAAAACATCTGCATTTGTAATTTGTTAGTTTTCTTTATTTGGAAGACTCTGACAGCGTTAAAACAATGATGGTTGATATATTAAGGTATGTTAAGATGGCATGCCCTGTTGGCATCTTGGGTTCATGCCCTCGCGCGTTCAGGGCTGCCTAGTAATTTTCGGATGCATTCTGATTTGCTCTTATGAGTACTGAATATGTCTCCCCTGAGTTGGTGTTAAGATCTACTACTTGCATGGACCTGCCATGGCCGACTAGGAGAGTAGGGGCAGAATAAGGGCAGAGTGACGAACTAACTGTTTCCAGATCTAGTGTGCCTTGCTACTAGTCTCAGAAAATTCAACCTCACAGAGTTGGAGTTTGGGATGGTAAAGGTATTGAGCCTAATCAACTCAATCTAAAAGTGAATTTCATATTAAAAAAAAAAAAAACTCCAATGAAATAGTATTTATAAATGTTTTGGAATTAAAAGCATTGAGCTTAGTTAACTCAATGGAGTGGTCTTGTTAGAATTAGCTACTCTAACAAATCATGCGGGTAAATCCAAGACAATTAAATCAGAAAAAGAAAGAAGAGACCAGAAGTACAGGAGATATTAATCTTGTGAAACATTGACACTGGAAATTTAATGATGACAGACAACGAGGTGAAATTTTGTGCGAGTTTGTGTGAGTTTCTAGAATAGACTCTATTATGTTGTAATATGAATCACAGTCATAATGTAAGCAATTCTAGGATATTTTGTAAACTATGTACCTGGTAACTCCAAAGTTGGCGTGTGTTGCAAGCCTTGTAAGTCATGTGTATCCCCATACAGTTCATGGTAATCTATAAATCACTAACATTGAGAGTCGTTGGTGGCATGGTTGAGGGTGATCTGTTAAAACCTAGAACATGGTTACGGGTAATCCAACAAAACCCAGGTTAACAATGATGGAAGGGGATTTATCGGTACAAGTATAGGTGTGTAGTGATAATGATTGACAGAACCATGTATGCGAAGGACATCCTACAAGACTGGTGGGTGCAGTGGTTGGCACCCATGCATTCCAATAGACTGTTGTTCCTTTATATGGACATCAACATATTCCTTTTGGTATATTTGACCACAAATAGGTTTTGCAGAATGATACAGAGACAAGTACTCATTAAGGGGGAGTGTTGGAATATCTAATTCA
Source organism: Pinus tabuliformis (assembly GCA_031772625.1). Taxonomy (NCBI): domain Eukaryota; kingdom Viridiplantae; phylum Streptophyta; class Pinopsida; order Pinales; family Pinaceae; genus Pinus; species Pinus tabuliformis. The sequence continues at coordinate 410,903,310 of CM062810.1, read as the reverse complement.
TACATGTCTCTAGTTGTGATTCTCACTAAGTGAAGGAGTCTGTTCCTAGTAATTAGGATCCATTTCCTAGTTTTGTGTGTGGTTGAGAGATTTCCTCAACCAACAGATTGTGTGTCTAAAATAGTCTCTCTATCTTGAGACAACATTCTTGTATATATGTAATTGCATTTGATAATAAAATGAATCTGGATTCTTAGTTTTTAAGTCATTCTGTATCAAGCGTCCAAGAGGGCAGGAAGAAGTTGGGCTGCGAAAGGCCACTAAGACATGGTTGGACCCAGTCAACCTAACAGAGGGATATTTAAATGACATTGGAGATATAATGCGGGATGTCACCACGGAGGTGCTCCAACAGTTTGAGTAGTAGTAACAACAAGTATTAGGGGCCATCTTCATAGGCCTACATGAGCTGCAGATCCATGCATCATATATAGGTGCGGCGCCCACCAGCCTCATCATTGGTGCTTCAGAATCCGCTGGGATGCTACATGCGAAGGACTCCTAAGCGATAGAGCTTCCAGAGGGAGCACTTACCACAAAGATTGAAGCTAAAAAGCCCGTTGTTAGTGCCCTCAAGAGAGTAAGGCTGAAGTTGGAAGCGTTTCCTGGTGAGGCGATCCACCTACTGCAGGATGAGGTAATTGTGGAGCTGAGGGCCCACGAACAATGCGCTTTGCAGGTGACTAGTGAGAAGAAGATCGATAATGTACAAATGGCCCTATAGCGAGACATCTCCCTCACTTCCATGGTGGAAATTAGTAACACAAATCAATACATGGTTAAGGTCGTGAAGGAAGCCTCCCAAATGCTCCCCAAATTGGCCATTTCTTAGGATGTGGAGGCAGATGAACAAGTCCAAAAACTTGCTACAAGGGTGCATGATGCATACACAGAGTTGTCCAAGGTTCAGTTGGAGCTGAACCTCCAGATTACAGAGTTGTAGTTGAAGGCCCAACCTTCAACTCCACCAGAAGTAAAGGAGTAGCGTGCAACTACTGTCACAAAGGTGATAACAACAGTAAACAGTGTAGTAGCAGACTGCACAAGGTTGTTTGAACAATCATTCGAAGTACTCACCAGTTTACAAGAAGATCCTAGTGTACAGAGGCTAGAGATAGAGGCGAGATAACTACAACAGTGCTACGAGGAGGTGAAAGGAAAAATGTGCACTATCTCCCTCACAAAGAGACTTGCGAAGCTACAGGAGGCCAAAACACTAAACGAACAGGTAGATGTAGCTCAACACAAGTGGCAGTGTTGAAGGCACACTTGAAGCCTTGTCTCGATGAGGCCTATTTGATCACAGCCTCCATGGAAGACACTCTTTCTAGTCTGTAGGAAACTCAACAAAAGCTTTAGGGTGATAGTTTAGGACCAGCGACAGAGCAATTGGTCGAAGAAGTGAAGTAGGCGGCCGCACAGTGCACCAACAAGGTGGCAGTCATACAAGTTGATCTCGGAGGTCTTTGTGCCAAGATGTCTGCACCTGCAGAGTGACTCAAGGGTGAGTCACCATGTTTCTATAGGGGGCTTGTTGGGAACAGGTTTCCCCAAGAGCTGTTTTGGCACTAAAATCCCATATTTTGGGGTAATTTTGTAATAAAGTTGTAAAGTCTCTACATCTTGTGGGCGTGGAGCACAAAGGCATCAAGAGCCATAAAGGGTTGTCTGCCCTTATTTTGTAAAGTGTGAAGTCAGATGTAAAGATCTACCCATGGTCTGTGAACCATGGGATTGTATAAAAAGGAGTTAAGTAAGTTCTAAGTAGTTAATAGTTAAGAGTGAAGAGTTAGTAGCAAAGTAGAGTGGAGAGGCTAAAGTGTTTTCGATTCTTAGCATAGGTAGAGGCTCTGCAACTACGTACACAAGGGCGTAGGGTAGAAGTCCATAGTTGAGTGCGTGGACCCCTGCATCTATGTGCGTAGGGTGGATATAGTCTATATTAAACTGGAGGTATCAATAAAGAGAAGAATTCTGCAATTACTGTGTATTTAGTCTTTGTTAATGCATCTGATTATATTGCGTTACCATCTAGGTTTATATTACAATGTTTATTTGGTGCGTGAATGTATGTGATTATATTTACTAATTGAACGTAAGTAAGAATATCAGTGTACATGATGATAACTATAATGGATTGGTAGAATAAGTAAAACACTTCAGATAAGTTGGGAACCTATAGAATACATTGTCATAGAAGTGCAAAAGTACTTGAACCACTAGTTAGGGCTGTGTAAAGGTCAACCACACATCTTTGCGGAGGTATGGAAGGGCATGATAGAGGGTAGATCGATAAGCCCTAAGGATTAGAAACCTATGTGAAGGTAGGAGCAAGGGGAATAAATGGACATCACGACCATCTTAGGGTGCAGAAACTTGGTTCCTGCATTCCCCCCATACTGCTTCGGGTGAGTCTTTGATCCATGCTTCACGAGATGATGCCAAAAGGGCCAGTAGTGTAGGGATTTGTTTGGCTGACTAACACTGAAACTAGGTGAGGCCCCACAAAGTCAACACCCCTCCTGGGTTTTGTCTCCTCGGTCTAGCTTCCAATGCTTGGGCCTCTCTATTATTCTCAAAATTACAATAAAAATGTGTTTACAATGCTCAAATGCCTTTGAAACCTGTCTTAATGAGTTAAGAATATCCAAAACTTCTATAATTGACTCTTTTTTCCTCCAATTTGGATAAGAACAAAAGAAGTTATGATTTCTCCTAGTTCTCCTACTATTCGTTCCACACATTTCTCCAAAACGGCATGATTCTACAAATTAGCCCCAAAATTTGCTAACTAGGCAAGAAGTTTGTCATGCAGTGGGCTATAACATGTCAGTCGTATTGGAAATCACAATCGGCGAAGTTTGGCAGGATTAAGGTCTTGTTCACACGATGGAGATGTGCGATTTGCGATATCGGCAGACTCAATGTGAGTATTAATTGGAATTCATAAACACCTCGTGTCTGAGGTCTTATCACTTTTCGCAATCGGCAGATAACCGATGACAGTCAATAAGAGAGACTTTTTTTTTCTTGTGAGTTGCGTTTGCAATTTGTGATCCATCGCATCGCAACATGGTAGCTGTTGGGGGCCAATTCTGTAACGCCTTCCCTTCACTGATTGCGACTGTGATATGTGATTATGTTATTGCATCGCAACCCTTACCTCACACAAGGTCGATTTTGTAACACCTTTCTGCCTACGACTTGCGATTTTTGAGATGTGGGGGCTAATGGTTGCCTATAACTTGGCTCCTCCTCAGTTTCTGAAGGCCATGCAACACCATTGAATCCTGCCATATTGACAAGTCAAAATTGAACTTTGACTTGCTCTAAGTTCTTCATACAAGCTCACTTTTGAGTGTCGTTCGCACTGTTCAATTCAAAGTGATGAGCTATTCTATCTGAATATTATTTTAACAAAATCCTCCACTCTGATTTTTTTGAGCATAAACTTGAGCACTTGATCAAAATGGAAGGAGGGAATGAGGACTGGAGAGTTGAATTTGAGCAACCCAGAGGTTGAAGTATCAACCATGACAATAACATCACCAAGTCAGGCATTCCTAGACTTGTTCATGAAGAGAATGTAAACATGGAGGCCAACCATAAACTGCAGATCCATGAAATGAAATGCTAAGATAGGTCCACGAATAATACACAGTTGGTCCATGTGACAAAACAAAAGATCATAGAAACCGAGAAAGACAACCTCGATCTATCTCACAATATATATCAATATGACTATAGATATTTAGAAGAGAAGTGCCCCATACTAGCCAACAAATTATGCCAAGTGATACATAAATCCAATGCAGCTTGGGAAGGGTACCATATAAGAGTGAAATGTCCCTAACCCAAGGTATTCTACACAAACTTGATGGAATGAATCTAGATCATGCATTTATATATGTTGATGTTTAGGATTCTAGAAACTACTTGATTACCAGTCATTAAAGTACATCATTAATAAATGTGAGAAGACCCACCAATTATGAAAATGGACTAATGAACAATTGATGAGGTAAATGCAATTTCATCATGAGGAATCCTTCCACTGTGGTTTGCAAGCTCCAAGGTACTACTAATTATGAGATCAAGATCATAGATAGTGAGTTGAAATCGACAAAGGAATATCCATTGAAGCATGTCCTTAATGTGTGCCCCATTAATCAACATAGAATACAATCAAAGATGATGTGAATTAGATGAAGTTATGAAGTACAACTAAGACATGGATGAATGAAATAAAAAATATCAACAAGGACTATAGACTTCCAATGCGGCTAAGAGTTCCCTTGAACATATAACGACTTGATACAAAAGTGTGATGGTACCTTTGACTAATGAGAAGCATATGATATTGTCCAATAACACTATAGGCATTGAGGCATGATAAATAGTGATTGGAAGAGTAACTAGATAGAGGAGTATACAAACTCATAAATATGGTAATACTCCTATACAAGCTAAAACCCAACTCTGACAAAATGATTCAAATAGATTCCATGTTCAAGGGAGACATGACTGACATTTCCATTTTGACTAATAACTCAAGTAAATGATATCCCTTCACTTTTCTAGTTTTCTTATCCTTCATAGTTTAATGAGCATGAAAGAGAAGACAAGTAAGCTAAATAGTTATTTTTTCGTTCAATTTTAACGGGCCCAAAAAGGAGATAAAATGATACTCATTGGATGTAAGTATTTAATGATTATGAGGACATAGAATAATTTTTTCCTGGAGAAACAAGTGACATAGAGAAAAGAAAATAGTTTTGAGCTAATTAAACTTCACTAAGAAATGTGAAGTAGGGAAGTTGTTAAAGGTGACCAATCATCAGAGTGGCCCCTCTAGGAAAGGTAAGAATATAAAGTTGACAACAAGTAATGGTCCAATCATAATGTGACAACAATGTTGAAATGATACCAAGGCTTATCAACATGCATAAGAGAAGTTAAACGTAGAAGCAACCGCAATGTATAAAGTGGGTGAAATCCTCTTTGGATAAAGCCGAAAGATGATGAAGAAGAGTAAATGAGGCTTAAATTTTATGTCATGGCAGGACAAGAGGAAGGATTTTTAGATTGGAAAATAACATTTATCTATGTTTTAACCCTATATAGAAATTATCTGTAAACGAATTCTTAAAAATACAAAATATGCAATGGCGAGAAACACAAAACAAATATACGAATATTTTTCCCTACATCCCAAAATCGGGACTATGAAATTTTAGTTTTCCTTATATTCATTTCAATGTTACAAAACATATATATACATTCCAAAGAATTCATAAAATATAATCCATTAACTATGGATTAGAACATAATTATAGTTTCCTTGACTGGATATACAAGATATAATGGGTAGAAAACCATCATGCCCAAAACCATGTGTAAATCCCATGCACAAAACCATAGGTAGGTCCGACCACCTAATATAGTGTCCATTTTTTTCCTCAGTCGCTGCCCCGAACACCATAGAGGGGGGCAATCTCCCCGCTGCAAGCCCCATGAAAAGGTGGGTTTTTTTCTCCCCTACACCCCCATATTGTATGCAACACAATGAAGTTGGTGCTACTACCCCCCTTTGACCATCCTGCTTCAAGTGTGGGGATAGACGTGGAAATAATACAACACACATCAAATAATTTCATGGACACCGACATGAAAGCGAGGTTTCAATCTTGTGCATCAATGCTCACGAAAAATTTACTACCAAGTTATGATGTGCAACAAGATATGGGTTAATATCACAACTCAATGGGGTTAGATCTGAGGAACAATGAACATGGAAATGATGGTTAATAATGCAATGGAAATGGTAGGGAGAGACCTACACCTACATGTGAGGTTCAAGAGAAGGGAACCTAGGCTTGAGTCAATATTGCAATAAGGCCATCACTGTATCATGCAAAAATCATCTAGAAAGTCTAGACACATGGCTAAATCACATAATGAAAGAATTAAAACATGAACTAGGTAAATACATGACCATATATATATATATATATATAGATATATATATATATATATATATATATATATATATATATATATATATGAGTTTTATGATTTTTTTTTGGATATTATGGCATATATAAGGTCCAAAGAATATTATCACTTCACACATGAAAGTAAAACGAAAATACATATGTAAAAATTGCAACACAATCTAGTATATCATGTCACGTTGTGCCAAATAAAAGGCATAGGCCAAGAATCCCCATACATGAACTCATGGGATTTTATGAGTACCATATGGAGCACTATGATGGGTCCATGCCACAGATATTTGAATTGCTATATTCTCGAATGTTAATGATGCCAGGGAAAGGTGAGAATTATATCGTTATGAGGAACGACCAGATGACATAAAATGTAAGTGGTCTCGTGAGCTAATGTAGCTCCTTGTAAATTTCTATCAATACATAAATGGATTACAATGAACTCACCAACAAGAGTATTTAGTTCAGAATATTAATCAACAATTTCAATATTAGAAACCCATGCCTTCACTCAATCCAAGAGTGGAACTTCCATGGATGGCCGAAAAAATTCCCCCAGGCCTCATTCAAAGTTTACCTTACCAATATCCACATGTCCCTATTTAAGGAGAAGAAAGGAATAAAGAGATACAATCTCCTTAGGATTACCAATGAATCCATGACCTCAAATATGACTTGCATAAAAGGAGAATTGTCATTGGGGACGCCACATGGAATAGGTAGAGTGACAATCGATTTGGGAAAAATATCCTCATGATATTCATATTTGGATGGAATTTTTGAACAATGTTAGAAGTTACCGATATGACTACATGAGAGGAAAGATCTTTCACTAAGGGTTGTATATTCTCACCATAAAAATGTACATCCAAAGGAGAGGACAGAACCCAAGGGTCAAGAGATTGGTAGGGCCAACTAGTGATGGAGGAGATCATGTGCCACGCAAACACTCTCATAAGCCAAAGGGATATCTCCAATAAATGGCATGGAGGTGCCCATAGTGGCATAAATGTTCAACAAAACATAATATTCTAGCTGATTGATCTTAACAATATTTCCTTCATGAGGAAAGGGAAGCACATGAAATGTTGAATACTTGATAAAAGTCTTAATGTAGAACCAACTACGATGAACGAGCACATTATAATCTATAGGAGCGATGAAAACCTCAACATACACATTTACAATTACTCCCTAGTTCGATGGAAAATGAAGGGATAAGGCATTGGGGAACAAAGGTATGATCATTGAAGGCTTTTCGTGTAGTATTAAACTTTAAAAGTGCACCGGAACAAATATTTTTCCAACAGATGCAATACATAAAACAATTAAAATACCCTTCATCCATAATAGTTCAATGTATATAGCTTTGGAAACATGTAGAGAGTAAAAAATGAGTGCTTTATAGTTTGATGAAGGATCAACCCCTTTTATAGTAGTCAAAAATAATTTGTGCTCCATATCACAACTATTTACAACCTCAAAAGGATACATGGCACAAGGTTGTTGTTCTAAATATTCAACAATATTGTACTTGTTGACAATGTTAACCCTCTCTGCGGACAAAGATGATCCCTCTAGCCCAATGAGAGGGTCTAGCAACCGATGTGACAATAAGCTATACATCTTCCTATGTTATAATTGAAAAGTAGAATGGAAGAGATGACCTACCTCATTCTGATGCTATTATGATTTCATTTGTTGAGGTCCTTGAACCGCTTGTGTCACAGACTTGTTCCTACTCCTCTCAACATTTGTGTACCTGTGTAAGTGATCAAGAGACAACAAAGAATGCCTAAACCAATAGCAAATCCAATAACAACCTACTTAACTAATCAAGGAATGTCAAGCTAAATAATACATGTACATATATATTTTGGGAAGATGAACCCATAGTTGTATATTATTTGGAAATAAAGGGAAGGTTACAACCAAAGGTTTGATGCTGAAAGGTTCTCCTTGAGTCGTAATCCAAGTCCAAGCCAAGAAATCTCCAAGCACTCCTTCTACAAGTCTAATGAATAGCCTCTTGGCACAAGCTTAGCATAAGGGTTCAAATAGGCATAGACCAATAATTTGGGAATGGGAGAAGAGGAATTTATAGGCTGGGAGAGGGAGTTAGGACCTTTCCAAATATAGGATTAGGCCCTTGTCTCAAGGAGGTAGCTCATAGTGATAAGACAAAGAGGCCAAGTTGAGATGATTCGACCTCATCTATCAGAAACAACCTCGAGCTCATTGCTCTGGAAGCTCCTAGATCATGAAGCTTCTCATCCTCTTTGGGAAAATTAGCTCTTTGGGATCATCGTATGTATGAAATGGAACAGAGCAACACTATTGTTGGAAAAACATAGTGCAATAGGAGACCATCGTTGTTTAAGCCTCATAAGATTAATGATTCTCATTTTAGGGTTCTAAGAGATATTTCTTTAGGGAAAGCTTAAGACATTTTCCAAACAAAGTCTTAGGAGGAATCTAAGTTGTATACATGGTTGAGTATGTTTTATAATAGTCATGTTTCAAGCACTTCGGGGTATGTTAGAGGGAAGTGTAGGAGGGATGACAAAATACTGTGTAACAGATGTGCCCTAAAGTGTGAAGGCGGAACGAGGAGTGACGGTTGAGATACTTTACGAGCTATTGCAAGGATGAGGACACGCACTATCACAAGACCAACAAATCAAGGATGCATATACATAGACATATCTGAGATCAAGACATGAATCGATGGCATGGACTGTTTGGCATGGAATCCCCCCACGACATGTTTTGGGGCTTAAGGACCAAGTTTTGACGAAGTCTTTGTAAAAGATCTGCGAATTATGGGCGCGGAGCGCGAAAGTATAATAGAGTCATAGGGTTGTCCACCCTTAATTTTTTAATGTAATGTCAGCTTTAGAGATCTAGCCAAGGTCTGCGGAACATAGGATTGTATAAATAGAGGGAGGCTCTAAGTTGTAAAAGACATCAATCATGGAAGGAATCGATAAGATGAAGGCATAAGATTGAGTCTAAGTGTGTAAGTGTGTCCTTGGGTTGTAGAGTAGGAGAAGGCTCTGCAACTGAGAGCGCAGAGGCCTAGTAGTCCGTAGCTGAGTGCATGGACCGCTATAACTGAGTGCACACGGTAGAGTCGAGTCTATAACTGAGAAAGGAATTAATAAAGAGAAGTTTGGTTATGAATTTTGTGTATCTGTTCTTGGGTTAATACTCGATTAATATAATCTTCAATTATATGGTTTATTCGATACGTGTATTTGTATGAATGGTTTATGTTGTTAAATATAACTTAAAGAACTCAACTAACTAACGTTGGATAATACACGTAATATCTTGGGTAATAGTACGGAGTGCGGTGTTCATCCCTGAGTAAGGCTTGCACGAAGGCTAAACATTAAGCAGTGAGGTATAGGAAAGTGCATGAGGTGAGCTGTGTGCAGGGTCAAACCTCAGACTAGTTGACCTCATCAAACATCTCCAGGGTGTAGAAACCTGGTTCTAGCACCCTCCCATACTACTTCCGGTGAGACCTCAATCTGCGTTCCGCAGACTATTGCCGAAAGGGCTAGTAGTACTGGGATTTGTTTGGCTAATTAACTCCAAACTTGGGTCAGGCCCCAATAAGCCAACATGGACGCAGACATCCAGATGATGAAGACTATGAAAATATCCATGGTATGGGCACAACCATACAAATAACAAGGATCATCATAAATATAAAGTCTCACGGTATGGTCGCAACCATCCATATAGTAAAAACATGTGTACAATCATGAATGACAAATAACTCCATGCAACTTGAGTTATAATAGACAAGACTCGGGGTCTTGCACTCCATCCCAACCCGATCAACGTATGAATCTTAACATGTGAATAAATGTGTTGAAGTCAAACATGATAGAAAACCACCTGATTACTGGCCAATGATGTGGATCGTTAACAGGTTTGAGAGAAACCACCAATAATGACAATGGCTCTCAATGTACAACAATAAAATTCAGGAATGTGATAATGAAGCTAAATTCGAACATTTGTGGAATTACCCAATCTAAATCCAATGAGGAAGACCTGTCGTGGGATGCAAAGAAATGGCCATTAAGGTATGCGATCTCTAAGGTACTAAAAGGGAGTTTCTAAGTCATAATCTTGGATAATGAGCTGAAGTTAACAGGAAGCGACTTGTCGAAGGAAAACAATGATGAATCCCCCATCAGCCACATGAAACAAGGAATAAAGTGGAATAATTTTCAAGACTATAACAATGAATCAAACAATGTGGAGGTAAATAACTGCAGATTGGACTTCTCTTGAACATTTGTCACATGACTCTGGAGTGTGGTAGCATTTGACTCGACATAGGACTAAAGGTCATGATGATATAATGGAATAGTAAAATGAGAGGAAAAATGGATCTCCCAAACCCGGGAGGACATGTGACTGAGTGAGGATATCCCAAACTCAAAATGAGAGCACAAGAGTGGAATGTTCAAGAGCGGCATGCTTCCTATAGAAAGGGTGTTTCATATTCATCTTTTCCCGCTATTTCTAGCGAGAACTCCAATTATTTTTATCACAAGCTTGAAGGGGATAGCATATGCTTGTCATGTAAGTTCATTCTGCGAATGAGTCCATCCTAGTAAGTTTTAGTAGCCCTAGGAAGGAGAAACTCAGTCTCATCATGGTGAGGAGTCTTTCATCGTAGAGTTTTAACGAGTTTGACGTAAGAATAACTCGATTTCTTTTTCAAATTTAGAGAGTTTGAAAAAGAGACGAAAAAGAAAACTCTGTCATGTCCCTTTTCATAATTTTTCCCTCAAATCTAGAAAGGTACAAAACAATATCTGAGGGAACCTCTTGACCATGTCAAGCAAAGTGTAACTTTTTACTAAATAGTCAATATCAGCCCAAAAAAGGGGTAAATGTATACTGAGGTGATATCGATTCATTTACTTTAATGAGTTCAAAAGGATAGGTACTCGGAAATATTTTCAGGTTTCGAGTGTTAGAGAAGAGCTCAAAGATGACTCCACGGGGGTTCCTTTTTCGTTTATCTAATGAGTGTGTAAAAGAGATAAAATAAAATTCACAAGAATCAATCAATAACGATCACTTTTCTCTTTGAAGGTACCTATAACTACACAATAAACACACCCATCACTGATATCGAGAAAAGCATTGAAATATTACAAAAATATTGACACAAATGACTTACAAAACTTATAAATAGCCAAAAGTAACTTCATTTTTTACCATTTTACCATAGTAAGCTATGAAAGTGAATATGTGCCCTAATTCTCTTGATTTTCAAGTGGCCATTACGGGAGATGCAGGGTACCGTTTCACGAACTGTTTGCAACAGGTAAGAGGCTTATCCTTGCTCTTGTATTTTATCACTTTTTTATGCATTTTAAACAACAATTTTTATGTTATAAGGGAGGATTTTAGATTTTTAGGGTGTCAACAACCATCATGCATATGGTCATTAAACCCGTGATCATCGCACTTGAGCCCAAAGGCTTGCGTGATGCCATCGCTATGTTTGTAAAAATAGGCGCGATGGTGTCGAGGCAGATTTTTTGGAAAGAAAATCCTCTTTTAAGGAACAAATTGATGATTTCAATCCATGAAAAAAACATTAATTGATGTAAAATGATGTTTTGTAGGAGATCATGGTCTTGCAGTGGAAAGAAAGAGGCCATAAAACTGAAGACTTCCAAGAAACTCATGATGTTGAATTTATAAATGCTTTGAGGAATTACGGGTTGCTAAAATTCTTCAGGACCACAGGGTTAAGGGGTCAGATGGAATTGCTACCCTATTTGATCAGTCTATGGGATCTATATCGAGAGATATTTATCAGAAAAGGCTAGGAACTAGAACTTGAGGAGATGGGTATCTACTTCATCACGGGATTGTCCCAATGAGGGAAGCCTATCCAAATCTTTGGATCTCGCCAAGGAGGCGACAGTACAAGGACTCTAATCCATATGCATTGTCCGAGTGTCCAAACTACCAATGGAGGGAAGGTGAAGATAGAGACAATCACTAGAAACCTCATCTTGAGAATGATGTGTTCACTATGGAATGTGTATTTTGCATGCAAGCCTTGCATGAGGCTTCAAAATCCTAGTTCCAATATTGTATCGCATGTTCGACCCCCGCCGTATTTAACTAGTGTGTGGGCCTTTTAGAAAATATGAAAAGACAATTGACCAAGGGGAAGCATGGACACCTGAAGAAATTCAGGTTTCGTTCTATATTGGTAACCTTCTTTTTAGAGCGAGTGCCCTTATTCCGGTATCATTGGGTAGAGGTACCATATCCTGCTCCCCGAGATCCGAGACTTGTGCGATGGAGTCAATTCATGCCTTGAGGAGGAACGGGTCAGCATATGCATTACCCACCATAATTTTTTTCTTGGCTAGAATTCCAACTACTTGTGGTGGACAAACACGCTTATTCTGGCACCGATTTCATGTGGCATCTAGATCTACCTTTGCCACTAGGAGAACAATGGGCCAATGCAGGTAAAAACTTGTCTTTTGGATTTTTTTAAGTTTAATAATCTTTATAGAAGTGTAAATTGAGACTCAATTTTTGATAAATATGAAGATGTGGGACCAGAGAGACCACCAGGCATGTCACCAATAGCACAACAAATTTCACATCAGATAGTGGGCAGAGACTATGAAGAAGGGGCAGACCCCTTAGCTGAGATGGAGGGCAACCTAGAGGCGATCACTCAAGGAGTCCAAGGGTATACCATTATTGATGATGTTGCACTATGTTGGGAGAGACACACAATGGGAGTGTTTGGGAGACTGCGTCAGCTATTAGGCAACGTGATCAGAGCGGTCTCGTGCTACCATGAGCACCGTGCAGGCTGATAGCCTTTCTAGTCTTTTACACATTCGTAGGCTTTGAGATCCAAGTGTATCAGAACACTTTATTTTTGATATTTCGATGTAAACACTCCAAAAGACATGCTATTTATATAGATAGACACACACACACACATATACATACATACATACATACATACATACATACATACATACATACATACATACATACATACATACATACATATATATATATATATATATATATATATATATATATATATATATATATATATATATATATATATATATATATATATATATATATATATATATATATACATACATACATACATACATATATATATATATATATATATATATATATATATATATATATATATATATATATATATATATATATATATATATATATATATATATATATATATATATATATATATATATATATATATATATATATATATATATATATATATGTTTTATTTCTACTTATGTGCCCATAATATGATCTGTTTTATAAACGAGACAAATGCCTATCAAGAAAAAAAAATTGCTAATGCATCTGTTAATGTATTTAAATTATGTGGAATATGTTGATATGTGACGAAATCAAAATTTCTTTTTAGCAATCTAAAACGTAGATACATACACAATATTTGTGGATTTCTCACTGAGTAATGATTGTTTAACTCTAACACAATGAGCTATGAATCCCACTTGACAACTAAATTCCTAATGCCAAGAGCAACTGCTTCAGACAAAAGCTCAATAATTGCACTGTATTCAACAATATTATTGGTTATTTGACCAATGCATATACCTTGTAATTTAATCAGCTCGCTATTATGGTCATAGAGTACCCATGTTTTGTGGAAGAAAGGTTACCCATGTTGCGGAAGAAAGCTTCATTGTGCTATGAAAAACATCGTCAGCAAAACCAACATAATATCTTGACGACATCCACAAACCGAGTGGAACATAGGGTAAGCAGAAAAAAAACACGCCTTCAAATCAAACAAACACACCAAAAATAAAAAACGCACACTACTGAATTAACACACTAATGTACAAAAGTCATTACATGAATTTCATGCATAATAATTCTTTAGATGGAGTCCATTTCTGGACTCAAGTAATCAATCAACAAAGATTAAAACCATAGTTTCACTGTTGACATGACGTGTAAGCATCGACTCGGCCAAATGATAGAGTAAAACTCATAAAAGGTTGTGCCCCCATGCCCCCTGGGCAAGTGATACTCGGGGGAAAAAATATAGTGAAAGGAGGAAAGAAAAACTTAATCTCATGATGAGGAAAAGGTGCCCCCATTTGAAAGATTTTGAAAATTTCAAGGTGAACAGAAATTTTAATAATCAGGGTTGCATTGATGTTCTCCATATTATCCTCCGACAAGACTTCATGCACCAGGACAGATGTTTGAATTGGAGGTGTGGGATAATGAGATACAAATGCTTCAAGATAGTAAGGTATCTCATCAAGGCTCAGAAGAAATGAAGAACGATGATGTAGACCATTCCATGGAGTTTCGTCTAGAGATATAACCTCAACGATACTATTTTCGATGGGGAATGTCTCATTCAAGGGATCTCGACAATCCCAAGAACCAATCCAAGGAGATGGAACATAAGTGTCTAGGTTCATATTGAAAATAGTATGACTTTTTGAAGCGTCCATCGAAGGTAGGACAATTTATTGATAATTATTCTCCAATGGAATTAAAGGCATACAATTGCCAAATAAATCAATTTGATTGGGGGTAGGAATTATCCAAGGATCCATAGAGACTGAAATCATATTGATTGAATTAACATGTAGAGGTGGGAGAGTAAAAGTACTTATTAAAGTTGAGTCTTTGAAGAGACCTTCCCCCACACTCTCGTAAGGACTTTTATAATTTCCCACGTAAGGGACATTGTCGTTCAATGAACTAGAAGAAAAGAAAGATAGTTGATCAACAATGACACTTATTCCTTTGTGAGGAAAACGAAGCACCCAAAACAAAGAAAAAACCACAAAAAGCATAGCGTGGGTCCAAATTCGTATGAGAAGAAGGTTGTAGTTAAGATTCACATCTACAATTTCTACTCTAATTCAATGGTCTTTCCTTCCAATGTAATTGGCAAGTTCGTGAGAATATTGTAACGTACCTCTTGAGCCTACCTTGAGAGTTAGATACTAGGCTCCCTATTTTGGAAAATTTTCCTCTTTATAGTTAAAATTCGGCTCTTTCCAAGAGTACATTGAGTCCGTAGTTATGTAATATTTATTACTTATATAAGTTGGATCTATGATGTGGACTTTGTCCATCTATAAGCTATTATGTCAGTCAATCTTTTGTCATACTTCACAAATGGCAAAGAGGATTCAATTACAGCATGTATTCAGTAACACTCCTTGAAAACCTCACACAAGCATTAATGAATATTTATTTGATCTTAAGGTAACTAGCATGGCTGCACAGCTAGGAATAATGATCATAAATCTACATGCATAGTCAAATGGTTTAGTGATATATATTTTATGTAACATGCAAAAGAAGCTATAATAACCTCATAGGATACCATTCTTTTGACATGCATGGCTTAGAAAATACCAAATCTTTGATTATACCATTTTGGAGCATTGTTCCCTAACTGGTTTGCATTTACCCACATCTCATGCCATTAGTTATCTCACACCTTAATCTATAAATGACCATCTTATGAATTTAATTTCATAGAAACATTAATGAGATGATTAACATAAAAATCCTGCCATTATCATACTCAAACAAATGTTGTCATATTTCTTATGTGTAATGTTCACATGTAACTTATAATCATAAGTAAAAATATCTCCATGGCCCAGGTAATACAACTACCTACTATGTCTCTTATTTTGGAGGCAAATAAAGTCTCAAGCATGACTATTTACCTTAACAAGGGATTCGATATGCCAGTACTACATAATATCTACACATTGATCCTTTAACAACCTAAATTAGAATTTCATTTCTATGCCAAAATTATCACATGCATCCATATAACATTATCTCATAATGATGTTATCACAGGTAATCTACTCATGTATAACAATCACATGTAATTCCTTCAATCATTCTCATTACTAGAAAATTCATACAATTTCTTCAATAGGATAAATGAAATTAAAACATAGAGGGAATAAATCATCATAAAAAATCTTCCACGCAGTGAGTCCCACTAAAACATAACTTGGAGGGAGGAACAGTGAGTCCCTGAGCCGAAGATTTTGCCAAGGATCAATTATCCTCAATTGATCAATGCAATGGGTATTTAATACCCTCTTTCATGATTTAGTTACCATTAGTGATGTCCCGTTTTATGGAATTTTCCATTTGCTTAGGTATTTTTCGGAAGCTATCATCTTTATCTCCCATGACACTTTTGCACATAAAATCTCACCTTTACGTCCCACAAAACTTTTATGTCTGATGGATCTTTATCTCCCATCCATCCGATGGATCTGCAATCCATCCAAGCTTATCTAGAATTACATCTAGAAGATTTATCATGAAAGATTAATCTCTATCCCATTCCTCATGGGATTTGGAAAGAATTTCCTCTCTCTTGGTGCTCTAGCCTTTGAGTGATTTATTTTATTAATTTATTTAAAACACATTTTCTTTTCATATTACATATCACCTTGATTTCCTCAACTTAGTTTTAGAATAGTTTAACCCACAAAGGAGGGTATCAAACCTAGCTTTCCTCAGCTTAGGTTTACAATAATTTAGTACACAAGGGAGGAGTGTTACATACTCCCCCCCTTAAATTTTACACCGTCCTTGGTGTATCACTACATCATGTCCTCGTTAACAGGTAGCTGGTTTCTGAATCAACAACCCTCTTGGCCATGCCATTTGCTCCAATTTTTCTAATGTACATCAGTCACAAGGAGTATTCCCAACACATCTTCTTCTATAGCTACATCGGTCTCAAGGATTGCTCTCCTTTCATAGCTACCTGTAAGATATTTTTCCAACTATTGTGAGAATTTATAGATGCAAAATTTTAACTATGATAAATATCATATTCTGTTACTTAATATTACTGAAGCAGATATTTCTTATCATTTATTTTATCTGAAGAATGCATGTCCTCTACTTTGATTCTTTCAAGCCTTTGGGTTCTTATCAAAAACCTGCTTCTTGTAGTCTCTCTGCATACAATACATTAATTAACATATTCTCAACATTAATATTCCTGGAAGGTCATAACATATTAGTTAATATAACAATATATATTCATCGTAATGTATGTATGCCAAAATGTGATTAACCACAGTTACTTATACCAAAATCACTTTTCTTCTTCTAGGTAAACTCCAGGTTTGTTTGCCTAGCCAGACATCCATCCAATGACTCTATGCATACCTACACACAAGGTATGTTATACACACCAATACACATTTCATTTTTTTAACCTTGTAGAATATGTAGTCATTCGGTCCCATATGTACTGTTGTACATAGTCCATCTATGGTACAACCTATAATACCATCCTCGTGGTTGTTGGGCACCGAATCTAGCTATATTTGTGTCCATCTTTATCATCCTTTTTGACCCTTTTGTCCTTATTTACCCACGTTGCTATGCTAAACTTATGAGGTAAATACCCCTAACTTGTCGAACTGGAATATTTTAATTAATGAAGTAAGGTCATGGAGTCTTATCTATTTGCAGCATTGAATTGAATGTTTGACCGTAATTTGGAGAATAGGAACCCTCACTTCAGCATTTCGCAACAGATCTGGTAACGACCAACCCTAAGGAGGCCATGTAGCTAGAGTCACAATCCCTTAGAACTATTCTAGGGCCTTTTTGCTATCTCGATCATCTGGTGTTGGTGTCGTTCCAATAGAATGTATATTTCTACATATGTGGTTACCGTGTTTCAGGGAGATATGTTATTCTCATGTGCTGTGTATAAAAGAAAGAATGTTCTTGTAAATGGGGATTCCCCCATCACTATTGGAATCACCTGTTACAGATTAATAAAATATCATCTATTTTGTTGCTCCAATCTTTTCCATGACTAATGCAGCCCTGATCAGAGAGCTGGGCCCACTCTTCTGATCAGGTGTTGTGTCTTTGTGTGTGTGTCATTTATTAGTTTATGCTTGTTGTTACAATTCTTTACTATTTATGATTATTTCTGATGTTTTGTAGTTAGTTCAATATTACAACCATGTTTTGAATCTTAAACCACAAACCCTTGGTTGAAATGGATTACGCATTTGCCCCTGCATATACCTTGGGTGTTTTCTTGAAAGGATACACACCCAGATTGATAAATTAATGTCGGAATAGGGTGAATAAATCATTCATACCTGGACACCAACATTTTGGTGTCATTAACGGGGAGGCTAACAAGGTGCAAACAATGATCTAGACCAACTAGAGGGTCAATCTCTCGTCGTAGCGAGAGAACGAGTTTTCTCACTCTGCTTCAGGTCCTAAGTGTAGGTATTCTTTTTGCTTGTTTATTTTTTATTTTCGTTTGATTTTGGGCCATTCTCTTGTCTTGCAAAGGGAGTAGTCTTTTGACGCCCTGTTCCAGGAACTGAGTTATATTTATTTCTTTTAACCCTTGTGTGTTTCCTTTCTAGGAAAACCCTAGCTTTTACCCTGGGGAGGGAGGAGTCTTTTGATGCCCTGCTTTAGATCTGGAAGTATTAAGGCTTCCTATTGTTTGTGTATGTTTCTGGTTCTTGTCCTAGGGACGGAGGAGTCCTTTGACGCCATGCTCTAGGCTTGAAACCCTAGATTTTTGTTTATAGCTACCTTTCTTTTTGTGAGTCCCTTCATATTGGAGAAGGAACGGTCCTTTGACATCTTACTCCAAGATTGAAGCATTGTAAGTTCATACCAAGACCCTACCAACTTTTATATGAACAAAGAACCAAATAAGAGGGGCAGAGGGAGAGCCCCAAAGAGGGGAGGACCAGATCTAAGAAGAAAAACCTATATCCAACAGATCATAACAAGGGCTGAATCAGAAGCATCCTCTTGTGCAGTTATGAGACCAGGGGCAAGGAGAGTGAAGTCTGAGGGACAGTCAGTGGAGCATCTAGTGCTAGCTACAACATTCGTTGGTGATTCAACACAACAAGTTCCTCTATCAGTGGAAGAAATATCTAGCAGTAGACCTGATCAGGAGAATCTTGTGCTCGTGATAGCAGAGGAAGAAATTGCAAGTAGAACATCGACAGGGTCAGACTGCTCCAGTAAGAGAAAGGAATTTGTAGCTGAGGGGTTAAGCTATCAGGCCTTGGGAGAAGGAAACGAGGAGAAACTTGCATCACCAAGAGACTGGGGAAGTGCTACTAAAGCAACTCGAGTTCCAGTAGTAAAGAATCCTTAGCCACCCTCCACAGAGCCTATTGAAATCCCCAACGAGTATTGGAAGATATTTATGGCTCCCACAACCTCCACCATCGATTTTCCGATCAGGGATCTGGGAGCTAGTGTGCCTACAAAGCCTATTCCATTGGCAGCCTTACCAAACTTTCATGGGCTCGTTTCAGAAGACCCCGACACATTTCTATTTGAGTTTGACATAGTGTGTCGAGGGTATGACTACACAACAGATGCCTAGAAGTTAAATATTTTCCCTTCTACACTAAAAGGAATGGCTCTGCGATGGTTCATGGGCCTCGGAGGAAAATCCATTTCCACATGGGATGATATGCAAACAACTTTTCTAGAGAAATACCAGGATTACTGTAAATCCCAGAATATGAAGGAGGAAATTTTCAAGTTCACACAAAAAGAAGATGAAAGCTTGGAAGTCTGTGTGGAAAGGTTCAAATACACCTTACAGAGCTCAGGTCATTCTATCCTAGATAAGGAAATTTTAAAGATTATTCTCCATCAATCCTCTCGAGAGGATTCGATAGAACTATTGAACATTGTGGGGAAGGGAGACATCTCCAAGGAGACATTCGAAGATATTTGCAATTTATGTATTTAGTGTTCGAGGGGGCTTGCAAGAAACAAGCTTGGGATCCATTCAGCAAAGGGGTCTGGTGGGGGTGTTACAAAAGTGGAAATTGGAAGCCTGCCAGATAACTTAAGGATAGATATCCTCAGTACCCTATCAACACAAATGGACACTTTGCAAGTAAAACATAAGCAGTTGGAACTAGATAGTACCATGGAAATATTTTGTCTGAAGTGCAGGAAGAAGCACCTTGAAAGGGAATTTCCACTAAATTCCATAGAGGAATGTGCTATCTGTGAGCTTAACCATGCGACAAGCTCATGCCCCTCCTTGCCAGGCATGAAAGTAGTATTTCAAGGAGCGAGAGAGGACATGGAGAAAATGTACCTCATGGGATCTAGGAAGCCATGGCAGCCTCAACCATCGATCGGAAATCAAGCTATATACCCAGATCGATCTCAGTATTTCAATAATTGCAATACAAATCATCAGACCATGCCTTATCCCCCCATGTGGCCTCAATACCAGTGCTCACCTTGGCAGCAGTAGAACCCTCAAGCCAGTACAAGCTCTCCATGGGGTCCAACATGGCGAGGATCCTCTCCTAGTCAGTTTCCTTAGTAGATGCCACAACAGATGTCATAGCAGCAACTCCAACTACCCTCCAATGTGCCTCCTGGTAACCAGCCTGCCCGTCCTCAGCCTCCAATGCAACCTAACCCTAACCCTAACAACAAGGGGGCTCATTAAGCTGATGTTCTTAACCTGCCTTCATATAGTATCTCCATTGTGGAGTTGTATGAAATGAATTTGTGATCAGGTTAGATAGTTAATGTCCAACCTCCTCCAGTTATCATTGAATAGCTTGATAGTGAAGGTAAGGAGGCAGAACTGATTAATAAAGAGCCAAAATAAACTGATAGAAACTAGGCGCCTCCTGTTAAACAACATCAATCTGAACCGCCTTACTGAGAGCGACTAATTATGAGTAAACCAAGCCCTCAATATGAATTTGATTTATTAGGAGAATTGCAGAACTTATTTGTTAAAATTCCCTTGTTACAAGCTATGAAGGATGTGCCAATCTATGTGAAGACTCTTAGGGAATATTGTTCAAAGAAACCTGCAAAGAAAACTAAATATCCCCTCACTATACATGTTATGGGAAAATTATTAGACTTCATGATGGGAAAATCAATGCCGGTGAAATATGGAGATCTAGGGAACCCGATTTTGTCAGTACAGATTAATGGGGTAGAGATTCCAAATGTGCTGGTATACTTGCGTGCTGCCACCAATGTCATCACCACTAAAATTATGCATGCATTAGGTCTTCGAAATTTGAAGCATACACCTACAATATTGGAATTAGCAGATCGATCTATAGTCAAACCGGTAGCGAAGTTGGAAGATATGACAATTTGAGTGGACTCATGGCATTACCCCATACACTTCCTGGCATTACATACACAATCTTCAGTAGGCAGTCATCCCTTGATTTTGGATGGACCATGCCTGGCCACTGCAGACGCTTACATTGGGTGCCGCTCAGGAAATATGGTTATTTCTAATGTGCATAACACTAAGAATTTAGTGTTATAGCCACCTGCAAAACTAAATTCACCCATAAAACAATAGGCGGCAAGAGAGCTATATCTGTGGTAGAGGTTGAAATGGAAGATGAAGAAGTGAGACCAGTCCTCACTATTGGACAGGCCCTTCAATTGAAAATATAATTGGAAGATGATGTAATCACTTCCTTCATGGATGATCCTTGTTCTGTTTCAGAACCAAACCATCAGATCTTGGAATCTATCCTAAGCCGCGAGACTCAAGAAACTATGAAAGCAACAGAAGGGTTAGAGGAACCACCTGCTGATGCACCCCATGACAGTGTTCAAGTGTAATTGGAACCTGGGAAAACTTTGAATACTAATCCAAACCTATCAAAATCCCAGAAGAAGCAACTTGTAGACGTTCTACGGAAACATAAAGAGGCCTTCACCTGGGATTATTCAGATATTAAGGGGATCCCTGCCAGCTTATGCACCCATCACATATGTATCAAGGAAGATTGTCATCCTATAAGACAACCTCAGAGAACAATGAACCCTACACTGAAAAATGTTGTGAAAAAAGAGCTTCAAAAATGACTGGATGTAGGTTTTATCTACCCTATCTTAGATAGCCAGTGGGTCTCACTGTTAGTAATGGTCCCCAAGAAGAATGGAAAATGGTGGATCTGGGTGGATTACTGAGAGTTAAATAAAGCGATGCAGAAAGATCATTTTCCCTTTCCATTTATTGATCAAGTTTTAGACACATTGGCTAGCAAGAAATTTTTCTCTTTTCTAGATGGGTTTAGTGGATACAACTAGATCCAGATTGCTCCTGAGGACCAGGACAAGACCACTTTCGCATGCCCCTGGGGGACATTTGCATACCAGGTCCTTCCTTTTGGCCTGTATTATGCTCCTGCAACATTCCAGAGGGCAATTCTGGGAATCTTGTCTGACTTGATAGATGACAGTGTTGAAAACTATATGGATGACTTTACTCCATATGGGGACTCATTTTTGGAAGGTTTGAAAAAATTACGAAAGGCTCTCGCAAGGTGTATACAAGCGTGTGTCTCTCTGAGTACAGTAAAATGCCACATGATGATGGAAGAAGGAATCATTCTGGGACATTTGCTCTCAGCTGAAGGGATCAGGATGGACCCAGTAAAGATAAAGGTAATTATGTACTTCACAACACCTAAAATTCCCACACAGGTACACAATTTCATTGGATGTGCTGGTTATTATAAGCATCTCATAGAAAATTTTGCAAAAGTAGCACACCAACTATTTCAATTACTAACAAAAGATTTAGAATTTGTGTGGTCAAATGATTGTGATGCAGCCTTTACAAAAATTAAAGAATTAGTCCGTAGTGCTCTGATCCTTAGAGGACCATACTGGGCATTAGATTTCCACATTCATATGGATGCCTCTCAAACAACAATTGGTGCAGTATTGGGACAATAAGAGGATAAGGTACCTTACGCAGTCTACTATGATAGTAAAAATTTGGCCCCTGCTGAATTAAACTAGATGGTGACTGAGAAAGAGTTCCTTCTTGTAATTTATGCCATCAATATGTTCTGGCACTACATTACCAGGTATCCTAGTTTTGTGCATACTGATCATGTAGCTATCAGGTATTCAATGAACAAACCTAGTACCCCTGGTCGTATTACAAGATGGTTGTTGCTACTACAGGAATTTGATATTACCATAGTAGATAAACCAGGGAAGGACAATGTGGCTACAAATTTCTTATCTAGGATAGAACATGATGGTAAGGATACACCAATTGAAGATAACTCCCCAGATGAGCATCTTTTTGCAGTTTCTGCTAAGACTGTGGTATGTAGATATTGCTAATTATCTTGCTACAGGTAAAGTGCCTCGTCATCTGTCTTATAAGGAGCAAAGGAGTATCATTCACCAGAGTACCCGATATTCATGGACAGCAGGATATCTCTCCCATACAGGGGTTGACTAGTAGATGCAGCATTGTGTGGCAGAATATGATATTTTTGAGATATTAAAAGCTGCACATGATGGACCCTGTGGAGGACATTTTGCAGATAAAAGAACAGGTCATAAGGTGTTGCAAATGGGATATTACTGGCCCTCCATCTTTCGTGACGCTCGAGATTGTGTTTGAAGGTGTGACAACTGTCAATGGATGGGACAACCTAGGAAAGTAGATGAAATGCCTCTTCAGCCCTAGATAGTCCTTGAACCATTTGAGAAATGGGCCATCAATTTAGTTGGGCCCTTTAACCCACCTGCTCATCAAAAAGCTTACATCCTGATACTGACTATGTAAATAAATGGGTGGAAGCTAAAGTAGTCACGAGAGCAACAGAGCAAGTAGTGGAAAATTTTCCTTTTGAAGAAATCTTTGCCCGGTACGGGACTCCAAGGGAAATTGAATTAGATGGTGGATCACAGTTCACATCTCATATGATAGAAAAGTTGATGTGGAAATATGGGTTCAAGCATAGAGTGACAACCTCCTATCATCCCCAAGTGAATGGACAAGTAGAAAGCACAAACAAGGTATTGGAAAATATCTTGAGAAAGACAGTAGCAAGCCATTGCCAGGACTAGGCACAGAAACTTCCAGAAGCTTTATGGGCATAAATAACAACATGGTGGAATACAACAAGGTTTTCGCCATTTGAATTAGTCTATGGGAAATCCCCCTTGTTTCTGGTGGAATTCAAGATTAGTACACTCAGAACAGCTCTAGAAGTAGGCCTAGATCTATTAGAAGCACAAAAAAACCTACTGGAACAGTTGAACGAGTTAGATGAGATTCGATCAGTAGCTATCCAGAAAACTACTACTATTCAACAACAGAAAATGAAATGGCACGATAAATTTATTAAAACTAAGGTGTTTCATGTGGGGGACTGGGCATTACTGTATGACTCCCGATTTAAGGATTTCAAAGGCAAGCTCTGCACTCGCTGGATGGGTCCATATCAAGTGGATGCAGTGTTCGACAATGGAATGGTTAGACTGATTACAATAGATGAGAACCATACCTCGTTCTTAGTAAACGGACACCATCTAAAATTATACCACCATCCAGCCTCTAAAGATGCCTTTGTTAAAAATCTTTCTGCTTTATCTGATTTAATGGTCATTGGAAAAGAGGATACTCTCACTCTGTCCTAAAAAAATAAAATAAAAATATATATATATATATATATATATATATATATATATAATACTGTTCTACTTACTTGTTTGTCTTTTGCAGGAATAACAAAGAAATATGGCAAGGAGAAATGTGACACTCGGTGTTATTACTCTGCCATTGTTGTCATGAAGATATTGCTATATTCCACTGGTGTGTGTCACTAAGCGTTGTTACTCCACTAAGTGTTGTTATTTTACTAAGTGATGTTACTCCGTAACTATTGTTACTCCATAACTGCTATTACTCTATAGCTACTATTACTCTGCAACTGTCGTTACTCTGCCGATGTTGTTACTCCACCGGTGCCATTACTCTGCAACTATTGTTACTTCGCTGGTGCTGTTACTCCGCAACTACTGTTACTCTGCCGATGCCACTACACTGCAACTGCTGTTACTCCACTGGTGCCATTATTCCGCAACTGTTGTTACTCTGCTGGTGTTGTTACTCTGCAACTGTCGTTACTCCACCGTTGTCATTACTCCGCCATTGCTGTTACTCTACCGGTGTTGTTACTCCGTAATTCCCATTAATTGTTGTTGTTATTACTCCATGTGCTGCTACTCACTATGCTGTTACTCACTATTGCTGCTATACACTATTTCTATTACTCCTTGTACTGTTACTAGCTATTGCTACTATTTCGTCAGACATTTTGTTACTACTCCATCAGAAATTTTGCTGCTACTCCACCATAAGGTAGGTCCACAGGTACGTCTCCATCAATTTTATGGATTTAATTAAATATTCCAAAAAGTACATTAAAACATGTTGTGGATTGGCATCATTAAGTTGGGGTTGGGGGGGGGGAACCGTCATAATGAATGACGGCATACTTCGAAAAAGCATTCATGACACATGATTTCCACCTAACCGAATCTAATGATTTCGGTACTCCATAATCATAACTTTATGTGTTGGAATGCGTATTCGTATGCACAGAGTCATATCATTCACCCTTCCAACACGCTGCACTAAGTTCTTGAAATATCTAATGGTACCACCATAATCTGTCATCATTTTCGAGCCTACTAGTACTGTTTCATCTATTGTCTCCAAAAGTGGCCATGACATTATTTCAATTACTAATGTTTTGGAGCCCTATCACTCTCCCCTTCCAGCCAACTGCAGTCGTCATGCTGATTTTGCCTCTGAAGCAATGGGTGGCCGATCTCTGTGACATGAACCTGAGGATACAACGAGAGTTTGGAGCAATCATGAGGTGTGGCAAGTGTTTGAGAATGTAGGCTGGGACATTTATTTCGATAGGTTGAGAGGGCCAAATGAAGAAATCACAATGGATTTTATATTAAACTTGGGAGAAGGAGGCTCTCGGGTTCATGGAAATGAAATCCCGGTGACACAGGAAATCATCGCAGAAGTCGGTGGGCTTCCATAAGTCGGAGAACACTGGTTTTCGAGGAGGATGGCCCTTCCAGAATTCCCTAAGGCCTTCTTGCAAGCTGGATAAATTGTTGCGCAGAAGGGTCAAGGATATGACAGAACTTTGCAACCACATCCGTGGGGAGAAGTCGCAGAGTTTGTCATCAAATATATGACTTGCGAAGGAAGATACTCCACCATCTTCAAATACCATCTCCGCATACTAGCTCACCTCTGATTTCCATAGGCAGAAGCTTTTTCAATGAATGTGCCTTATTTTCTATTAAGGAGCCTTCACTTAATGGCACATTCAACTTAGGGGTCGCGACATGTATTGGTAGTCATCACTCACCATGGGTTGGTTCAGCTATTAGTAATGAATGCCATTAGAAGGATACTGATTCCGAGGGAATTTTTTCGGGATTCCACAGAAGAGGAAATAGCAGCCGCTATGGCTGCTAGGGTAGAGGAACCTGAAGCCATGGAGGAAGATGTAGAAGGTGACAAGTATATTGACCAAGAGGAGCTGGAAGAGATGGATATGGAAACTGAAGAATTTGAAGAAGAGACAACTCCCCAAGAGAAGTTCGAAACTGTGGAGTCAATGAAAGATATGGAGATTGATACAAAGATGCCCACTAGTACTAGCGCCGAGGTTGTCCCATAAGAACCAGCCCTGCCCATGGAACTAGCAGAGCAAATGGATAGTGTGATGACTACAGAGGTAGACCCATGACAGGCAAGAGTGGGCGAATTAGTTGATATTGCGACCGAGGGTACCCCACAGGGATCTCCTATCACCATGGAGCTGATGGAGGAGGATAATCCGATTGGAGAAGAGGTCGTGACCACTCCGACTAAAGAAACCAAGGAAGAAGAAGAGCGATGACATGGAAGGCCTAGAGCTAAGGAAACCAGGGGACCCGTGGAGGAAACACTGGGAGAACCAGGGTGTGAGGTCGATGCTGACCCACAAGAACCAGCATCGACTTCAAGGCCAAATGTTGAGGATTTGTTCTATTTTTCCTTCTTTATCCCAAGAGGAGTGAGGGTAACTCGTTCCCCGTGGCAGAAAGAGGAAGAAGATTTTTCCATTCCTATGGCTTCGAATTTAGAACAAAGGCCACAACTGTGTGGGGAGGATTCTACTAAGGCGAAAGGCACTTCGAAGCTTGAGAGGAGAAAAGAGACAGAGGTTCCTGAGGCTGGGGAATCGAAAGGGACTCCAACAGGCACATTAGTAGGAGAGCATCTCGCTAGGACATCGTCGGTCGTGGAGAGGGCGTATGAAGAAGCAATAGCCATTGGTGAAAAGGATGGACCAAGCAAAGTGATCCTGATGATTGAGCTAATAGAACAGTTAGGTGAGAAGGGAGTGAAGCACGAAATAATTCAAGAAAAGTAGGTAGTGGAGGAAAGACCGATAGTCAGCATAGTAGAATCTGTCTCGGGGTATTTACCTCCAGCTGCCAAAACGGAGGAAATATAGGTCAAGCAGGAATGGGTAGAGCTGTGCGGACAACGAAAACTCCCAATCAAACAAAGATATCAACTACAGTTTAAGGAAACAATGTGGCTCAAAATGGAAGTCAAGAAATTGAGGAAATAGGTGCACCAAATGTAGAAATAGATAAATAAATATAGGTGGCAAGCTAAGAAGCTCAAGGCCGTATGGGTCAAATCAGGAGCTCAGGTGGACCAGATAGTCACAACCTCGGCTGCCACCCAAACAGACCCGGTCGAAAGATTGTTTGAATGCCGAGAGTATGCCTTAATGGCTGAAGTATAGACTTGGAAATCTACTGCGGCCTAGCATAAAAATGAGATCAAGAGAACTCAGGAAAGAGCCTCCACAACTATCTTTGGATATGTGGAGCGCATAGATATCATGAGGTTAAGGCATGCAAAGCAACAGCTCAAGGTGGAGTAGCTGGAGAAGCAAGTGGCAGAATTAAAGGACAATAAGGAGAAGATGTTCATTCTAGTGCAAGAGGTGATGGCATGTCGTCCCCCTACTTCTTGTTATTCCATATTTTTGCACGAACGTTTTCTTTTATTCTGCATGGAAAGCATTAAAAACGAGAGTAGTTATGAGGTAGAAGATGGTGTACAATTCCTCCAGATAATGAGGAATCATGATGTGCCAACTCAACACTTAATGTGTGAGTTTTACCTGTATGGGTATCTACTACGTTTGGATAGAGATTTCAACCTAGTTTTGTATGTAGGGGACATTCATTTAAGAGCCCTCACCTCTTACTCTCTCAATCACATTGATTGGTGGAAGTCTTTCAACACTTTTGAATCCAATCAAGTTACCAAGCCATTTATAGTAAGAGGAGAGCATGAGAGGTCAATCACAATGTTCACTAAGCACCACACCTTTTTGGGAATCCAGGGGAACAAAGATAGGATGCTGAGGACACAAAGATGGTACCTTGATATTTGTGTCAATCAGTTAATTTCTTTTCAAAAAGAAGCCCTTGATTATTGTCAGAAAAGGTGGATGATGTCACCGACAGCTGTCCGAAACAAGGAACCTTTTGGGGCACCAAATTTTACTTTAGTTCTCACCAGAGTACCCAGATATGTGGCATGTGTCCAAACATGTGGGTTCTGGTGGATGGGGATCCGATTTTAGTTTCCTATTATTTGGTTGTCTACAGAAATTTACACTAAAGTATATGATGTTCCAACAGATTTGTGGAAGGAAGTCCTCATTTCGGATGGGTTTAAAGTCCCAGTAATAGAGATGGCCTCAGAATATGATCTCATCGGGCTTCATGAAACCTACAATCTACAGAATCCAGACCTGTGGAGGCAATGGATTGCATGAGCACATGCAGAAGACTAGTTAGGGAGAGATGTTGGTCACCGAATCTAGCTAACTTTATATCCATCTTTATCATCGTTTTTGACCCTTTTTGTACTTATTTACCCACGTTGCTATGCTAAACCTATGAGGTAAATACTCGTAACTTGTCCAACTGGAATATTTTAATTAATGAGGTAAAGTCACGTAGTCTTATCTATTCGCAGCACTGAATTGAATGTTTGACTGTAGCTTCGAGAAGAGGAACCCTCGCTTCAGCATTTTGCAACAGATCTGGTAACGACCAACCCTGAGTAGGCCGTGCAGCTGGAGTCACGATCCCCTGGAACTATTTTGGGGCCTTTTTGCTATCTTGGTCATCTCGTGTTGGTGTTATTCCAACAGAATGTATAGTTCTACATATGCAGTTACCGTGTTTCAGGGATATATGTTATTCTCCTATGTTGTGTATAAAACAAAGAATGTTCCTATAAATGGGGATTCCCCCATTTCTATTGTAATCACTTGTTACAGATTAACAAAATATCATCTATTTTGCTACTCTAAACTTTTCCATGACTAACACGGCCCTGAACAGAGAGTTGGGCTCACTCTTCTGATCAGGTGATGCGTCTTTATGTGTGTCATTTATTATTTTATGCTCACTGTTACAGTTCTTTACTGTTTATGATTATTTCTCAATTTATGTAGTTAGTTCAATCTTACAACCATGTTTTGAATCTTAAACCATGAACCCTTGGTCAGAACAGATTACACATTTGCCCCTGCATATACCTTGTGCATTTCCTTGAAAGGATATGCACCCGGATTGATAAATTAATGTCGGAATAGGGTGAATAAATCGTTCATACCTGGACACCAACAGTGGTATCACCTGCATGACATAAACTTTATCCACATATTTTTCCACCATGTTTGTATCATACAAACATTCCTTTATCTTTAACTGTGTTCAATTTTCAAGGAATTTTTATGTTCATGGTTCATCTATGTAATTAATAAAGTCCAATGTCCAGTATAAATATATTCCAGATATCAGTCGCATAGTATTCTATTCATGAATATTTTCATCTTAATCATACATTCTGCTTAATGTTCTAAAGCAAACTATTAACTCATAGCTTTTGAAGTTTAATATTCATCAAATCATTAATTCATCTTGTATGTTTTACCATTTCTCTTTTACATGAAAGTTTTTACTACTTTTAGTTGTAAGTATTTATGAAATTAGGGTATTTACATGTTAGCTCATCCTTAACATTAAATTAGCCTTTACCAAGAGATCAGTTATCAATTTTATGAATTCTTGTTTTAATTACACAATATTTCCTTATGTTGTCCAGACACCTCATCAATGCAAACCAATAAGAGGACCTCCCAAAATTGCTTGCATTTTTATTTATATGATATCAATATGTTTAATTGACCCAATGGTTCATACCATTGGTGCTACTTCATCCACTACTATATTTTTCACTCAAATATACTTATAGGTTCTATTATGCATATGTCCTAGATATCTGTTTTAAGTTAAATGTCCCCTTAACCATACTTTCTTCCAACCGAATAACAAATCACATTGTATGTAGATGTATTTATCAAAAGATTAATTTGAATGCCAATTTGTGCAAGTTATATAGCCTTATACTATAACATGTTCTCACCATTCTTTACTTTGGTATAATACTTTCATAGAAATTATACAATTTATAAGTTGTTTTTATAGAATGATGACCATAGTTTAATATCTGACTAGAATCATAGTCTAGTTTTATGCGAATTGTGATTCTTTCATTCATGAAGGGAACCTATGTAAGTGTGTGACTCAAGTAATGATATATTCCTCCCATATGCATTACCTGTTATTAATCTTAAACAAAATCGAACAACATTACTTTTAAGGCATTTTCTCCCTATTGCATGCTATAACACTTTAGTTATAAGGTTTTTCCTGTTAGTAAGATTAATAACCTTCAATTTCCTTGTCCAGCCTAACTCTTAACATAGTCATGCATACTTTTCCTATTTACTATTGGCACATAATAGCCCAAGCATGTATGCTAACAAAATATAACTTCAATATAGTTCAAGCAACTCAAATCCCCTGCATGGAGGAAAAACCAAATGTCTACATGCTATGCATATTTGTAAGCATTGATAGCAGCATAACATTGATTCTACAAGTCACAAACCACCAATATTTTCTCAACACAACTATGCCCAACATCTAAGAAACAAAACATATAGTCTATCGCAACATAATCACAACTCCACCCTACTTTACTATTATAATCATTAGGTCAATCACACTCTTTCCTTCTACAGAACATACTCCCCTTTAATAGGCATTGGTGTAACCAACATATTTATGATTGTTGAGCAATGAATTTTACTTTATTTCAACATGTAAGAGACTATCAATAACATAATTCATTAGGAACTGCTTACATGGAAGATTCAAGTGGCTCTTTACTATGCATGCATATTAAGCATGATCTTTTTTTATACATGTTTATCTAGATCACCACTCAGCCACACTATGATAACACATACAATTCAAGACAATGCATGGGTATATGTATCATTACATAACAATAACACGATGAGACAATTCTAGACTCTCTAGTATACAATCCTCCTTTCAAGCATTAGGCGACTTATTTAACTAGACCACTACACACCAATTGTACCATCTTTCTTTTATTCCCCAATTAAAATTTAACACTTAATTTATTTTTCTTCCTAAGAAGTATGTTTGTCATGTATCCATTTCGTTTCCAATTTGGAAGGGCTCATATTGGTTAGATATTTCCACCAGAACCTTATCTATATCAAACATATACATGAAGGTATTCTCTTAATTTGCATAGTTTCATACTATTAAGAAAATACTTATAAGCTTAACATGATATTCCATAAATCAAAAGCATTTGGGCTTGCTTCTTATTAATTACCCTGGTTCATTTATGGTACACAAAAATACTTATACGTACCAGTACGCATATCGAACACGTAGATCGTGGTATATAATAAGATGTTAAAATAGATTCCCCTTAATCATATTATTTTTAAGGATAAATTAAACTCCAAAATGCATTGTATATAGGCGAATTATATGAAAATAATTACGCCATTTCACAGTTTTACGTGCTATTTATAATAACATTCAATGTTGCCTCATATATATATATATAGATATAAAATAAAAATATGTCATGCACTATTAATAGTGCCAACACTCTATGCTTCTCCATTTACATGAAAAAATATCAACACTCTCCCAAGTTCCCATTTTTTCATCTAATGCTCTTTGACGTGTATCTATATCTATATATATATAGATATATATATATATATACCAGATCTTTAATGCATATGTATTCTCATTATAGTTTCAATAACAAGTACGTTGTTATTTCATAATATTGATGACAACATAATCACTGGTGGGTTAACACCGATATTCTTGGGTGCTTAAATGCAAGTCATTCTTCTCCACCAATTTTAGCTGTAATTTCAATTTTTAAAATTCTATTCTGCTACAATATTAATAATATTTAAAGATATATTTCTGTGTCCTCTAGGACATAGTTATTGGCATACTAAATCATTCCGCTTGATGAAATTTTCACATTCCAAAAGGTTAACATAGAAAAACTATATAAAAAAACCTTTCTGGGAAATCACAAAAACTAATATTCATTGGGGATTTGTGAGCATCTCGACTTTATCAAGGCTCAAAACAAAAATATTCAATGCTTTACACAATCAACAAAATATATATGTATTCATATAAAATCGGTTGATTTTACATAAACACCAATCGTCAAGAAACTATACGCTAAAATAATCATGCATGTTGATAATAACCTAACTACGGGGTGAGTGCATTATCTATATCAACCGCACAAAGTAAGTTTGGGGTTCATATTGATAGTGTGTTTCTTCCTTCAGAACCATATATATATATATAGATATATATATAGATATATATATATATATATATATATATATATATGTCAACCCTTGTCGAAAGTCCAACAACGACCAACCAGTCAAGCAATCAATCTGATGGAAGAAGCGCCATGGCACAAGACAGAAGGATAGGGTGTGTGTATAAAGCTTCCACATTTACAATAGTAACCATGGAGATCCCCTCATTCACAATTCTAAAGGTCGAATCTGCCAAGATTGCCTACCCACTAACTAGTGCATTTACTCATGTAAAAGAAAAAATTAGGTATCGTTGAGAGCACAACCATATACTGCATTTCTCTCCCTTGAAGCAACTCAAAATTTTCCATTTAATTAGCCAATCCCAAATGATATATGAAAAAACCTTTCCAAGGTAAATATAAAACTTGTTTTCATTCATACCTTACTTCCAAAAATAAAAATGCCCACAGCGTAATAAAATCAATCAGAAAAAGAACTATATATATATATAGATATAATGACCCTACAAAGACTTAAAAATTTAATGCTCGATTACCTGCATCTCTTTTCAATTTTATTCTTTTTCCTTAGGAGGTGGGCATGCGAATCTAGGTGGAGGGTCACACTGCAACGTGTCGAGGCTCCCGGGCCAATTGAAGTCGAGCATCACGCTTCTTCCTTCTCATGACTTCTAGCCTACACTAGACATCATTGTACAACAATAATTCCTACATGCGCTAACCCTTCTCCTCAACACATCTGCATAGGCCTGTGCCCGATGAATTCTCCTCCACCTGATTTGTCACCTACGGTGGCTTCAGCCCTTTGGAATGCTGTGAGTCCCTCTGACAGGAGGACACAAGTAACTACTAGGTCGAGAGTAAAAGACATGAATTACAGTCAGCTCCAAAAAAAAAAAGCACTACTACATCTTTTGATATCATGTTGCAGCAATCATTAAATCTTTCACTCGACAATCATGTCACTCAAAACTGTTACGAAACCTATTACACACCATGGTTTATTTTTATAATGCAAGACATATATGAACACATGAACTTGGGAGTGAAACATTAATGGTGTGTTGACACTCACCACATGTAGATTATGATAGCCTACTGGGTAC
This sequence comes from Pinus tabuliformis, assembly GCA_031772625.1. Classification (NCBI taxonomy): domain Eukaryota; kingdom Viridiplantae; phylum Streptophyta; class Pinopsida; order Pinales; family Pinaceae; genus Pinus; species Pinus tabuliformis. Next base: position 410,869,414 of record CM062810.1, on the reverse strand, counting down.
AAAATTTGCCAGCCACGATACATCGAAATGAAGAAATTTCAATCCGTAAGATAGTGCGTGTGGTTATTCGCTTGGGTTTGAAAACCCTAACAGGATTTTTCGATCCTAATCTCTATGTCGCCTCCCCTATATAGGAAAAAAAAGAAAATTTCTTGACACAAGATAACTCTTATCCTTTTGAATTTTTTTTCCAGAGACGAAGTATTTGTGAATTCGTAATAGAAGCATTGTTGTGATGTGGAAGGAAACCAATCAGACTAGCATAAAGGAAACAATAGTTCAATGCTTTTTCTATGCAGTGATGCTTTAAAAGCTAAGGAAGGAAAGTTTTGTGGAGTTTCATAGTAATCACGATACTTTAGCAACCTTTTCTTTATTCCAATATTGGCCTGACTAGAAAGTTGTTACTTTTCCATACCTTTTCCTGGAAATAATACTAAAAGCCACCACCCTCATGTCGCCAAGGCTTACCTGCCAATGGCGGTTAGAGTTTGATTTATCTCATAAATCTCGATACCCATACCTTTTTAGATAAATTCATATCTGTATTATAGAAACCTTATGTTTTTTTTTTAAATTTCATTGATTGTTGTTACCATTCTCTGAGCATTTTTGGGGAAACCCTATCCTCCTGCAACGACCTTCAGATCAATGAATGATCGAAGAGGCGACGATGACTTTACCTAGTTGCATTATTTTTTATTTTTTTCCTTTGTAACATGTTGCTTCTTAAACAATATTCTTAGACAAACAATACGTTTTTTTTTTTTTTTTAATAGTGCATGGGAATAAAACATTCCATCAAGAAGGACGAACAACATTTAGCTTGTACCTACAACTCTACGATGGTTGTTTCATGCCGGATGATCTCCCTAAGAGAATGAACATTCCTGCTACATACTCAGCAGCGAGACATCTAATCAATGGATGCTAACCTTCAGCGAGAGGATTATCAGTAGAAAGTCTTGTTCTCCTATTACGTTAAGCAAGATCTATAAGCCTTACCATGTCCACTGTTGGAGTGATACAAAGTAACACTCTAACAACCGTCATCTATAGAACAGTGGGTGAATGGATGTAGTTGTAAATTTCAAAGGTGGATTCACATTAGTATGCCTCTATAATGTATAATCTTATTTTAACTACGATGAGGTCAACGTATATATTCATGTATTTATGTCTTATGACGGAGTGATCGATCATCCCAAAATGAATCGCCACTTGATGTGTTGACCCGTCATAATTAAAAAACGGATTTTCCGCTCAAAGTTTTTAAATGGTCCCATACTTAGCATGCATATCTCATTATGCCCAAATCAGATTTTATCTCGGCATTGCGACATTAGGGATGAAGCCACTTATGCAATTAATTTCTATAATATATACCAAAAGTATCTACGTTAAAGGCAGGTTATGGGGGAGTGAGTTTTAATTTTATACCAATTCGAGGTCGATTGGAATTTTCCATGACCTCTTTTTACATTGAATTAATACAAAAAAAAATAGCACTATACGGTCTGTCATGAAATCATGTCCCAATTCCAATCTAAATGGGTAGAAGTCAACATCTTTCCATAATGCATAGAACTCTTCATTAAATTTAATTGCTTGTTCTAATTAAATTATCATGCCCAAGTTAATGATTCCTCAACAATTCCTCAATAAACCATGTTAAAATTTGGATTCAACGTTAACGAATCCTAATTTTATTTAATGTCAAGAAAATTAATAATGTATTAACATGTTCTAAGTTTAAAGATTCAATCTCATCTTTATGGATATTGGGTTATTTTCCATATAAATATTTTCTATTTTAAACCCGTAAACGAAACTCTACAGAGGTGGATTAGTCCATAGCCCTCAGTGTTTGAACTTTGGGTTGTGATAAAATTTGTAACGTACCTCTTGAGCCTGCCTTGAGAGTTAGCTACTAGGCTCCCTATTATGGAATTTTTTTCCTCTTTTACAGTTAAAATTTGGCTCTTGCTAGGAGTACATTGAGTTTGTCATTATATAATATTTTATTAATTATATAAGGTGGATCTATGATGTGGACTTTGTCCATCTATAAGATATTATGTCAGTCAATATATTGTCATACTTCATGAATGGCAGAGAGGACTAAATTACAACATGCAGACAATAACACTCCTTGAGAACCTCACACAAGAATTAATGAACATTGATTTGAGCTTAAGGTAACAAGCATGGTTGCATGGCTAGGAATAACGATCATAAATGTACATCAATAGTCAAATGGTTTAGTGATATCTCTTTTATGTAACATGAAAAAGCAGCTAGATTAGCCTGATAGGATACCATTCCTTTGACATGCATGGCTTATAAAATACTGAATCTTTGATTATATCATTTAGGAGCATTATTCCCTAACTGGTTTGCATCCACCCACATCTCATGCCATTAGTTATCTCACACCTTAATCTATAAATTACCATCTTTTGAAGTTAATTTCATAGAAACATTAATGAGATCATTAACATAAACATCCTGCCATTATCATACTCAAACAAATGTTGTCATATTTCTTGCGTTCAATGGTTACATGTAAATTCTAATCATAAGTAAAAATAGCTCCATGGATTAGGTAATACAACTACCTAAGATGTCTCTGTTGGCTTGAGGGGGCCTGACCCAGGTTCAATGTTAGTTAGCCAAATAAATCCCTACACTACTAGCCCTTTCGACATTAGCCCGTGCAGCGCAGATCAAAGTCTCACCTGAAGCAGTATGGGGGGATGCTCGAACCAAGTTTTTGCACCCTTGAGATGGTCCTAATGTCAGTTTATAATAGTGATACCTAACTTCATGCAGGTAGCTTATCCCTCTGTTCCACCATTCAGTACCTTTGCGAAAGGGTACAATTGGCTTTCACCCAGCCCTAACCTGTGGCTCAGGGACTTTCGCACTTCTAGGGCAGCAAACTGCGATAGCTCCCAAACTGGTCTTAGTGTCTTATCTTATTAATTGATCTTCGCTAGCTTCACGTAAATAGATGTTCTTACTTGTGTTTACTTAACTAACACCATTTACATACATTCGCACATCTTATAAGAATTATAAGTGAAATTCGTACCCAACATAACAAGATTCATAAATAGAAAATAAAGATGGAGAAATTGTGGAATACTTGTCTTTATTGATAATTCAAACGATTACAGACTCAACCCACCTTGCGCACTGAGGTGCAGGGGTCCATGCACTCAGTTGCAGACTTCTACCCCAGGCCTCTATGCACTCAGGTGTAGAGCCTTTACCTACACTACTACCTAAAATTAGACTTCTTGCTCTAAAGCTATGACTTTCTTCTTCTTGATTACTTGTTGTCCAACTACTTAGAGCTTAGCTCCATTTACACAATCCCATGGTCCACGAACCATGGGTAGATCTTCTACAGCTAACATTGCATTTCCAAAATAAGGGTGGAAAACCCTATGACTCTTTAACACCTACGCGCTCCGTGACCACAATATGCAGATTATTTATACTTGGATTACAAAATTTAACCAAAATATGGGCTTTTAGCCCCCAAAATGCCCTTGGCGGATCCCATGCCCAACAAGTCCCCAACACAGACATTGCGACTCACCCTCAAGTCACTCTGCAGGCATGAAGATCTTAGTGCGAAGACCTCCCAGGTCCATTTGGATGAGTGCAACCTCTGTAGCGCACTGAGCGGCCGCCTACTGGACTTCTTCCACTCTCTTCTTGGTGACTGTTGCTGAGATGCCACCGTGAATATTTTGTTGAGTTACCTAAAGTGTCATGGGCTTTCCACCAATGGAAGCTTTGATCGTATATTCCACCTCTATCCATGACTATAGATGCGCTTTAAAGACCGCTTCTTTGTGCCAAGAGGCATCCACCTATTCCTTAAGAACCTTTTCCTCTTGCATCGATGTGAGCCTTTGTGTAAAGGTGGTCATCTACAGGGTCCCTTTGACCTCATCATATCTTTGTTGTAGCTTGTGTGCCTTTTTCTCCAAGCGCTCCACATTTGTGTCCTCTTGCATGGTAGTTAGGACCTCGAATGACTATTCAAAAAGTTGCATATAGTATGCTACTGCACTATCGACCACCACTATTTCTATTGCAACAATGGTGGCACGTTGTTCCCTGACTTTCAGTAGAGTTGAAGGTTGAGCCCTCAACTGCAATTCTGTGATTTGCAAGTTCAACTCTAGCTGAATCCTGACCATCCTGCTTGAGCATCATGCACCCCTGTGGCCAACTTGCGGACGTGCGCCTGAACAGTTCTTCTGCCTGAATGTCCAAATCTAGGACCATTCAACATGATTCCTCCATAACCTTCATGATCTTCTTATTTTGTTCCACTACCTCGTTGCGTTGCAGGCCCAACTGCTCGATCTTGATGAACTGCTCGCTCATCACCTACAGAGCACGACTCTCCCAGGCCCAAAGTTTAGCGGTGAATCCATCTTGCAAGAGGTTGAGCATCTCTTGAGGGAGAGCAACCAATTTCAATACCACCCCTTTTAGGCTGTTGACCGTGGGCCTGTTGACCTCATTTTCTATAGTAAGTGCCCCATCTGGTAGCACTATCATGTTGGTCATCTTTGCGTGCAACATCAATGTCGCAGCTGAAGTGTCGATCGTGAGGCTGGTGGACACTATGCTAGCCTATGGAGTACGAGCCTACAACTCCTATAGCTCTGTCTGTAGAGCCCCTAATACCAGTTGTTGTTGCTCTCTGAACTGTTGGAGGGCCTCCGCAGTGACATTCCTCACCATTTCTCCAATATCATGCAAACCCCCCTTAATAAGGGTGATTGGGTCAAAGGAAAAGAAAAATTTTCAACTTTATATAATCAATAGAATATATATATGTATTCATATAAATTAGGTTGGTTTTACATAGACACAAATCCTCCAAAAAATATACGCTAAAAATAATCATGCATGTTGATAATACCCTAACTACGGGGTGAGTGCATTATCTCTATCGACCGCACAGATTAAGTTTGGGGTTCATATTGACAGTGGGCATCTTCCTGTAGAACCATATATATATATATATATATATATATAGATATATCAACCCTTTTTGAAAGTCCAACAACCACCAACGAGTTAAGCAATCAATATGACATAGCAAGCGCCATGGCACAGAACAAAAGGGTAGGATGTGTGTATAACAAATCCACATTTACAACAGTAACCATGGAGATCCCCTCATTCATAGCTCTAAAGGTCGAATCCACTAATATTTCCTACCCACTAACCAGTGCATTTACTCATGTAAAAAAAAATTAGGTATCGTTGAGAGCACTGCCACATAATACAATCCTCTCCCTTAAGAAAACTGGAAATTTTCCATTTAATTAGCCAATCCAAAAATATATATGAAAAGACCTCTGCAGGGTAAATATAAAACCTATTTTCATTCATATTTGACTTCCAAAAATAGAAATTCCCACAACGTAATGAAGTCAATCAGAAAAATATATATATATATATATATATATATATATATATATATCTATATCATCGTCAACGTATAACGACCCTACAACGACTTAAAAATTTAATGCTCAACTACTTGCATCTCTTTTCAATTGTATTTTTTTCCTTGGGGGGTGCGCATGCGAATCAAGGTGGAGGGTCACACTGCAATGCGTTGAGGCTTCTAGGCTAGTTGAAGTCGAACATCGTGCTACTTCGTTCTCCTGACTGCTAGCCTACACTGGACACCATTGTTCAACAACAATGCCTATGTGCACTAACCATTCTCCTCAACACATCATCATAGGCCTGTGCCTAATGAATTCTCCTCCACCTGATTTGTCACCTACAGGGTGGATTCCGCCCTTTGGAATGCTGTGAGTCCCTTTGACAGGAGGACACAGGGAACTACTGGGTCGACAGTAAAAGACATAAATTATGGTCAATGTAGAAAAAAAAAAAAACACTACTACATCTTTTGATATCATGCTGCAACAATCATTAAATCATTCACTCGATAGTCATGTCACTTAGAATTGTTATGAAACCTATTACACAACACGGTTTATTTTTATAACGCAAGAAATATATGAACACATGAACTTGGGAGTGCAGAATTAATGTCATGTTGCCACTCACCACATCCAGATTATGATAACCCTACTAGGTACAAAACTTTCCAGCCATAATACATTGAAATGAACAAATTTCAATCCTTCAGACAATGTGTGTGGTTCTTCGTTTGGATTTGAAAACCCTAATGGGATCTGTCAATCGCAATCTCTATCTAGCCTCTCCTTTATAGGAAAAGAAAGAAAATGTGTTAACACAAGATACTGCCTATCCTTTTGAATTTCTTTTTCTAGAGATGAAATACTTGTGAATTCGTAATAGAAGTGTTTTCATGAACTGGAAGGAAACCAATCAAATTGGCATAAAGGAAACAACAACCTGATGCTTTTTCCAGTCATTGATGCTTTAAAAGTTAAGGAAGGCAAGTTTTATGGAGTTTCATAGTAATCATGCTACTTTAGCAGCCTTTTCTTTATTCCAATATTGGCCTGACTGGAAAGCTATCTCTTTGCCATACGTTTTCGTGAAAATAATACTAAAATCTTCCACCCTCACGTTGCCAAGGATTACGTGCCAATGGCGGTTAGAGTTTGATCTTATCTCATAAATCTCGATATTCATACCTTTTTAGATAAATTCATATCTCTATTATAGAAACCTTATGTTTTTTTCTAAATTTCATTGGTTGTTGTTACCATTCTCTGAGCATTTCTGGGATAACCCTATCCTCCTGCAACTGCCTTCAGATCAATGAATGATTAGAGAGGTGATGATGACTTTCCCTAGTTGCATGACTTTTTATTTTTCTTGCCTTGGAACATGCTATTGCTTAAACACTATTCTTAGACAATCACTATGTTTTTTTTTAACAGTGCATGGGAATAAAACATTCCATCGAGAAGGATGAAGAATGCTTAGCTTTTACCTGCAAGTCTACGATGGTTGTTTCATGCCAAATGATCTCCCTAATACAATGAACATTCTCGCTACATACTCAGCGCCAAGACGTTTAATCAATGGATGTTAACCTTTGGCGAGATGATTATCGACATAAAGTCTTGTTCTCTGATTACATTAAGCAAGATCTATAAGCCTTACCATGTCCACTTGTGGAGTGATACAAAGTAGCACACTAACAACCGTCATCTATAGAACAGTGGGCGAATGCATGGAGTTGTTAATTTCAGAGGTGGATTCACATTTGTATGCCTCTGTAATGTATAATCTTATTTTAACTATGATGAGTTCAACTCATATACTAATGCTTTAATGTCTTATGATGGAGCGATCGATCATCCCAAAATGAATTGCCACTTGATGTGTTGACCTATCATAATTAAAAAATGGATATTCCCCTTAAAGTTTTTAAACAATCCCATACTGAGCATGCCAATCTCATTATGCCCAAATCAGATTTTATCTCGGCATTGCAACATTAGGGATGAAGCCACCTATGCCATTAACTGCTATAGTATATACCAAAAGTATCTATGTTAGAGGTTGGTGATGGGGGAGCGAGTTTTAATTTGATTCCAATTTGAGGTTGGTTGGAGTTTTTCATGACCTATTTTTACATTGAATTAATACAAAAAAAATTGACACTATACGATTTGTCACAAAATCATGTCCCGATTCCAATCTAGATGGGTAGAAGCCAACATCTTTCCATAATGCATAGAACTCTTCGTTAAATTTAATTGCCAGTTCTAATTAATTATCATGCACAAGTTAATGATTCCTCAACAATTCCTCAATAAACCATGTTAACATTTGGATTCAACCTTAATGAATCCTAATTTATTTAATGTCAAGAAAATTAATAATGTATTAACATGTTCTAAGTTTCAAGAGTCAATTTCATTTTTATGGATATTGGGTTATTTTCCATATAAATCTTATCTATTTGAAACCCGTCAATGAAAATATACAGAGATGGATTAGTCCATAGGCCTCACTGTTTGAACTTTGGGCTATGATACCATTTGTAACATACCGCTTGAGCCTACCTTGAGAGTTAGCTACTAGGCTCCCTATTCTGGATTTTTTTCATGTTTTACAGTTAAAATTTGGCTCTTACTAAGATTACATTGAGTTTTTCATTATATAATCTTTATTACTTATATAAGGTGGATCTATGATGTGGAATTTGTCCATATATAAAATATTATGTCAGTCAATCTTTTTTCATACTTCACGAATGATAGGGAGGACTCAATATGTAGTCAATAACACTCCTTGAGAAACTCACACAATAATTAACAAACATTGATTTGAGCTTAAGGTAACGAGCATGCCTGCATGGGTAGGAATAATCATAACAAATCTACATGTGTAGTCAAATGGTTTAGTGATCTGTCTTTTATGTAACATGAAAAAGCAGCTATACTAGCCTCATAGGATACCATTCTTTTGACATGCATGGCTTAGAAAATACTGGATCTTTGATTATATCATTTAGGAGAATTATTCCTAACTAGTTTGCATCCACCCACATCTCATGCCATTAGTTATCTCACACCTTAATCTACAAATTACCATCTTATGAAGTTAATTTCATAGAAACATTAAAGAGATAATTAACATAAATATCCTGCCATTATCATACTCAAACAAATGTTGTCATATTTCTTATGTGTAATGGTCACATGTAAATTCTAATCATGAGTAAAAATAGCTCCATGGCCTAGGTAATAAACTACCTAAGATGTCTTTGTTGGCTTGAGGGGGCCTGACCCAGTTTCAATGTTAGTTAGCCAAACAAATCCCTACACTACTGGCCCTTTTAGCATCAGCTCATGTAGCATGGATCGAAGTCTCACCTGAAGCAGTATGGGGGGATGATCGAACCAAGTTTATGCACTCTTGAGATGGTCCCGATGTCGGTTTATAAAATTTATACCTGCCTTCACGCAACTAGCTTAGCCCTCCATTCGACCATTCAGTACCTTCATAAAAGGGTACAATTGGCTTTCGCCCAACCCTAACCTGTGGCTCAGGGACTTTCACACTGCTAGGGTAGAAAATTGCTATAGCTCCCAAACTAGGCTAAGTGTCTTACTTATATTATTAACTAATCTTAGCTACCTTCGTGTAAACAGATTTTCTTACTTGTGTTTACTTAACTAACACATTTACATACATTCGCGCATCATATAAGAATTATAAGTGAAATTCATACCCAACATAACAAGATTCATAAATAGGAAATAAAGATGCAGAAATTGTGGAATACTTATATTTATTGATAATTCCAGATGATTACAAACTTGACCCACTCTGCGCACTTAGGTGCAGGGGTCCATGCACTCAGCCGCAAACTTCTAGCCCAAGCCTCTATGCACTCAAGTGGAGAGCCTCTACCTACGCTATGACCCAAACTTAGACTTCTTTCTCTAAAGCTGTGACTTTATTCTTCTTGATTACTTGTTGTCCAAATACTTAGAGCTTAGCTCTATTTATATAATCCCATGGTCCACGAACCATGGGTAGATCTTCTACAACTAACATTACATTTCCAAAATAAGGGCGGACAATCCTATGACTCTTTAATACCTATGCGCTCCGCGACCACAACATTCAAAGTCTTTATACTTGGATTACAAAATTTGACCAAAATATGGGCTTTTAGACCCCAAAATGCCCTTGAGGGATCCCGTGCCCAACAGGCCCCCAACATAAACATCGTGACTCACCCTTGGGTCACTCTGTAGGCACGGAGATCTTAGTGCAAAGACCTCCCAGTTCCATTTGGATGAGCGCAACCTCCATAGCACACTAAGCAGCCGCCTGCTGGACTTCTTCCACTCTCTTGTCAGTGACTTCCACTAAGTTGCCACCCTAAATCATTTGCTAAGTTACCTGCAGTGTCATGAGCTTTCTATCAATGGAAGATGTGATCGTATATTCCTCCTCTATCCATGACTATAGTTGCGATTTTAAGACTGCTTCTTTATGCCGAGCAACATCCACCTGTTCATTAAGTGCCTTTGCCTCCTCCATCAATGAGAACCTCTGTGTAAGGGCGGCCATCTTCGCGGTGCCTTTGACCTCATCATATCTTTGTTGTAGCTTGTATGCCTCCGTCTCCATGTGCTCCACATTCGAGTCCTCCTGCAGTGTAGTCAGGACCTCAAATGACTGTTCAAAAAGTCGTGTGGAGTCTGCTACTGCACTGTCGACTACCATAATTATTGTTGCAATAGTGGTGGAACACTGTTCCTTGACTTCCGGCAAAGTTGAATGCTGAGCTGTTAACTACAATTTTGTAACCTGCAGGTTCTGATTGAGTTGAATCCTGATCATCTCTTCTCAAGCGTTGCACACCCCTGTGGCCAATTTAAAGACACACGCTTGAATCGGTTCCTCTGCATGAATGTCCAAATCTAGGACCTTTCGGCAGGCTTCCTCCACAACCTGCATGATCTGCTTATTTTGCTACACTGCCTCATTATGCTACAGGCCCAACTACTCAATGTTGATGAGCTGCTCACTCATCACCTGCAGAGCACGACTCTCTTAGGCCCGATGATCTGAATTTAAACAGGAATGCAAAAAATTACAGAGATAACCATAAACGCAAAGATTCAGTGGAAATAAGGCTTCATTTCTTTAATGTAAAATACACAAATATGCTTACAAATGGAAATGGAAATAAACCAGCTAGGGTGATGGTAGCTTATCTCTGGGAAGAGAGGTGGCGGCTACATGCCTATGAACTATATTATAATGAGGCTCGAAGGCCTATTTATTTTTGAGAAATAATGGAAAACCCTAAACATCCAAAAACCTAACGCTAGAAGATGAAAAGCCAAACTGTGGGCCCCGTTTGGGTAAATTGGTACATTAATTTCCTGGGGTTGTAACTTTGGCATACGATCTTTGTTTGTCGTGCACAATATCTCGTTAGAAAGACCTATTCGAGAACTACAACTTTGGAAAGAGGAATATTAGTCCATGGACCCATGTTGCTATGAGTTTTCCAAAAAAAAATGTCGTATAAGGCTTCAAAACGGCTCCGGAAGTTCAGGACCCGAAAAACTGCTAAAAATAGTAAACTGTGTTATAATTAAGGAAACTAAAAAGCTAAAAGAAACAATGGTGGGGGTCAAAATGGACTTGGGGGGTGGCCACCAATATCCACCTGTATCATTCCTCCCCCCTTAGGAAGCAATGGTCCCCATTGCATCGAGTTCCTCCATGAGATGAGGAAACTTCTGCTGAACTTGGTCCCTCGTGAGCCACTTGCCCTGGTGAAGGAGTTGGCCTTCTTTGAAAACTAGATACAGTTGGATATTCTGCTGACGAGTGTGCTTGATTTGTGTCTCCATGATCCGATCAGTTGCAACATGTTCCATGCAATCTAGATTCAACTTTGTGGGTGTGAGATGTTCTCAATGTTGGATGTGTCTAGTAATGGTGGAAAGTATGGCCGAAGGCGATCCACATTGAACACTAGGTGCAGGCCAGGAATGGGGGAATGCTGAGCTCAAACAAATGGTGTAATGACCATATCGGAGTGGTCTGATTTTTTGATAGGCTCCAATAACGGGTTCCTTTTGCAAATGCAACCAAACTTTGTCGCACAACTCAAACTTGTGTGGCACTTGATGTTGATCGTGTCGCTTCTTGTACTTGGCATTTGATTTCTCCAGAATGTCATGGAACTATTGGCGAATATGTTGGAGGTGCTCAATGAAGTGGTTTGCCTTATTTGTTTCAGACTGGACGTGAGCCAAATCTGCGTGAGTAGCTTCAAATGGCATGGCCACATCAATGGGACATAGTGGCTGGAATCCCAAGCCCACCTGAAAAGGGCTGTGGCCAGTCAAGTTGTGGAGAGCCCAATTATAGTTGTGATGAACATAAGGGAGGCTCTTGTCCCATGTACATGGATGTTTTGAGTTGTACGTGTGAAGAATGTGTATGATCATCCTGTTGACAACCTCTATCTGGCCATCAGTTTGAGGATGGAAGGCTGTGGACTTAGTGAGTTTGGTGTCCAACATTGACCAAAGACTGGACCAACATGTACTAAGGAACCTGTTGTCCTGTTCTCAGATGATAAACTGTGGGATCCCAAAGTGTAGCCACATTCATTCAAGAAGAGTTTAACAGTCGCTTCTGCTATGATATTCTTCTTGCAGGCAACCAAAACAACCATCTTCAAGAACCTGTCGACAACCACAAAAATAGTCGTTTCCATGCTTAGCGGAAGGAAGGCCTGACATGTAATCCATGGAGATGGATTCCTAAGGTTGAGTTGGAGTAGGTAGCGAGGTATAGAGGCCTTGCTTCTTGATGGTCTATTTGGCAATGGCGTAGGCAGTGCATGATATGATGTACTTCCAAACATCATATCGAAGATTCAACAAATATAAATACTTTTGCAGTACTTCCACCCTTTTCTTGACCCTGAAATGCCCAACAGCCCAACTATAGTGTGCTTCCCAAATCATCTTGGTGCGCTCGCTTGAAGGAACACAAAGGTAACTCAGGTGGCATAACAAGGCATCTTGGAGGTGAAAATCTAGAACATGCTGACCCTCCAAGAGTGTCTAGTATGTGTGGCTGAATTCTGGGTCGCTTTTGTAGAGAAGTGGCCAGCTAGAAGTCTCATGCCCACAAGATTTGAGCACGGTGGTTAACGCCATGATCGATGGATGACTGAGGCAATATGCAACATTATTGGTGGTGCCCTTCTAATACTTTATATTCAAATAGAACTGTTGCAGGTATGTGGACCACTTCTGATGGTGATCATTTTGCAATTTCCCTTGGGTCTGTATGAACTGCAAGGGTCAGTGGTCTGTGTGGATGACCATTTCCTTACCCAAAATGTAATTCTTCCATTCTTGGTAGGCCTTCATAATGGAATACATCTCGTTGTCATAAGTGGGATACTTCTGGATTGTGTTTGAAAGTGTCTCACTATGATATGCCACTGGATGCTCGTGTTGATTAAGGACTCCCCTAATAACATAGTCAGAGGCATCTGTCTTGACCTCAAATGGTTGTTTCAAGTCTGGTAATGCGAGAACTGGTGCTGAGCAGAGGCAATCATTCAACTCTATGAATGCATTCTGTTCAGATCCAGACCAAAAGAATTTTGCTTTTGCTCCTCCCTTAGTGACTTGACTCAAGAGACAAGTGATATGAGAAAATCCCAACACGAACAAGTGGTAGAAGTTGAAAACGCCTAGAAAGTTGTGGAGATTTGTCAGAGTGGTTGGATATGGCCAATCTCGAATGAATTGGACCTTGGCTAGATCCACATGCACTCCCTGTTCATCAATAATGTATCCTAGGTACAGAACCTAGGTCATGCTAAAGGTGCATTTCTCCAAATTGGCACATAACTTGTGTTGCCACAGTGTTTGGAGAACCTGTGATGTGGTGGAGGTGATCTTCCCAACTCTAGCTGAAGATTAGGATGTCATCCAAGTATACCACTACAAATGAGTTGGTGAATGGCTAGAGGATGTCATCCATTAGCCTCACGAAGGTTGCAGGAGCATTCGTCAATCTAAAAGGGATAACCAACCATTCGAAAAGGCCCTCCTTGGCTTTGAAGGTAGTCTTCCACACATTGGAGGGTTCGATTGGTACTTGGTGATATCCTAACTTTAAATCGATCTTCCTGAAATATTTTGCCCCATTCAGTTGGTCTAGGAGGTCATCAATCTGTGGGATCGGGTACCTATTACAGATAGTGATCTTGTTCAGCGCCCGATAGTCAATACAAAGTCCCTAAGTCCCATCCTTTGTCTGTATCAACACAATCAGGCTCCCACAAGGTGATGAACTCGGATGGATGTGACCTTTTTGTAGCAACTCCTGAATATACCTCTTGATTTCATCGTGCTACCTCCAGTATCCTGTAAAACGTATTTTCCAAAGTAATAATAATAACACGGGGCCCTGATTCATACACAACATGTCACTTCCACAAGTATGGTTTTCATAATAATACATCGCAAAGTTCAAGGGGAGCAATGTCACACAATATCTCATCCATGAAGGGCTTCATGTTGTATGGAAGGTGACACTACTAGCTCATGCGAAGATCCCATCCTTGGTGAAGCCACCTGATGGTGTACGATTGTGGATGTGTTGTGGTCGGTAAGCCTAGCCGCTTCATGACCTTTGCCGAAATGAGGTTCTTTTGGCTCCCACTGTTGACAATGGACTGTAGCGGGGAGCCATTTACCCACATCTAGGAGTGGAAGAGACACTCCTCCTCCTCTGGGTCTTCAAGTTCCTCCTTCTAGATCTTCATGGGGGTGATGGTGGTGTTGGGCTCTGCATCAATAATCTGCTTCCCTTTGTCATTCCCCTTGTAGGGTTCTGACTCAGTCAGAACATGCATCTGATTCTGAAGCCTTTAGCTCAGCCACGAGTGACTGCTTGGCCCAATGCTCACTTGTGTTGTGAGTGGAGCTCTCATGGAACTCACACCACTTTCCCGTGTCCTTTTTCGGCTTCGTGGCGCTATTATTTGCTTGCAACTTTGGTGGGTTGTCTTGGGCCACCCCACATTGGTTATATATTTTGTTCTGTGGTTTGGGGAAACCTTTCCCTTGCTTCGAATTTGCAAATCCAAAGTCTCGCTTCTTATGTTTAAACTTTTGCTCAACCTTAAAAACATATCAGTATCTCATGCCTAGCGAGGAGATGTTTAGGAATTCTATTTCTTCCTGGATGTACTTGTTGAGGAAGCTGTGGTATTTGAGTACCAAATGCTACTTCAAATCCTTGACACCCAACTTTGTGCGAAGGGTGTGGAAAATATTGGTAAACTTTGGAACATCTTGGTCCCTTCCCTGCCGCAGCATGGTTCACTTTATGTATTTATCCTCATAGCTTCCGATAGGGTAGAACTGCTCCTTGATGGCATCCCGGAATGAATTCCAAGTGGATGCGGCTAAAAATAGTGAGCATATACTTTCATCCCTCTGCTCGTAGTAGGTTTCCCACCAGTCCTTCACATGGGGCACTGCTTTGAGAAAAGAGAAAATAATATTTTCCCGACTGGAAAAAACATGAACAGAAAAATAACCCTCCAACATATTTAACCATTTGTCGATGGAATTTGTGTCTATCTGACCCTCGAATATTGGGATTCAAAAATTAACTTGTACCTTAAATGGTGTGGCATTTCTATAGTAGCTATTGGAAGTCGATGCGTCACCCCTAGGTAGCCGCTGAAGGATCTGGGAAAAGTTGTCCATCACCGCTTTCCTTTGTTGCTCGAGAGCTTCTTCAAGTAATATTTTGATAAGATCTCCTACCCCCTCATCTTTCTTTTCATCTACCATAGGAGGCTATCAGGATTTGTGAGGTTGGTCTTGCAAGGGTTCGAGAAGTTCAAGCCCTAACTCCTTATATCCCGACCTTGTTGGGTAAATGTAAAGAAAAACAAAGAAAAAGTAGACCGCTCTAATACCACTGATCTAGATTTAAATAGGAATGAAAAAAACTACAGAGATAACCATAAAAACAAAGATGCAATGGAAATAATGCTTCATTTCATTAATGTAAAATACTGAAATATGCTTACAAATGTAAATGGAAATGAACCAGCTAGGGTGATGGTAGCTTATCTCTTTGAAAATATGTGGCGGCTACATGCCTCTGAACTATGTCGCAATGAGGCTCAATGGACTATTTATTGTTGAGAAACAATGGAAAATCCTAAACATCCAAAAACCTAACCCTAGAAGATGAAACGCCAAACTGTGGGCCCTGTTTGGGTAAATTGGTACATCAACTTCCCAGGGTCGTAACTTTGGCATACGATCTTTGTTTGACATGCCCAATATCTCGTTAGAAAAATCTATTCGAGAACTACAACTCTGGGAAGAGAAACATCAGTCTACGGATGACGATGCTGCTCCCAGTTTTCCCAAAAAATGTCGTTTAGGGCATCAAAACGGCTCCAGAACTTTAGGACCCAAAAAACTGTTAAAACTAGTAAATTGTGCTATAAATAAGGAAATTGAAAAGCAGAAAGAAACAATGGTGGGGGTCCAAGTGGACTTGATGGGTGGCCACCAATATCCACCTAGATCAGCCAAAGTTCCACGATGACTCCATCCTACAAGAGGTGGAGCATCTCTTGAGGGAGCATGACCATATTCAATCCCACCCCTTTCAGGCTGCTGACTGTCACTCTTTTGGACTCATTTTCTGTAGTAAGTGCCCAATCTGGTAGCACTATCGTGTTGGTCACCTTTGTGTGCAACATCAACTCGGCAACTGAAGTGTTGATCATGAGGCTGGTGAACACTGTGCCGTCCTATGGAGTGCGAGCCTACACTTCCTGCAACACTCTTCGGAGAGCCACTAATACGATTTGTTGTTGCTCTTCGAACTATTGGAGGGCCTCCATGGTAACATCCCTCACCATTTCACCAATATTGCGCAAACCCCCCTTAGTAAGGGTGATTGGGTCAAAGGATGTCTTTGACACCTTGGTTTTCTTTCATGGCCCTGTATTCTCTTGTGGTCACTGATGCTTAAGTTGGGTGGACATTGTTTGTCGGTTCATGCCACCTTGTTCTATTGGATCCTTTGTTTCTACTTTAGTTCTAGGTGAAGGTGATTTTTTTCCTTCGCGCTCTTCTCCTCCTATCTTCTGTTGTTTGGCCAATTTTGTGGTAGCGCGCACTTCCTAGGTCTTAGTCTCTGCATCCTCTTTTCTACGCTTCTCATCTAGCTTTGCCATTCTGAGCCTTGTTTCTTATTTCTTATGCTGTGTGGCTAACTTTTCTGTTTCCACAACGGAGCCTGTTGCAGCGCGCCATTCCAATGGATAAGACTCAAGGACTGTAAAGATAACATTGTCAGTTACCAGATATATTAAGTTATCCCATGTCTTCATAGGGTCCTTCCACACTCTAATAAAAACATGGTCAAAATCTACTTTGAACTCTGAAAAGCTCTGAAAATTAGCGTATACTATGAGCGACAACCGCAGCTTGTGATTGATTCCCATTTGGATACTCATCTCCATCATGATCAAAAAAATATTGCTTTCTTTTACACATTATGCATCCTTGGTCACCATAGTGAAGCGTAGTTCACTACCTCTAGAAGGTCCAGCATGACTGAAGGAAATTGGTTGTCTTTTGGCAACTCCCACGCCACCAATACAATTGACAGCAGGAGCCACGCATATTGGAATGTCTTGCCCTGCTCCTGTTCCTCATGACAATTCGCAAGGAACTCGCCCTATAGATAACTTGCCTAGTTGAACTGGACTCCTTCAGTGCATTAGGCTACTAGCGCAATCACAGGCATGGATACCTCATCCACACGACACCTCCGCATCCCCTTCCCTACTAATATTTGTGTTGCTATCTTGACTGCAGGTTTGTTAATGCTGGAGATGGCATATCCCTGCTTCCCCTTTTCCAACTTGAATTTCATCATCATAACACCCAGGAGGGCCAACTCACCACCTTTTCCTTCTGATATACTGGCCGGATTCTCCCTTGAGTAAGGAACCCATGTGATCCAATGAATCAAGTGGTCTTTGATGGGAATGGGCTCCTCCAGCCACAAACACCCATCATGCACCAAGCAGATCAGTTGCCTGATAATGAAGATGGTCATTGGGGCACAATGGTAATGTGGTACCCAGAACAAGTTCAGAAGCTTGGCTTTCTCTACACCCTTGAGCCATATCTGTGGCTCTAATTTTATCGTTCCAACAATCGTGTCAATTAGACAACACATTAGTTGCTTAGTCACTAAATGTGGGAATTTCTTGTGATCTGTGAGTTTCCAATCTTCGAATTTTAGTATAGTAACTTTCCCTAAGCACGAACCCTTCAAAACAATGTCATTCGAGAGCAACAGAGTTTGTAGGGAGCTTTTGCTCTCATCTATGTCCTTTGGCACCTTAGCTTTGCCCTTGTGCGGAGGAACACATTCTGGTAACCTCATAATACAGTCCGCACCCTGGGTTTCAACTACCATTTCCAAGTTCTCTTCATCCACTAGGATTTCTTCTGAGTCTTCCTGATCTGCCTTGAGTTAATGGCTTTCCCCTTCTCTTGCAAGGTGAGCTTGGCCCTCTGTGGGTTTCTCGGTGTCCTAGGTGATTTAGGGACTTCATCTACCACTCCGACACTCTCTGGGGCAACTTCTACTATCTCAATTTCCTGCTTGGCTTCCTTGTCTGTCACCACATCTCTGTCCATGGATTTTGTAGGTGCTGACATAGTGCTATTGCACAATTCTTGCAGTGTCTCTAGTAGTTGCTCAGACAATGAATTCGCTTGCAAAGTCTTGAATAGGTCTCAGTTCATGTATACCTAAGCACACAACAACTGAGTTCTCAAAATGCCATGTGCTTTCTTCTCGAAAGCCACCTATAATTTATAGGGCTTTTGAATTCAAATCCGATCATTCCCCCCACATTCGGCTCATTAATGCTAGATTTGCGGTAAATTTTCAAGAACCTAACCCATACGTTTTGCCTTAAATGCTTGCTGCCTACTCCATTTGGCCACAATCCAACCATCAAATCATGAATAGTGACTTTAAGGGTCACTTTTTGGTGGACCTGCACACTATTTCCATGAGTAGCACAACTGCCTTCGCACTGTCGTGGACGATGTGACACTTCCCTACTTCGCACATTCCTAAAATCGCGCAGCTCCCCAACCTGTGTAGTGTAGTTTATAGTCCCGCACCTCCTTGCGGCTACCTAGAGTGCTAAGAATGTGCTTCTTTCACATAGTCATATGGTCGAGCCACGTGTGTATGGCTTCAATCAATGACCATTCACCTTTCCTGGGAAGGGTTCTCCATTCAACTTAACCAACTGGACCGCGCCACCATCGGTAATCTCCTTAATAACATAGGGCCTTAACTAGTGTATCCTGAATTTTCCAGGGAATTTATCAAACTTAGTGTCATACAACAACACCAAGTCATTCACCTCAAAGGTGTGCAACATAATATGTCAATCATGCCACACTTTTTTGTGCCTCTTTTGGACATGTTGATGAAATCTAGCCAAAAATATCTCTTCTTCAATCTCATCTAACTGTTCAAGCCTTTCTTCCAGGGCTCTGTGATCTGTCATACCCATGAGCATTGCTATGCATAGACTGGGCACAATGTACTCCATGGGCATTACCACTTCAACACTGTATACCAACCTAAAGGTTGTTTGTCCTGTTAACCTCTTGCACATTTTCCAATAATTCCATAGTACTAGAGGTATGCGTAGGTCCCAATCACTTCATTGAGCATTGCAAAACTCGATCAATGCATTTTCAAACACTTTCTTGAATGCCTCCACTGTCCCGTTAGCCTGTGGGTGATAAGGAGTGCTCTTCTAGTGATATACATGAAATTCTTCTATCAGCGCACTAATCATTTCGTTCAGAAAGTGTGTACCTTATTTTGTACCTTAAGAAACCAATTTCCTGGCTGTATATAAATTGTGCCTAAGAAATTAATGATTATTGTTTATTGTCACTTGTTTGTCACTTAATTGTATGTTGTATTCTCAAATGAAGGACTTGAAAAACTTGGTTTTTAATCCTTAATACTTAGGTGACATGAAAATCTCAGAATGCCATTTGTTTTCTGAATATAAATGATGAATGAAGAAAGCTTGGAGAATTCAGAGACAATATGTTGCTTTACATAGAATCTACTATCTGTGACACTTGGAGAAGTTAAAGATAATATGTTGTCTTACACATAAACTACTATCTATAACTTAGAAGAATTACAAAGGTGAGAACTTCAAGTATAGGAGCGCTCTTTTAAGGGATTTTAACTTCATTTACATAAGAAAATAAAGACTTGCAGCTTCATTACCATACTTAAAGGAAGAAAACATTTAGTGTCACATAACAGAGAAGTCACAAAATAATACCCAACAATACATGGCAAACTTCTGATTCTTTCATTAATCAACAGTTGCATCAAGGATTCACTGGCCCAATATTCCGGTTCCTCCAAAATTCGAACCCCAAAATCCCATTTTTCTGCTTTTATATTTGCCTCTTTAATTAACTATCGAATTAGTTTTAGAAACTGACTTCTCAAAATAGTTAAGAAACTGATTTATAATAGTTATAAAGTTATTTCTTGTTTGAAATTATTACATATATAAAAGTGAAACAACTTAGAAAATACGTGAAACTACTTCGGTAAGTGACATGGGGCGGAAAGCTTTTGGAGGCCCACTGCGGGGGTAAAGAATGCCTCTTAAACCTACATGAACGGATCCACCAGAAGTGTAAAACATGACATATATAATATCGGATCTGGAAACCTCAATCGCAAATCGTAATCAGCATTTTCCATCAGTGTATCGACCCAAACCTTAATACTCTACGATACGGTGGACCCGCCGAAAGTATAAAACATGACATATATAATATCGAGTTCGAAAGCCCCATTGCAAATCATAATTGGCGAATGAACCAACACCCATACATGAGGCGCTCTATGGACCCGCCGGGATTATTAAAAATAATGCATAGGGCATAGGGTATCGGGTCCGGAAGCCTCCATTGCAATTCGCAATTGTCAGAACCTAGTGTGGTACTCCATATGACTACTCCCACTATGATTTATGATGACAATTTGATCATGTCGCAACCTTGGCTCTACCAGGGGCCGATTCTTTACACTTTATTTTTTTTTATTTCAATATGCAATTATCACATGTCTTATTTATTTTCATTTCTCTTTTAAAATATATCAGGTAACCTCAAATGACAATGAATGTTACAACATCTAGCTCCAATTGGGGATAGTGCTTCTGCCCTAGGAGCACTAAGAACCGTAGATTAGTGCCTTCTCCTTGGGCATGGAGTCATATATTGCTTTGCAAAACTTACCTGTGTGAAAATTTGTACATAGAATCCACTCCTCAGCTAGTGGTGACTGTGTAAATAAGGACCTCGTATAGACCGCCATTATGTCAACCATATCAGCTTCAGATCAAGTAGATCCTACTGTTATCTTTACCCTATCATCTACAAAGTTATCTAATTCTAAGTACCCTTCAATGTTATTATCACATTCATCGTTATCATCTGTAGACAAGTCATCATCTGAAGAAACCTCTGCTTCCTTATCAATGAATAGTTAGGCAAAGATATTTGAGTGTCATTTTTCTTTTTCTAGCCTTGGTGTCTTGTGTAAATTTTCATTTCTAGTGCCATGATTTTGTTGTTATATATGGTATCAGACATGGATATGGAGATGTAGAAACCCTAGCTTGAATAACATATTTTCTCTTGCATATCATTTATCAACTCGTTTGTCTTTGAAACTCCAAGAATCTTTGTCATTTTAGTTGTGTCAAAATGAGCTATAATGAGAATCGTAGATCAGTAGCCTTAGTTGCACATGGAGTCCAAAATTCTAAAAATCCCAAAGTTTGAAAGGCTAAAACCTGACATTCTTGAAATCTGAAACCTCTTCAAACCGATTTCCAACTGAGACAATCACCCTTATTTATGAGGTAAAATTACACTAAAAAACTGCAACTGGAAACCAAATGTTCCACTCTTGAGCTTATTTATGTACAGGTTCCTACCTATCTACATGACTGACCTCAATCAGGTGAAGTCAATCTTCCAATGGTACCAAGTTAGCATTTTAGTGCTTCATCTAGAACCATTCTGCCAGTGAATTTTGAAAATACAATTCATCTTGAACGGAAAATAAATCATGCATAAGGGTAGCTCACAACAAAAATTAGGAATATGTCCACAAAATGGTATTTGTAGGCTACTTATAAATTTCTCCATGTAATCTACCACTGGATCTTCAAAAGTATAAGGAAAAGTATGGTCTTGATCAGCCCCAAAAGGAAAAATATCTATGTGTGAAGGTTCTTACTCGGAAAAACCTTCTATTGGGATAATATGCTTAATAGAACAACCAACAACATCTTTAAGAAAATAATCTATATCACTTTTATGTCTCCACCTTTCATCCTTGAGCTTTGATTGAAAATAATTTGTAATTATGACCTCAGGAAATAAAAGAAAATATTTCACATCACTATATGACATATGCCCAACTTCAAATAGATTGTTTACCTCTGATCCATGGGCATCATTTTGTTCTTCAATGCAATGATAAACAATCTCTTTATCAGCTTTAATTTTATATAAGATATCCTCTTTCGCTATGATAATTGGCTCATCATATTATTGTTCAACATTTCCCCTTTGTTTGTTTTCTTCTCTATGTCTAACACTCAACTCATGAACTTGAAGACCTTCATCCTGTTTCTCATCTAAAACATTTTGGTTATAAATAGGAGGACCATCAATTTTGACAAAATAATATCTCTGTGGATTTATTTGCAACTTAATAATTTCTCCCTCTTCTCTACTACTGGGCAGAAATTCTTGATGCATGTTTGAACTTTCCTCCATTTTAATGCTCTCTTGATTTGCTTGGAACGGGGTCAATAAACTCTCTACTTGTGAGATTATCGAAGAAAAGTCTTTTTCAAAATTTTCAGCATCATTTTGAGAAAATGATAGTTCTTTGGTTTCAGGGACTTGTTCATAATTAATTTGGCTATAACCTCTCTAAATGCTTGATATATTATCAACATGAACATTAGTTTCTTCAACAGGATTGTAATGAGCTTTCAAATTTTCTTTAGAATCATAATATTCACAACAAATTTCAAAAAGAAACTCATCTGCATAAGAAGTTCTATGAAAAGAATGGAACACTGAATAGAAATCTTTCAAAGATGAAATACTTGAACAAGGAAGAGACATGTACCAAACCCTAGCTTCTTGGTCTAAAGAAAACATAAACAATTTCATATTCACATCTTAATGAATGATACTCTGGTGTTCTATGCATTCATGAAACTCTTGGAGGTGTTGAGCTAGATCTTCATATTCATTTCTACTTAATCTTGGAAGATACTCATTCCATTCATGAAATGTAGGCACATGATGAGGATAGCCGGTGATCCTAGTAAAATCTAGTGGGTCAAATTTATGGTTTAAGAATGCAGGGATAGCCATAAAATCCTAGAAAAGACAATTCCAAAGTGTAGTGGAGTCGCCAATTAATTTTGTAAGTGATGATCAAAGGTGTGAATGTACAACCAACTACTGAAGCCTGTCACCCCCAAGAATCAGCTTCAAACTTAATAAACCCAGGCAAAATAACTTCATGACATCATTCCCCAACAACGGTGCTAATTAATGTTGTACCTTAAGAAACCAATTTCCTGGCTGTATATAAATTGTGCTTAAGACATTAATGATTATTGTTTATTGTCACTTGTTTTTCACTTAATTGTATGTTGTATTCTCAAATGAAGGACATGAAAAACTTGGTTTTTAACCCTTAATACTTAGGTGACATGAAAATCTCAGAATGCCATTTGTTTACTAAATATAAATGATGAATGAAAAAAGCTTGAAGAAGTCAGAGACAATATGCTGCTTTACACAAAATCTACTATCTGTGACACTTGGAGAAGTTAAAGATAATACGTTGTCTTACACAAAAACTACTATCTGTAACTTGGAAGAATTACAAAGGTGAGAACTTCAAGTATAGGAGCACTCTTTTAAGGGATTTAAACTTCATTTACATAAGCAAATAAAAACCTGCAACTTCATTACCATACTTAAAGGAAGAAAACATTTAATGACACATAACAGAGAAGTCACAAAATCATACCCAACAATGCATGGGAAACTTTTGAATCATTCATTAATCAACAATTGTATCAGGAATTCACTAGCCTAGTATTCAGGTTCCTCCAAATTTCAAACCCCAAAATTCCCTTTTTGGGCTTTTATATCTGCCTCTTTGATTAACTATCAAATCAGTTTTATCAATTGACTTCTCAAAACAGTTAATAAACTGCTTTATAATAGTTATAAAGATATTTCTTGTTTGAAATTATTTGAAATTATTACATACATAAAATTGAAATAGCTCAGAAAATATTTGAAACTACTTCGGTAAGTGACGTGGGGCAGAAAGCTTTGGGAGGCCCATTGCGGGGGTAAAGAATGCCTCTTAAACATGCATGAATGGATCTGCCAAAAGTATAAAACATGACATATATAATACGAGATCCGGAAACCTCAATCGCAAATTGCAATCAGCGCTTTCCATCAGTGTATCAACCCAAACCTTAACACTCTGTGATACGATGGACCCGCCGGAAGTATAAAACATGACATATATAATATAGGGTACGGAAGCCGCATCGCAAATCACAATCGGCGAATGAACCAACACCCACACATGAGGCGCTCTGCAGACCTGTCGGGATTATTAAACATAATGCATAGGGTATCGGGTCTGGAAGCCTCCATCGCAAATCGCAAATCGCAATCGGCAGAACCTGGGGTGGTACTCCATATGACTACTCCCACTGCGATTTGTGATTGCGATTTGATCACATCACAACCTTGGCTCTACCAAGGGCTGATTCTTTACACTTGATTTTTTTGATATTTCGATATGAGATTATCGCATGCCTTATTTATTTACATTTCTCTTTCAAAATATATCAAGTAACCTCAAATGACAGTGAATGCTACAACACCCTGATAACTCATAAAAATCTTTGGACATCCAAATCACATTAATATATGCTCAAATAGGAACTTTGCAACCGTCATGCCCGTGTAATCCTTCACAGGCTATGCCTCTACCCATCATGTCAAATACTCCATCGTGGTTATGATATACTGCACCCCTATCTTCCCTTGTGGCTAAATGGGTCGTACAAAATATATTTCCCACTTCTCAAAAGGTTGCAACGTCATTTGTGGATTCAAAAGAATTTCATCCCTCCGCAATGGCCTGCTTTTTTGCTGACATACATCACACACCTTACAATATGCTTTTGAATCCTAATGAAGGGTTGGCCACCACAACCTTGCATGTAGAATTTTCTGCACGGTTTGTCTCCATGCATAGTGTCCTCCTGCAATGCTCCCATGAACATCCACGAGGTGGTTACTTCTCTCAAAATTGGTACATAGCTTCGAAATATCTAATCAGACCCCATTTTGAATAGAAGCCCAGCAATGACAGAAAAATATGTGCGCGCACCACTAATTACTTCATTTGCTAGACATAGTATCCTTATGGTGTAGTTCCTATTGATAGGAAATGTACGATGTCCTCAAATGTCCATTTGTGATGCGCACAACAAAGAGTTGTGCGTCAGGTAATCCTTCCTCCAAATTAGTGGGTTCCTCCCCTGACTCAGTGCGCGACAAGTGGTCAGGTCCCACATTCAGTCGTCCAGGCTTCACAAAAATTTCAAAATCGTACTCTTGGAATAATAAGAGCCATCTGCAGATTCACCCCACCAATAGAGGCTTATTGACCAGGTACTTTAGCATGGAGAATAGTTGTACCCACGCAGGTTGGGGCTTTTCCATAAGCCTACGTCCATTTGGCCAGATGTTTGCATGAATAATTCTGCCCATCGTACCTGTCTGTCAGTCACACCTTAGGCTTCCTAAATCATGTTCTCATCATCCTCCTACATTCATGCCAATCATCAAAGGTTCCCTTGTGCATACCCCACTATCTTGCCGGTGTAGCACGCAGTGCCTACTCCAAGGCTTGGAAGCACTGCTTTTCTGGTACATCTCTTTCAAATGCATCCAAAAATATGTCTACCTAATTCAGTCCATCATAAGTAAGAATACTTCTTACCTTTGACGACACACAGCGCAGCAACTGGGTCATCATGTTACAATTCAGTGTAGTTACTTCGTGTAACGGATTCTGCCAGCATTCTATTTCTTCGTCAGAATCTGAAGTGCAGGAACTCTCACAATCCCATGTAATCTGTCCATCTACAATGGAATGCACCAAGTATTGGTCTCATGCTATTATCTTATAGATGTATTCCAGATCATCATCATCTCATAATTGCAGATTGGTTCTCTATAGCGCGATCCTTTAGCAGCATCCAGGGTATTATTACGTGTAGCTATTTCTTCTCAAAGATCATCTTCCGCTTCTTCAGATTGATTACCCGTTCATATTAGTAGCTGAGTAAATTCCAAGGAGCATAGGGTAGGGATTGCTATCATCCACTATCTTTGTTACTTAAAAATCTGCCAGCGCCCTCACTCCCTCAATGTCCATGGTCATCCCCTACAGCCACCCCATGGGGATGAATTGCTATTGATTCGGCATCCTTAGCTGAATCAGATACCGTTGCAGTGTAGGTCTCCCCACTCACTCCCATTTATGTTTCGATAGGACATTCACATATGACCCCAAATCCAAAATGACTTGATCCATTTCATATCCTCCAATCTGTGTGATGAGTCTCATTTCACGTCCCATCCTTGTCTTATGCTTACCGATCTTTTGGACTATGCATAGTTCACCTAGCATGGTCCAAACACATCTATTGATGACTTCTTCTAACCCTTTCACAACGTTACTGCAATGCAGTAACTTCATACAGGTTTCTAGGAAAATTGTGAGAATAGAAGGGTCCATCTCCGGATTAGGCTTATCATTGCTTCCTGAGGTGGAGGCCTGAGTGAAGCTCTTCTTAGCTTCCATGAAGGTTTCACGAGCATGCTGCAAATCAAAATAATACTCTTTTATCGGGGCTTTACAAACCCATGTACTATCTTTTGGCTATTTCCGCTTGTCATCCCACTCCTGAGCACTATATTTACATTCAGATCTTCCTCGTGTGGCTCAGACCTCATCATCTGAAGGTTCTGAGTCAGTGGAGGTGGTAGTGCCCCTTTGTCCCATATCCTAGCTATCATCGTAGGAAAATATTATGTTTCATGATCAAACAATGTGTAATACTTGCACGACGTACGCGTTGGGTTAGTGCAATCACGAGCATAGTGTCCGGGTCCTATGGAATTGTAGCAAATCAATTGTCCACAACCTCTACCAGGTCCTCCTCTACCTCGACCTCATCTGTGCCCCTAAAATCTTGTCCACGCTAATCCTACATTCTGTTCAAGGGGCCACGTTTTAGCCTAAACCTTGTAGGTGGGAGTTCTATCCATCATCAATTCATAGCTCCTGCAAGTACATTGATCATGTCCTACTGACCTACAAAAGTTGCAGAACACCTATTGTGGTCATGTACATACTTCTGTAGCAAGTGATAGTTACCCGTGGCATGCTTTCCGACTACTTGATAGATAGTGCATGATAATGTAGGCCCCGCACTAGGTCCTGCTTGAGCTTCCAGCCTTAAAGGCATCGGTCCTCCTCCTACAATGTAATTTTCAAAGACCGGGCAATGGTATTTTTCATGACCCTGACTCTTGCATTTCAAGCACCATACTTCCTCACATACCTCTGGTCGAACCGCCCTGTCCTGCTTTAGACTTTGTATCTCAAGGCACATATTCTGTAGCTATGCATGGATCTACTTAACTCCTACATTGGGATCTTGAATCAGAGTCTCATGTAGTCTCATGGAAATCTCCAAGGCCTTTGCATGAGTTTTTATCTTCTACTGTGACAACACACTCCTTAAGTGGGGTAGTAGCAAAGCCATGAACCACTCACGATGTTATCCATTTGTAAAATTCATATTGGCTTCATGGATTTGACACTTCAATCTTTGGTCCAATTCACAAGGTGTCTTGCCTGGTCGCATCGCGATATCTTTGAATCCCACAATTGACATCACCTCAGATTTAGGCCTATTAAATTCCTTATTTAGTGTTGCCTGGATATCTGCTACTCTAGCGTTCAGGTTATCATTAGAGTACTTAATATACTAGGTTAGCGTGCGATCTTCCAGAGCACTAACCAGTGTCATCTTTTTATGTGGTCATCTGTAACACCTTGAGCTTCCCATACAGCTGTCACAATGAACCAAAATTGGTCTGAGTCCTCATTTCCCAAGCCTTTGAACAAAGGAAACTTCACTGTATTTTCCATATTTAACTGTGGTGGAGGTGGAGGTGGCACGAGTGAACTTGGAGGTGATGGTGGTGAAGGCGGAGGTGGTGTGGGAAGAGGTGGTATTTGCAAGAATCCTTGTCTTATTAATTGAATAGCACTTCACGAAGAAACCTTCACTATCGCTTCTTCATCCCTTCGTGGAGGTGAAATTAAGGTGCTATACTCTGGACCATTATTTCCTTCATTTCTGTAATTTTTTCCGCTTCGCGTAGTCTTGAACATCAAGGTAGCTGTATAACCCATTTTTCACACAACAACATTTTAATCCAAGTATTCAAATATTTTACATAATTACCTCACGGTCCTTTGAAAAATTGTTGCTCTACCTCACTATAGCTGACTAAGGTGTTGACTGCGAATTCAGTAACAAATCCTCCTATGACGCGATCAAGCCAATGATCGGCAGTGTGGGCAATCTTATCCTCTGATGCTTCCAACCTTCACACTAGCTTTGGGGTCCACACAATAGGAACATCAAGTTTCCACCTTCCTTGGCTATCTGCTAGCTTCGTGATCCACTCATATAGCTCAATCGGAAAGGAGGCGACAGATAGTTCGTTTATCTTTGTATATAGGTAGTTGTTTAACCACTATTCTTTTGTTAGTTGTGGGTTTCTTTTTTCTTGTGCCATGAACTTATGGATCCTTCTCTCCAACTAGCCTTTGATTTCTTTCTTAGTTGAATTCTTGTGATACAACATCACACATCTCTTATGAAGATTTTGGTCCTAGTAATAGAACCATTTGTTGGCTTGAGGGGAGCTGAGCTAGGTTTAGTGTTAGTTAGCTAAACAAATCCCTAAACTACTAGCCCTTTCTGGATCAGCCTGCGGAGCGCGGACTAAAGTCTCATCCGAAGCAGTATGGGGGTATGTTGGAACCAAGTTTCTACACCATTGAGATGGTCATGATGTTGGTTTGTTCTAGCTATACATGTCTTCTCACAAGTAGCTTAGCTCTCTGTTCCACTCTTCAGTACCTTCGCGAAAGGGTACAATTGTCTTTCACACAGCCTCAACATGCAGCTTTCGCACTACTAGGCCAGCAAACTATGATATATCCCAAACTAGGCTAAGTGTCTTACTTATCTTATTAACCGATCTTAGTTATCTTCACGTAAATAGATGTTCTTACTTGCGTTTACTTAACCAACACATTTACATACATTCACGAATCATATAACCATTATAAGTGAAATTCATGCCCAACATAACATGAGTCATAAACAAGAAATAAAGACACAGAAATTATAGAATACTTCTCTTTATTGATAATTCTGGACAATTACAGACTCAACCTACCTTGCGCACTCAGCTACGGACTTTTACCCTAGGCCTCTGCACACTCAGTTGTAGAGCCTTTACCTACGCTCTGACCCAAACTTAGACTTCTTGCTCTAAAGCTATTAATTTCTTCTTCTTGATTTCTTGTTGTCCAACTACTTAGAGCTTAGCTCTATTTATACAATTCCATGGTCTACAAACCATGGGTAGATATTCTACAGCTGACATTACATTTCCAAGGTAATGACGGACAACCCCATGACTCTTTAACACCTACGCACTCTGCGACTATGATATGCAGAGTCTTTACACTTGGATTAGAAAATTCGACCAAAATATGGGCTTTTAGCCTCAAAACTGGCCTTGGAAGATCCCACGCCCAATAGTATCTTCTTTTGGAGGCAAATAATGTCTCAAGCATGGCTATTTACATTAACAAGGGATTGCATATGCCAATACTACATAAGATCTACACATTGATCCTTTAACAACCTAAATAAGAATTTCATGTTGGGTGTGGAGCCTCATTATCTACTGTATTCAAAGGTATCGCCGCATTGGACCCCAGTTCGAAATGGGGTGGCAACGCCGCCCGTAAAATATTCGCTGCAAGGGGGTCGAGGGGGGGTGGCTGTGACCTTTGGGGAGCCCCCCCTTGGCAAAGGGTTTTGGGGGCACCGCCTCCGAAGCTGAGAATAGATGTAAAATTGCCTTGTAAAAGTATAGTAATTTCTAGTCAATCTAGGCCATTCATTAAGCAGAGATCTGATGGTAGAAGTTATGTTCAATTTAGGGTTTTTTTCCCTAGAATGCAACCTCTCACTATATATGAGGGAATTGTATTGCATCTATGTATATCTGTATTTTGAGTGAGAAAGAGAGAGGAGATTGAGAGCGAAGAGGGTGTTACAATGAATCTGTTGTAGGTTGTATCTCTTTATTTTGTTGGATAATATAAAAGGAAGGATTGGTTGTTTCTCCATGGACATAGCCCAAACTGGGTGATCCATGTATATCTGTGTCTCTCTTGTTTTATGCATTTTCTGTGTTTATATTTATGCAATATTTTATGTGTTCCATTGCTTTGTAATATATCATTTTCTATGAACTGGTATCAAAGTCGAAGGCCTATTTGGCTGATAAACTCAGAGAAAAGAAGGGTTCCTGGTTCGAGTGGGAGCAATGGCGGAAGATGGTAAGTTTAGGGCCGAGAAATTTAATGGCCAAAACTTCTTACTGTGGAATATGCAAATGGAAAATTATCTGTATCAAAAAGATCTATACCTACCATTGGGCGGAAAAACAAAGATGTTGATGGGTATGACAGATGAAAAATGGAACCTTCTCGATAGAAAGGAACTTGGAAAAGTATGGTTGTGCCTCGCAGTGTCATTCGCCTTCAAAATTTCGAAGGAAACAATGACAGAGGGTTTGATTAAGGCGTTGGTGAAATTATATAAAAAACCCTCAGCCTCAAACAAGGTATTTCTTATGAAAAAGTTATTTAATATGAAGATGTCGGAAGGTGGATCTATTGCAGACCATTTAAATGATTTTAATACTGTTACAAGTCAGTTAAGTTCTGTAGGGGTAAACTTTGATGATGAAGTTAGAGCTCTATTATTCTTGTGCTCATTGCCAGAAAGTTGGAATGGTTTAGTAATGGCCATTAGTAACTATGTTTCTGGATCTAGTACTTTAAAGTTCGATGGTGTTGTTGGTGCTATCCTTAGCGAGGAAATGCAATGGAAAAGCTCTGGTGAGACATCGGGTAATGCTTTCAGTGCAGAGTCTAGGGGAAGAAAAATGGAAAGAGGAAAGAGCTCAGGATATCATAGTAAATCAAGGAAAGGTAGATCCAAGTCCAGATCAGGGATAGTTTGCTGGAAATGCAGAAAGAAAGGACACCTAAAGAAAGACTATAGATCTCGGAAGGGAAAAGAAGCAGATGCACAGCAAGAAAATAATCATGAAGCAAATATGACAAGTGAGGTGTTACAAGATGCTTTGATTCTTTCGTTCGAAAATATTACTGATTCCTGGGTGGTAGATTTAGGGGCCTCATTCCATGCCCCACCTGATAAGAAATACTTTCATGACTATGTTCAAGGAGATTTTGGACAAGTCCGTTTGGGTGATGGTAAACCCTGTAAAATTGTTGGAATGGGTAAGGTTCTTGTAAAACAGAAAAATGGAAACCAATGGCTACTAAAGGAGGTAAGGCATGTTCCAGATCTGAAGAAAAATATGATTTCAACAGGGCAGTTAGGCGATGAAGGTTGTGTGACAATTTTCACATATAAAGCCTGGAAGGTTACCAAAGGAGCCCTGGTAATAGAAAAAGGCGAAAAGGTTGGTACATTGTATTTATGCAATGGTATTTCTAATTTTGTTAATGCTTTAACTTCCAAAGGAGTAGATGCAGCATTATGGCATCATAGCCTCAGACGCATGAGTCAAAAGGGGATGAAGATCCTTCACTCAAGGAATTTGTTGTCGGGTTTGAAGAATGTTGATTTGGACTTCTGTCAGAATTACATTTATGGAAAATAGAAGAGAGTCAGATTTCTCAGAGTTAGGAAAGAAAAGAAGAGTGAAAAATCAGAACTTCTGCATACAGATGTATGGGGACCTGCTCAGGTATCATCTCGTGGTGGATTTCATTATTATGTTACTTTGTTGATGATGCAACTAGAAAAACTTGAATTTATTGTATTAAGAATAAATCTGATGTATTTGATACTTTCAAGAAATGGAAAGCTTTGGTTGGGATTGAGACAGGAAAGAAATTGAAGTGTCTCAAATCAGACAATGGAGGTGAATATTGCAGCAAAGAGTTTGATAGGTACTGTTCACAGCATGGAATTCGCAGAGAGAAGATAGAGCCAAGAACACCACAAGAAATGGGTGTGTCATAAAGGATGAACAGAACAATCATGGAGCATGCAAGGTGCATGAGATTGCATTCAGGATTACCTTTACAATTTGGGGCAGATGCTGTAGATACCCCTATTTATCTAATAAATAGAGGGCCTTCAAGTTTCTTGGATGGTGGTGTTCCAGAGGAAGCATGGACAGGTAAATAGGTAAAATACTCCTTTTTAAAGCCTTTTGGTTGTGAGGCCTTTTTCCATATTAATAAAGAAAATAGAACAAAGCTTGAGGCAAAATCAAAGAAATGTAGCTTTATTGGATATGGTGTTAATGATTTTGGTTATCGCTTATATGATTATGAAAATCACAAAATCATTAGGAGCAGAGATGTAATATTCAATGAAAAGGTCTTGTATAAGAATCAGTTGTAGGAAAAGAAACAGGAAAAGGAAAACAAGGAATACATAGTTCTTGATGAGATCACTGAAAAGGTAAAGGTGCCTGAAAATAATAATAATCAACAACCAAAACAATAGCAACCACCACAACAACAACAGGCACCCCAAACACCTAAAAGTGGTGTTAGAAGATGTACCAGGATAAGTATACCCCCTGAACGATACTCTCCTTAATTATATTATTTATTGTTGATTGATTCTGGTGAACCCGAATGTTATGAAGAAGCAATGCAGGTTGAAAGCATGAAGAAGTGGGAGTTAGCCTGTTATGAAACCAGCTCAAGAAAAGATAGAAAAGATAGATCAACGCCTTAGAATTCAACCTCTTCGAGGGGGCAACCTCCTTTACATTACATAAATGAACAATTCTTGGATGATACAAATGACAAAACCTCCTTTCTATATATAGGAGTCTAAGGAGTCAGAATATAATCCAGCCGACCTAACAATAATAATATAAAGCCACAAAAATAACAATAGAGGGATTCTATGGGGCACAGAAATAACAATATGGGGGTAACAGGGGCACAACAATATAAATAAGGGGTATAACTACAATAGTAATGGGGTAATCACTAGTATTATAGGGACCCAACATGCCCCTCTCCTTAAAAAAAGTGTTGTCCTCAACGCTTGAGCAGTTATGGATACTTCTGCATAAAATTCTCATCCTCCCATGTGGAATCTTCAGCGGATAAGTTCTTCCACTTGATAAGATACTCTGAAATTGATCGATTTCGTAGCTGTCGAGTTCTTGTTTCTGTGACTGCTTCCGGTTCCAATATAATTTTTCCTTCCTCGTCAAGTTCTGGCAATATTGTTTGAACTGGGAGCTTGTCGCCTATAACCTTCTTTAAACATGAAACATGGAAAACTGGGTGCAATCGAGAAGCTGCAGGAAGCTCCAATTTGTATGCCATAGTACCAATCTTTTCCAACACCTTGTACGGACCATAATACTTTGGTGATAATTTATTATCCTTCTTAGCTTGCTTTAGGGACATTTTCTTATATGGTTGTAGCCGTAGGAATACCCAATCACCTACATCAAAACTTCTTTCACTGCGATGTTGATCTGCCTGTTGTTTCATTCTATTTTGTGCCAACACGAGGTTATCCTTTAAGAGTTGGAGGACTTGTTGTTGATGTTCGATGTGATGTTCCACTACCTGAACCTTAGAATTTTCTCTTAAATATGATGTGATTGATGGTGGTTGGTACCCATAAAGTGCCATAAATGGGGTCATTTTTGTTGCTGTATGGAAGGAAGTGTTATACCACCATTCAGCCAGAGGCAACCATTTGACCCATTGTGTCTGTTTATCAGATACAAAGCAACGAAGATATCCTTCCAAACATTTGTTTACTATCTCAGTTTGCCCATCAGATTGAGGATGATAAGATGAGCTATGAGCTAACTGAGTACCAAGACAAGAAAATAATTCTGTCCAAAAATTTCCAGTGAAAATGGGATCTCTGTCACTTACAATAATCTTTGGGTTTCCATGTAGCTTTTGAACTGTTTCCATAAATGCAGTAGAAACTGTACTGGCTTTAAATGGATGTGATAATGCACAAAAGTGTGCATACTTGGTAAGTCTGTCAACTACCACCATGATGACACTCTTTCCCTCAGACTTGGGTAAACCTGTGATAAAATCCATTGAAACCTCCTCCCAACGTTGGCTTGGAATGGATAAAGGTTGTAATAGACCCGGTGTCTTAATTGTTTCAACTTTATTTTGTTGGCAAACCAAACATTCCGCCACAAACTTTTGAATATCTGATTTAAGGCCATCCCAAAAAAATTCCTTCTTAACCCTGTGGTAAGTTTTTAAAAATCCTGAGTGCCCTCCTAAGGGAGAAGTGTGCAATTCCATAAGAATCTTTTGTTTTAGCTGGGAATTCTTACAGAGGTATAAGCGATCTTTGTACCATAACGAATCATTTTGCCAGCTAAATGTATCAGAAGTACTGGAATCTTGTTGTAGCTTTCGAATAAGTGCCCACACTTCTTCATCATTCTTCCATTCCTCCTTTGCTTCGTTTATCCAATCTGGTTGGATAATAGAAATGGCACACAACAATGCTTCCATATCCTCATCCTTTCTTGAGAGTGCATCTGCCACCACATTTTGCTTCCCTTTTTTGTAGATGATTTCAAAGTCATAACCCAACATCTTTGTGACCCACTTTTGTTGCTCTTCAGAGGATAATCTTTGTTCTAAAAAGTATTTAAGGCTATCATGATCCGTTTTTACCTTGAAGTGTCTTCCCATTAGGTAGGGTCGCCATTTCTTAAGTGCATGGAGTATTGCCAACATTTCCTTCTCATAAATAGCTTTGCTTAAAAACTTTCCCTTGATTGGACGACTTTCAAAAGCAATGGGTCTTTCATCTTGCATTAGAACAGCACCAATTCCATTTCCTGAAGCATCACATTCCACAATAAAGGTTTTTGTGAAGTCCGGTGTAGCTAAGACCGGTGCTTGGCACATTGCCTCTTTAAGATGTTTAAAGGCCTTTGTTGCTTCCGGAGTCCATGAAAATGAATCTTTCTTCAATAATGTTGTTAGAGGTGCTGCTATTCTCCCATAATTCTTAACAAACTTGCGATAATACCCTGTCAACCCAAGAAATCCTCGCAGATGCTTTATGGATGTGGGGATTTTCCATTCCTTAATGGCTTTAATTTTGCTAGGGTCTACCTTAACTCCTTCATGAGATACAATATGACCCAAATATTCCACCTCCTGGACTCCAAAGAAACATTTGGATCTTTTTGCATATAATTGTTTCTCCTCCAATAGTTGTAGCACCTTGTCAACATGTTCAACATGATCCTTCCAAGACTTGCTGTAGATTAGTATATCATCAAAAAATACTAACACAAATTTTCTAAGGAATGGTTTGAAAATTGAATTCATCAAACCTTGAAATGTTGAAGGTGCATTGGTAAGGCCAAAAGGCATGACCAAAAATTCATAATGACCCTCATGAGTTCTAAATGCCGTTTTCGGAATGTCTTCAATCTTCATTCTGATTTGATGATATCCCGAACGAAGATCCAACTTGGTGAAGTAAATTGATCCATGCAATTCATCCAGTAATTCATCAATGACAGGAATGGGGAACTTATCTTTAATAGTGAGCTTGTTGAGCTCCCTATAATCTGGACACATGCGCCATGATCCATCCTTCTTGTGCACCAATACTACTGGAGCTGAGAAAGAACTTTGACTCGGTTGAATTATACCAGCCTCTAGCATTTCTGCAACCATACGTTCAATTTCACTTTTTTGGACATATGGATATCTGTACGGCCTGATGTTTGGAGGAACACTTCCTGGAATCAGATGAATAGCATGATCATGATCACGCATAGGTGGGAGACCTTTGGGAGTCTCAAATACCTTGGAATGATTGTCCAAGACTTTTTGGAGATCTGGAGAAATAGATGATTCCAATGTGGAAACATCTAGCGAACATAATTGTGCAATTACACCTCTTTGCTCCTTTTTTAGAAGCTTTGTCATGCCATTAGAGCTGATTATCTTTCCTGGTTTCCCTGCAATACCCCTTAATTCAACTTCCTTTCCTTCCACAGAAAATTTCATGAAAAGTTCTTGAAAATTAAAAGCTATTGTACCCAAGGATTGTAGCCATTGGACTCCTAGTACAACATCAGCACCTCCCATTGGAATGGAAAGCATTGGGCTAGTCAATACATATTCTCCCATGGATAGCTTGATATTATGGCACTTTCCAGAACAATTTATTGTTCCTCCATTTGCAATCATCACTTGACACTCTGGTGCTGGATATAGGAAGCAATTCAATTCTTTTGCTACCCTACAATGAATAAAATTGTGGGTGCTTCCTGAATCAATCAACACTATTACCTTTTTCTTCTTGATTTGTCCTTCTATCTTGATGGTTTGAGGAGTGGTAATTCCCGCCAATGCATTACAAGATATGGTCGGATTTATTTGTTCTTCATCTAGGCTTTGTTCCTGGAATATATCCTCTTCTTTTGACCTTTCTTGCTCCTTTTCTTCTTCCTCTTCACAATCTATGTAGAATAATTTCTTCTCAGCACACTTATGACCTTTTGTGTATTTGCTATCACAATTGTAACAAAGCCCTTTTGCTCTTTTTTCTTCCAATTGTTGTGGTGTCAACCTTGTAGGTTGTGGAAGACTATGGGCAACAACACTTCCGTCTTTATAGTTGTGAATGGTATGCTTCCTAGTTGCCATAATTTTGCTTTCCATTTTTCTTGCTAACCTGAATGCCTTCTCTAATGAATCAGGTTCCCAAAGGCGCACATCATGTTGGATATTATCCTTTAAAGACCCTATGAACACATCAATCCTATGCTCCTCTGGAATATCTTTTACCCTTATGTTCAATTTTTGGAACTCCTCAATGTGCTCCATTATTGAACCCTTTTGTTTGAGACTTATCAATTGGCTAAAAAAAGTGTTGCTTTTTGTATCCTCATAATGTGCTATCAATTCTTCCGTAAAAATTGCCCAAGTGATAAATTGTTTACGAGAACAAAGCCATTGATACCATACAAACTGATTTGGTTCCAAATATAAAGTTGCCATACGTACCTTTTGTGTGTTTTGCACATTATTGAGATCGAAGAATTGCTCCATCTGTAATATCCATGTGGCGGGATCCTTGCCATCAAACTTCCTCATATCGATTTTTGGAACATGGTGAGTCTTCGATCCAACATTAGAGTCTATGGAATCATGATTAACATTTCTTTTGTTCTCATCATGAGTTTCCTTTAGTACTCTTTCACCCTTAGTGACCATTTCTTGTAGCAACTTATTCATATTTATCTTCAATTCTTCCATCTTATCATCCATGCCATCTTTTAGCGTCCATGCCATTCACCTTAGCTTCCATGCCATCCATCTTAGCTTCTACGCCTTTCTTTAAATAGTCCATCTTAGCTTCTACACCTTTCTTTAAACCATCCATCTTAGCTTCTACATCTTTCTTTAAACCATCCATCTTAGATTCTGTTCCTTTTTGTGCAAGGGACAGTTGTTGCACTTGGTCTTGTAATTTTGATATATCATGTTGCATTTCTTCCTCTTCTTCA
Source organism: Pinus tabuliformis (assembly GCA_031772625.1). Lineage (NCBI taxonomy): Eukaryota > Viridiplantae > Streptophyta > Pinopsida > Pinales > Pinaceae > Pinus > Pinus tabuliformis. The sequence continues at coordinate 410,831,666 of CM062810.1, read as the reverse complement.
TGAGTCATGCTAGAGCTTTCAGGTTCCTTACTAGGTGTTTGCATTTTCTTTCCTCGGGGCATCAGTTACCGATAATAATGCTCTACTATGCCCTTTGAATTCCTTCAAAATAAATTTTCAAACCAAGCTTAAGCAAAAATTTAAAAGAATCTACACACCTTTTTTCACTTTGTAGGAGCTTGATATTGCCTCTGATGTATCTCTGTACTTTCCAATCATCTAGTTCTGAAATTGTGACCTGTAGTAGCTCTCTGTGTCCTCTTTCCAATGCCACCAGTCTGATCCAAATTGGATTCTCCAAGAAAGAGTTATGCACAATCTCCCAAGATGACCTGATTATAGACCTTTCCAGAAGAGTGAAATTGTATGAAGTGCCACGTATACAATTTTCGACCTTTGGTTCTAAACAATATATACAAGAAACTACAGTCCATCCTCTTTCTGTACCTTCTTATGAAATTTCAATCCGATCCCCAGAGAGAAAGTTATGACGATTTTCCCTAGGTCACCTGTTTTGAATGTAATTCAAGAGTCTGTAAAAAGACCAACTTCCTCAGAGAATATCTCCGCAAATATCACGCGAAAAGATCTGAAATTCGGACCCGAGGTTTAGCGCGATTTCTTCTCAAATGGGTTTTTTTTGCGACTTCTGAAACGTCACAGAAAAAAAGTTATAGTGAAAATTACACGATGACCTGTTTGGAGCAGCGAAACCCTAGAATCCAAAGCTCTGATACCAAATGTTATGAAACCAGCTCAAGAAAAGATAGAAAAGATAGATCAACACCTTAGAATTCAGCCTCTTCGAGGGGGAAACCTCCTTTACATTACATAAATGAACAATTCTTGGATGATACAAATGACAAAACCTCCTTTCTATATATAGGAGTCTAAGGAGTCACAATATAATCCAGCCGACCTAACAATAATAATATAAAGCCACAAAAATAACAATAGAGGGATTCTATGGGGCACAGAAATAACAATATGGGGGTAATAGGGGCACAACAATATAAATAAGGGGTATAACTACAATAGTAATGGGGTAATCACTAGTATTATAGGGACCCAACATAGCCATGGAAGAAGATATGGATTCCTTAATGCATAACCAGACTTGGGACTTAGTCAGGTTCCCTGCAAGGAAAACTACATTGCAGAATAAATGGGTTTACAAGTTAAAGGAAGAAGATGGAGGAAAACAAAGGTACAAAGCTATACTTGTGGTGGAGGGGTTTTCACAGAAGAAAGGTATTGATTTTGATGAAATATTTTCTCCTGTTGTTAAAATGACTTCAATCAAAATTATTTCAAGTCTAGTAGTAGTTGAAGATTTGCATCTTGAGTAGTTAGATGTAAAGACAACCTTTCTCCATGGGGATTTGGAAGAAGAGATATATATGCAACAGCCACAAGGATATGAGGTGAAAGGGGAGGAGAAACTAGTGCGCAGGTTGAAGAAGAGCTTGTATGGGTTAAAACAGGCTCCAAGGCAGTGGTATCTAAAATTTAACAAGTTTATGTCTGAACAAGGTTATACTAGATGTCACTCTGATCATTGTGCTTATCTGAAAAACCAAAATGATGGCAGCTATATTATATTGTTATTGTATGTGGATGACATGCTTGTTGCAGGGTCTAACATGTAGGAATTAAATGTGCTCAAAATAAAATTGGAAAATTCATTTGCAATGAAGGATTTGGGAGTTGCAAAACAAATCCTTGGTATGAGAATAAATAGAGACACGAAAAATCGCAAATTAACATTGTCTCATAATGAGTACATAGAACAGGTGTTGAAAAGATTTAATATGCACAATGCAAAACCAATTATTACACCTTTTGCTAGCAATTTCAAACTTACTAAGGAAATGTGCCCAAAGACCCAAGAAGACATGGATTATATGTCTAAAGTTCCATATGCATCAGCAGTTGGAAGCTTAATGTATGCAATGGTTTGCACAAGGCCTGATATTTCACATGCAGTGGGAGTTGTAAGTAGGTACATGAAAAATCCAGGCAAGGATCATTGGATGGTAGTGAAATGGATTCTCAGATATTTGAAAGGTACCACTAATGAAGTATTATGCTTTGGTGGTTCAAACATTTATGTACAGGGATATGTTAGTGCAAATATGGCAGGTGACAGAGATAACATGAGGAGCACTACAGGATATGTATTTACTGTAGGTGGAACAACTGTCATTTGGGTTTCAAAAATCCAAAGTGTTGTTGCACTTTCAACAGTAAAAGCACAGTATGTTGCTGCTATAGAGGCTAGTAAAGAAATGATTTGGTTACAAAGGTTAAAGGGTGAATTGGGTAAGAAGCATGATATGGGCACGTTATACAGTGATAGCCAAAGTGCCATTCATCTTGCAAAGAACTCAGCATTTCATTACAGGACTAAACACATGCAGCTCAAGTACCATTTCATATGATCAGTGTTGGAAGATCGAGAGTTAAAGCTAGAAAAGATACACACTAGCCAGAATCCCGTAGATATGCTAACAAAAGTTGTAATCAGGGAGAAACTGAGAATCTGCTCAATTTCAATTGGTCTTCAAGTATGATGAAGAAGATGAGAAACAACCAAGTCCAAAGAGGAGTCATTGTCTAGCAAATGAAGCAACGATGGAGTTGCTATAATCAGTCTCCAAGTGGGAGATTGTTGGGTGTGGAGCCTGATTATCTTTTTTATTCAAAGATATCACCGCATTGGACCCCAGTTCGAAATGGGGTAGCAACGTTGCCCGTAAAATATTGCTGCAGGGGGGTCCAAGGGGGGCGGCTATGACCTTTGGGGAACCCCCCCTGGTGGGGTTTTCGGGGGTAGCACCCTCAAAGCTAAGAATAGATGTAAAATTTCCTTGTAAAAGTATAGTAATTTCTATTCAATCTAGGTCGTTCATTGAGCGGAGATATGATGGAATTGTATCGCATATACGTATATCTGTATTCCTAGAGAGAAAGAGAGAGGAGATTGAGAGCGAAGAGAATGTTACAGTATATCTATTGTAGGTTGTATCTCTTTAGTTTGCTAGATAATATAAAAGGAAGGACTAGTTGTTTCTCCGTGGACGTAGCCCAAACTGGGTGAACCACGTATATTTGTGTCTCTCTTGTTTTATGCATTTTCTGTGTTTATATTTCTGCAATATTTTATGAGTTCCATTGCTCTGTAATATACAATTTTCTAACATTTCATTGCTATGCTAACATGCATCCATATAACATTATCTCATAAATGTCGTGATCATGGGTAAATCTACTCATGTATAACAGTCACATGTAATTCCTTCGATCATTCTCATTACTAGAAAATTCATACAATTTATTTCATTAGCTAAATGAACTTAAAATAGACAGCGAAGAAATAAAAATACGAAACATTCCATGCAATGAATCCCACTAAAACATCACTTAGGGAGGAGCACCACCACCCAACCATGAATCACCTTTTATTCTCCCCAAGTTGAAGACCTTGCCCAAGGATCAATTGTCCTTAATTGATCAATGCATTGGGTATTTAATACCCTCTTTCATGACTTAGTTACCATTAGCAACATCCCACTTTATGGATTTTTCCATTTTCCTACGTATTTTACGGAAAAGCTCGTCTTTATCTACCATGACGCTTTTCCACATAAAATCTTTCCTTTATCTCCCACAAATATTTTATTTTTGATGGATCTTTATCTCCCATCCATTCGATGGATCTGCAATCCATCCAAGCTTATCTAGAATCACATCTAGAAGCTTTATCATGAAATATTCATCTTTATTCCATTCCTCATGGGATTTGGCAAGCATCTCCTCTCTCTTGGTGCTCCTCCCTCCAAGTGATTTATTTTATTAATTTTTTAAAACACATTTTGTTTTCATATTACATATCACCTAGATTTCCTTAGCTTAGGTTTAGAATAGTTTAACCCACAAAGGAGGGTATCAAACCTAGCTTTCCTCAGCTTAGGTTTACAATATTTAAAACACAAGGAAGGATATCACACCTAGATTTGACTTAGATTAGGTTCACAATAATTTAGTACCCAAGGGAGGGGTGTTATAAATGCCGTATGGATGTGAGAATCTGCCATCAAATGCCTCCAAAGTGTTCGGGGACTAGTTAAGAGAAGGACAGGTGATGGCTTTCCAACACGAAATAGACATGATGTAGGTAGAAGCACCTTAATAAAAAATACTCTGATGGATCTTCTATCCTTTTATAAGAACATGTATCAGAAAAGAAATATGGTGAGAAATATGAGGCACGTTGTTTTCAAGATCAAAGGTAGTCAGAATCAAATTAGAAGGATCAATAACACCTATAGCAGACAATAGTGAGTTCTTCTGCATTGGACAGGATTGAAGAACCTCCAAAGCAGATATCATTGAAGGTTCCTCAACTAAATCCTCAATAATATTGTAGTGTTGCGTAGCTCTAGTAGTTGGATTAAAAGATGATTTTCGAAGAAAACCCTTGGGAGGTGGTCGTATTATGGACTCATTGTTCGGGCACTCAATATGGAGCAGACTAGAACTGGATGGAGTAGAAGTAGAAGTAGAAGGGGTATCGATGACTTATTTTTTCACCATCTACTTATGCGTGTTTTGATAGTCCTTAATTTGAGTAATAATCGAGATAGGTGATGAACCTTGCGTCATGAAAACCTGGGAACCTGAGGAAGAAGAGGATTGCAGTTGGTATACCAACTGCATTTGCTGAGATGGAAAAGGTTATTTTAAGACAATTGGGGTCCCTTTCAATAAGTTATTAACTTCAGAGATTCGGGGACAATCCTTGGTGTAATGATCTTCCTCACGAATGAGGCAAGGATATTTTGGCTTCATTTTAGAAGCATCATCAGCAGATTATTTAGGAGGGTCATGTTTTGGGGCGTCGAATTTGGCATTACAGTTTCCCTTTTTCTTACCTTTAGAGGCCTTATCTATTGCGGTAGACTGAGCAACATGTACCTTAGAGGTTTTTCCAGGACTGGATGAATTCTTCGAAGGATTATTGGAACCTATGTTTGAGACATATTTATGCTTCGAAGAAGCTTTCATGGAAGTATAAGACAAGGAACCAATCACACCATCCATAGGTGGTACATTATGCTGTTAGATCCAAAGATGGCCTCGAAGCATCATGCAACATCTCACACAACATGCCAATTTGTGAGTAGACTAAGTCTGGATACTGGGCACAAGTGATAGCTTGTTTCTTTAGTGACACATCGACCCATAGCTATATCTTTAGCAATCTTTCTAATGAATGATTTTTTGAACCATTCCGTCAACAACTCATCAACAATCTCGAAGTTAATGAGGTGACGTTGATGTCTCCATTCATGGATATTATCAGAAATATGGGTCATGGTGTCTCGCTTAAGGGATGTAAGAAAATGGGTGCAAATTTCATATCGAACCCGCAATTGGAAGTCAGTGAGGAAGGCCATAGCCAGAGAGTTGAAGTCAACATAGGTACCTCGAGGCACATCGATATGCCATTTTGCAGCAACACCTGTGAGAGTTCTCTGAAAGAGGTGAAAATGGATTGAATTGTCAACATACGAATTGGAGGAGCACCATAGGTGATATGTCATCACATGGCCTTGCACGTCCTCCTTAGCCTTTCCTTCAAATTTGGGGTGATTTCTTTGAATTTTAGTTGGAACTAAAGGTTAGCAAGGTGAATGAAGAATGGGATCATTCATGAGCCTCGAGAGATCGGGAAACTCCAACGTAGCCAAGAAAGGAAATTGCGTGTTAAATGACATATAGGTCCTTTGAGGAGACCCAAACTGTGAATTCCATCATTGCTGGTAAGGATTTTGGCCCCATAGTGGATGATTTTTTCCATCCGGGACCTACATTTGTCCCCACTAAGGGTTACCTTAATGATCAGGTGGATTTGGTCTAGGTTATGTTTGATATTAACCCACCATAGATCACTATTAAGCAATGTACATGACATACAGGTTATAAGGCTGCTAAACCTATTGATACTCAACAAAAGGAGAGTGCCCCTACTACTGCAGGAGTTCACCTTGGGCTTACGAAGGTTGACCTTGTTGATACGCATATTGAGATTGTTGGTGCCAAGGTTGACCTTGTTGCTGCAAAGGATGACTTTGTTGTTGTAAAGGTTGACCTTGCGGCTGCAAAGGTTGGACTTGTGAGGAAAAAGGTTTAGTATACTTCTGAAAAAACTAAGTTTGTAGCTACAGAGGCTTTTGCGACTGCGGCGAAGGTTGCTCCTGCTGCTGTAATAGTTTCTCTTGTTGCTGCAAAGCTTTCTCTTACTGTTACAAATATTACCCTTGCTATTGTGAAGGTCACCCTTGCTACTTCAAAGGCTGTCCTTATTGCCGGAAGGGTAGATAGACAGTTATTTGGGTTATACTGTGGGGTTATTAATAATTCCCAAATTTAATCTGACCATATCCACCAGGAATAGTAGATTGATCAGGCTGGACATAGGTTCCTACTTAAGGAATGTAAGACGAATTAACCAAGGCTTGCGAACCATATGGGACATAATCCTGTTGGAGTGGAATCTAAGCCATATAAGGTTGCTCATATTGAATGCTACCTGGCTCGGATGGACCAATAGGGTTAGGAATACTACCATAATAAAGTTGATTAAATCCAACCATGTGAGTTTGTAATCTAGTCACATTAGTTTCTCCTGACACAAGATGAGTATTCGGATCTTTCCCCTTAGGCGGTGGCACATTCCATCCACTCAACAGAGGGGTAGAAACACTAACTGAAACCTGACCTAAAATAGTTAGTTGAACCAAAAGATTTGGTTGAAACGACGAGTTACACTGTGACGGAATCCTAGGTTGAACAGGAACTGAGGTGACAACAATTTGTATAGAATTTCAAGAGGGCACACTGGGAACGAATGGAACTAATTTAGGCATGGCATTAGATGAAAAAATTGGAATTTGGTATAATGATGAAGAACTGGGCGTTCCTAAAACGAATTTCACTAAGGTGGGATAACCATGTGGAAGCAAAGGGCCACTAGTTTCAGGGAATGTGTGAGATGAAGTTCTTCCTACAAAAGGAAAAAGTTCAGGAGGAAATTCATAGCCTTGCTCCTCATGTACCTGAGGAGTGTGAGTCACGGAAAATTTCGGATGACCTTGAGGAGAGTTTAGTATATCACCCTCTGACTCCATAGATGGAAACAACTAGTGACAACGAATTTGAGTCGTGTGAGGAGATAACTCTAGAGGAATACAAGGTTGATTGTATGGACTGTAAGGAAACTGAGGAGATATCACAAAAGAATTGAATAACAGATTCAGTGGATGAATAGTAGGCCTCTGTGGACTCTCAAGAGTCTACAGACTCTGAGGTGTCTGAATAGGATTATCAGGGGTATCAGGATCAGATTCTTGAGGGGACCAAGAATCCGATGGGGGTGGACGATAGAGGTTGCATACTTGGAATAATCCCTAGTTTAAAACCCTGCTCTTCAAGGGACTAAGGAATTTCCAGATAAACTCCTTAGGAGGACCCTTTAGTATCGACAATGAAGGGGAACTGTGAGATAAGCTTAGTGGTTCACGCATGACGACTTCCTCTCAAGTCAAAAAAATAAAATGAGATTGATTGAGGGCTTATTAATCTTGAAATTAACAAGTAATTACTTGATTTTGGTCCAAGAAGAAAATTCTTAGGTTCGACATGTTGATCATGGGTAGTTATTTTTAGAAACAAAGAAATTGCATTTTCATCTTTTAAGTGTCAAGAAAAGGATGAAAAGGTGACTCTAGTAACTTTCGACGGTTTTGTGAGCTTGAAAGGACAATTTTTTTCGATGATATTTTCAAATTTAAAAAGTCATAAAAGATCGAAAGGACTACTCACATGAATCTAGGTAAAAGGAGTACCAAGTAACCATGAACTGCAATATACACCTCAGGAAATAAATTTACCAAGGAGATGACATACGTGCAGGCAATATCCCTGAATTTTGTGTTCAATGTATCACGTTTAGAGGGCGGAAGACTCAACTTCTTATGGATAAAGGTTTGTAACCTACAGGGGTCTCCTATTATATACACAATGGTATGGGGAGCACAAGTTTATGCTAGCACTGTCTAATGCCAAAGAAAATGAAAACTATTAGTTTTTAAAGACATTGAAACACGTCTCTAACCTAGACCACTAAGTATGAATGATAATGTTTCAAATACTCCTTAGATTAATTGATAGATTTTAAAGTTGATATTCAAATTATGATTTGATTTCAAGGCCTTAACGATGTTACCTATTCCTAAAATGCAACAACATGACGAAATGAAATCCTTCAATTCGATGAAAGCTATCTATGTAAGGAAGAAGATCACACATATCATGAATCAAACCAAACACAAAAGTGCATCCATGACAATTTCTGATGCTAAATGAAAAACATGAAATGTAATCTTTCATTTCACAACAAATCCAATTCCCAAAAGCGTTTTTAAAGTAATCTACCATAAAATGCAATGATGCTTTTTTATTTTTCACTTTGGTGCAATTAATCTAATCTACTACAAAAAGTAAAAGAGAATGCAAGCAAGCCAACAAACATGAAAATCTCTTTCATATTAATGATTTCAATGCAAGGAAAAATGCTTTGAAAACTATGAAAAGATAAACAATTTCACTTCCTCCTTTCGAAGCACAAACACAAAGAAAACACTTCCTTTCGATTCAAAAGAGACAGTCAATTTGCAATCTATTGTTTTTAAAAGAGACTTGAAGAAAATTTCACAATATCTACTCAATCTGACACTAATGAAAACAACTTAAGACACAAGAACCAAAAGTGATCTCCAAAGGATGTACAAACAAAAAAAAGACTCTTTAACACAGGTAATTGATCTCTAGTGAGAAGACCAACGAGTAGATGAAGGATGACATAGAAGACCTAAAAACCTTAAAAGGCTAATCAAACTTCAAGAATACTCAAGCCAATTTAAAAGGCAATTGCAATTAGACAATAAGAAAGTTAATTGTTGTCACACTGGTAAATTACTAGGAGAAGGAAAAAGGAACTAAAAACAAGAAGAGAAACCCTAAATTTCTTTAATTTTCACAATCATCACACCTGTGAAGGAAAAAGCATCGATCATCGCTACTACAATAAAAAAACCTGCGATATCATTGTGACTATCAGGGCTAAAAACATGACCAGTGAGAAAATCAAAGAAAAAACACAAAAACTTCAAGAGAAACTGAAATAAAAAACCTTCAAGCATTTACCAGAAAGTGAGGTGACTACAAACAAGCAATGAACTCTAAGAATCAATTGTTGATCAAACTCGTAAAAATAAAACTTGAAGAGAGGGAAGGAAAGGATCATAGGGTCCCCAATGGAGTCACCATTTTGTTGACAAGGTTAATCCTCTCTGTAGATGGAGCCAATATCTCTAGCCTACCGAGTGGGTCTAGCAACCGAGGTGACAATAAACTAGACATCTTCCTTGGTTATAATTGAAAAGTAGAACGAAAGAGATGTCCTACCTCATTCTGATACTATTTTGATTTCCTTTGTTGAGGGCCTCAAACCGCTCATTTCACGAACTTGTTCTTGCTTCTCTCAGGGTTTGTGCACCTACACAAGTGATCAAGAGACACCAAAGCATTCCAAAACCAATAACAACCTACTTAATTGATCAATGAATGTCGAGCTAAATAATACATGAACATATATATTTTGGGAAGACGAAGCAACAATTATATATTATTGGGAAATAAAGGGAAGCTTACAACCAAAGCCTTGATGTTGAAAGGCTCTCCTTGAGTGGTAATCCAAGTCCAAGCCAAGAACTCTCCAAGTACTCCTTCTCCAAGTCTAATGAATAGCCTCTAGTCACAAGCTTAGCATAAGCATGCAAATAGACATAGGCCAACCATTTGGGAATGGGAGAAGAGGAGTCTGTAGGCTGGGAGAGGGAGTTAGGACTTCTCCAAAGATAGGATTAGGCCCTTATCTCAAGGTGGTAGCTCATTGGGATATGACAAATAGGTCAAGTTCATAGGGTTCCACCTTATCTATATGAAGCAACCTTGACTTCGTCGATGCAGAATCTTCTAGATCACGAAGCTTCTCATCCTCTTTGGGAAAATTACCTTTTCGCAATCATCGCGGGTATGCAAGGGAATAAAGAGATGCCATCATTGGTAAAACACAGTGCAATGGGAGACCATTGTTGTTTTAAGCCTCATAAGAGTGATGATTCTCATTTTAGGGTTTTAAGAGCTATTTCTTCAGGGAAAGCTCAAGACATTTTCCAAACAAAGTCTTTGAAGGAATCTGAGTTGTATACATGGATGGGTATACTGTATAATGGTCATGTTTCAGGCACTTTGGGTATGTCACGAGGAAGTGCAGGAGGCGCGACAAAATATTGTGTAACAGTACTACTCAGAAGCTCGTGTATTATAGTTATGTGTTGAATTATGAAGAACACCCTTAGGTGGGTGATATATTGGCTTTGAAGGATTATCTCTTGTGAGAGGTATAGAGAGTGCAACAATGATGACTGTGTCCTTAGAATAATAGCTCTACTTAGGAGTTTCATAAGACTTAGATCTTGTAGGAAATTTAACTTGTTCAGTACAGACATAAGTGCATATTCTTTGGGACCGTTTTGTTTCCTTCCATTCTATCACGAAATGGTGGAGGAGATTTTGCTACCATGTTGTGGTTGGGTGAGGAATAAATTAGTCAATATGTCCGAACTCTGGGTGGTTGCTAGTGGTACAAGAAGATAGTGAACTTCATCCATACATGAGAACTCATGATTCAAATGATCCACGTGGAAAATTTTAGAATGGAATTTAAACTTATGATGTTCCTCATTTTTTCCCTCACCCTAGTTGTGTTGGTTTTGAGTAGTTCTCTAAGAAAGTTTGGTGTTATTATTTTGTTTATTATTTTCCTTTTTACAGTCAAGTTGTTGAGGATTACTTGGATTTGTGAACTACAGCATGAGAACCTCAGTGACGTGCTTAGAATATCGTGCTTGTTGAGAACCAGATACACTTGTTGGGGAGGGATGTAACAATCAATTTCCCTAGTTGAGCAGTAGGCTAGCTCACAACATAGGAGAAAATGGAACCAATGAAAACATTAGAATATTGTCCTACTTTTGGTAGTTGGAGATCATACAAAGGTTGAGGAGTGATAGCAATGACATCGTATAATTTTATCATTGAGAATAAATCGAATCAAGATGTTGAACATGTAGAATGACATGCTTCTTAGTAGCTACCATGACCATGATGACATCCTTGGCTATAGGTGGAAATAAGGATCTTGTAAACCAGTACCAAGTACATCCGTACAATCATAGAAATTTCAAAACATAGAAAGTTGAGTGTACCTTCTAATTGAGGAGGTTGTTATTTGGTGCAGCCAGGTTGTTAGATCCACTAGAATTCCTCACTCCTTTCCTTCATATGCCCAGAACCTACAAAAATTCAAACATTAGATCTACCAAACCACATATGCTGCATGATCCATTAGCATGAATACAATTGAAATATTTTGTATCACATAACAAATACAACAGTAATAAGTATTATTAGAAAGGAATTGTATTTTCATTAACAAATCATAAAATATATTCATGGCTTTAGAGAACTCCTCAACTTGAAATTTTGCACTCATCGTAGATTAGAGATAGTAGTATCCAGACACACAAAAATATATTAGAACTGTCTCACTAATTCTGACTAATGACATCTAATTAGATCAAAATCTAGCAAGATCTAATACAGTTCAAGCCCCTTTCGTTTTGTATGGGTAGGATCATATAGGTTCATTCTATCCTTTGGGAGAATGTATATAGACACATAGGGGCATGAGAATTTAGGAAAATTATACAATAATGAACGCACAACCAACTCATACAAAAGTAGGCCAGGTTGATCTCCTTGAGAATGGAAAAGTCCAAAACCTTTTTCTCAATTATAAGCGTTTTATGAATTATAAAATAATTATTATTTCATAATTATGAGATTGTGACAAAATTATTATGAGAAGTCAATCAATTATGTAATTTCACCCCTTTAACATGTAATAGTTCTCTCGTAAGACCCATATAATTAAAAGGAAGGCTGAAAGCAGATGCATGATGGTGAGAAACTGGGGTATGTTCAACTTGGACCTTTTTCACTATAGTCGAGTGGAAAAAAAAGTTATAACAAATGTTTATCATATTTTTATAAAGCATTGTATAGTATAAATATGTAGTTTTTTTTTCAATATTATTAATTTTTAAAATGAATAGTATTGTATTAAGGTTTCAAATATAATATCTATTAAATTGGAAATATAATATTAATATTTTAGTTAAAAAACAATTTTGGAATTGTTCAATGATAAATTTTTATTAGTCAAGGATGGTTTCAATGGTTGTGATATTTTGGTTCTACTACAAAGTTGTTACCTTATCCCTTAACATTATATTAAACTTAATTGTCATAAGAATCTATAATATTTTAGTTATTATCAAATTAGGATCATGATGGATTTTTTATCATTAAAAAGAATCGTATCCCTTTCGGAGGCAATAATGGGTCTAGAAAGCAAAGATGGTAGCTAGGAAACCATTGGACATTTTTTCTGAAATTGTATTGCAACATAATGGTTCTCCTCATGCTATTTTTTTTATTTTTTTATTCCAATATGATATATTATCCAAGTACTTTCTTATTGTCTTAATAATGGTATACATTTTCATCTAGATACCTTTAGAGGTAATCAATTTGACGGTGTATCACAAATCTATGGATTTTCATTATTGATACTACATTCAAATTAGTTGTATTTTCTCTTCTCAATTTTGATCGAGAAATATTTTTCATGGCCAACATATACTCCTATAATAACATCTCTAAAACAAAGATAGTAGATTATATCTTCCTTTGTCAATAAACAAATTCAACCACATAAACTTGAAAACTGAAATAAGAGCAACATTGTATCACTTTGATGCTATTAGAATTCCTAATGCATCATGGTTGATCTATGAAAAATTTGTTATGGTGGATATTTAGGAAGACATGTAGTGCATCTACCTTTCTGTATTTCATAAAGGAAAGGAGAAGCCTAATCTTATCCTAGAGTTCAACATGAGAAATATGCTAGCAACATGACACAAACTTTTTTTTGGAGTGGATTTCCTTCAATTTTGACTCTCATGGAGGCTAATTATTACATGTTAACGTCATAAAAAATATCTTGAAGTAGTAGTTAATATGGTATAAAATCCCTTATGAAATGTAAAAATGCATATACAATGAGAAAATATATATTAAATATTTGTTAGATTAAAATTCTAAGTGTACATCTTACATCAAAGTTGTTTTGAATCATATCAACCCATGGGGGTTTCATTGGGGGAGAAATACCATACCAAATGGGTTCATATTGGGTGATATATATTGAGGGAAAAATGACATAATATATTGAACATATAGTAGGGGGTAAAGGGTTTTTATACTCGCGGGTATAAAAAATTGAGCTCAAAGTTAAAATATAAAGGGGTATAAAAATGTTAATGAAAAAATGGATACATATAATATCTAGTGAAAGTATGATTTTTTAAACTGGTACCTTGTATTGTTTTCATATTGGCAGGGGCTTAAGTAATGTGATTTTTATAGGTACTTTCCAATATGTAGTCAAATTAAGGGTATTGTTTAGTATGCCACGAACACATGCAATATGTCAGAGTTTCATTGAGTGAAGGTTGCGTGTACCAACCATCATAATCAAGAGAAATGATGGAATTTCGAGGCGGAATATGCTTTTTCAAAATTTCTTCCTTTCAAAGTGGATAAGAGAAAATAAATTTCAAAATATTTTTCCTATCATACGTCAACATTCAATACTTAAATGACATGTAGGCCTTGTAATGAGTGACATATAATGAGGACGACCAAACATGCGAACTGAATTTCTTCATATGTTGTATGTAAAAATATATTTTAGGCTAAGGGAACTTAACTATGTGTGAGTTTGGATAGGCTAGAAAATAAAATAGGAAAATGTGGCCTTTTTTGAGACATTACTGAAGAACATGGCCAATGAATATTCTCTTTCCTTAAAATAATCTCTAGTTGTACAATTAGTCAAGGAGGTGTTAAAAAGTAATTCATGGATCATTATAAAATGGTCAAATCATCATAGAGCAAGGGTAGAAGCCAACATAAAAGTATATATGTAAACTATCATGGATATTCCATTGAAATAGTTCATCATAATAAATCTTATAGAATTCCAAAATATTAGATTACAGAAATATATTTCCATGTATTACAAATTAATTAATTACAATATTTATTTGAAACTATGAAATAACCAAAATAACAAGTGAAAATAATTGTCTCACAAAAACATGATATAAAAAAATAAATACAATATTTATCCTGGAAAACCATTATGGGATAGAACCGAGCTAGAAGTTGAGGCCTATCATCTTCTCTCTTTTCTTTAATTATAAAAGTGAGCACATAAAGACTGCACATTCCTATAGTTTTTTTTTTTTTTAATATTTTCACATGAAAATCGACCATATATAGAATCCTCCTCTATTTCGCTCAAAAAATACCAGTACTAATTATTTTTCTCGACTAAATAAGTGCAATGAAAAAGAATGGAACATTTTTCCTCATGGTGATCAATTATTTAACATAGTCTAATAACCTTCTAGGTTTAAGGGTTTAGCTCCCTCATTTTATTATGTAACTCACTCAAAAAATAGAAGAAGAGATAGATCAACGACTTCAAAATCAGCGTCTTCGATGGGGAAACCTCCTTTACATTACACAAATGAAAATTTATTTCATGATTCAAATGAAAAAACCTCCTTTCTATATATAGGATTCTAAGGGGTCAAAATATAATCAAAGTCGACATAACAATAATAATAGAATGGCACAACAATAACAATAATGGGCTTCTATGGGGCACACTAATAACAATATGCGGACAATAGTCGCACACAAATAACAATAAGGGGCTACAATGACAATAGTAATGGGGGAATCACTAGTATTATAGAGGCCTAACATGCCCCTCTACTTCACAAAAGTTTTGTCCTCAACGCTTGAGTAGTTATGGCTTTTTATGTATAAAATTGTCATCCTCCCATGTCGAATCTTCAGCGTGTAAGTTCATCCACTTGATGAGATACATT
This sequence comes from Pinus tabuliformis, assembly GCA_031772625.1. Lineage (NCBI taxonomy): Eukaryota > Viridiplantae > Streptophyta > Pinopsida > Pinales > Pinaceae > Pinus > Pinus tabuliformis. Next base: position 410,816,448 of record CM062810.1, on the reverse strand, counting down.
GAAATTGATCTGTTTCGTAGTTGTAGAGTTCTTGTCTATGTGACTGCGTTAGGTTCCAATACGACTTTTCCTTCCTCGTCATGTTCTGGAAATATTGTTTGAATTGGGAGGTTGTGACCTATAACCTTCTTTAAGTATGAAACATGGAAAACTGGGTGCACCCAGGAAGCTGCAGGAAGCTCCAATTTGTATGCCATGGTACCAATATTTTGCAACAACTTGTACGGACTATAATACTTTGGTGATAATTTATTACCCTTCTTATCTTTCTTGAGGTACATTTTTTTATATGGCTCTAGCCGTATAATTACCCTGTCACCCACATCAAAAATTATTTCACTTTGTTGTTAATCTACTTGTTATTTCATTCTATTATGTGCAAAATCTAGGTTATCCTTTAAGCGTTGGAGAACCTGTTGATGATGCTAAATGTAATCTTCAAATGCTTGAACCTTATAGATTTTTGTTAACTATGATGTGATGGACAGTGTATGATATCCATAAAGTGCCAAAAATAGGGTCATTTTTGCTGGAGTATGGAGCAAAGTGTTATACCACCATTTAACCTAAGGCAACCATTTGACCCATTGTGTCTGTTTATCAATTAGAATCAGACGAAGATATCCTTCCAAATATTTGTTTATTATCTCAATTTTCCCATTAGATTTAGGATGATAAGATGAGCCATGAACTAACTGAGTGCCAAGACAATAAAATAATGATGTCGAAAAATTTCCAGTGAAAATGGGATCTTTGTCATTCACAATAATCTTTGGGTTTCTATGTATCTTTTGAATTGTTTCCGTAAATGAAGTAGAAACTGTACTAGCTTTAAATGGATGAGATAATGTGCAAAAGTGTGCATACTTGGTAATTCTACCAACTACCACTATGATGACACTCTTTCCTTCAGACTTGGTTAAACATATGCTAAAATACATTGAAACCTCCTCCCAACGTTGACATGGAAAGGATAAAGGTTGTAATAGACCCATGCTCTTAATTGTTTCAACTTTATTTTGTTTGAAAACCAAACATTCTACCACAAACTTTTGAATATTAGATTTAAGATCATCCCAAAAAATTCCTTCTTAACCCTGTGGTAAGTTTTTAAAAATCTTGAGTGCCCTCCTAAGGGAGAGATATGCAATTTCATAACAATTTTTTATTTGAGTTTGGAATTCTTACAGAGGTATACATGATATTTTTACCATAAAAAATAATTTTTCCAGATAAATGTATCAGAAGTACTGAGATATTATTGTAAATTTTGAATTAGTACCCACACTTCTTTGTCATTATTCCATTCATCGCTTGCTTTGTTTATCTACTATTGTTGGATAATAGAAATGGCACAAAGCAATGCTTCCACATCATCATATTTTCTTGAGAGTGCATTTGCAACAACATTTTTCTTCCCGTTTTTGTAGACGGTTTCAAAGCCATAACCCAACATATTTTTGACCAATTTTTGTTTCTCTTCTCAATATAATATTTGTTCTAAAAAGTATTTAATACTATCATGATCCGCTTTTACCTTGATTTATCTTCCCATTAGGTAGGGTTGCCATTTCTTAAGTGCATATACTATTCCCAACATTCCATTCCCAAAAATAGCTTTGTGTAAATACTTTCCTTTGATTAGATGACTTTCGAAAGAAATGGGTCTTTCTTCTTCCATTAAAACAACACCAATTCCATTTCCTGAGGCATCACATTCCACAATAAAGGTTTTTCTGAAGTTTGGCGTATCTAAAACAAGTGCTCGGTACATTGCCTCTTTAAGATGTTCAAAGGCATTCATTGCTTCTCGAGTCCATGAACATGCATATTTCTTCAATAATGTTGTTAGAGGTGTTATTATTCTACCATAATTCTTAACAGACTTGTGATAGTACCCTATCTAGCCGAGAAATCCTCGGAGATGCTTTATAGATGTGAGGATTTTCCATTCCTTAATGGATTTAATTTTGATAGGATCTACCTTAACACCTTCATGAGATACAATATAACTGAGATATTCCACCTCTTTTACTCCAAAGAAACATTTGGATGTTTTTTCATATAATTGTTTCTCCTCCAATAGTTTGAGCACCCCGTGAACATATTGAACATGATCCTTCCAAGACTTGTTGTAGATTAGTATATCATCAAAAAATACTAACACAAATTTTCTAAGGAAGGGTTTGAAAATGGAATTCATCAAACCTTGAAATGTAGAAGGTGCATTGCTAAGGCCGAAAGGCATGACCAAAGATTCATAATGACCCTCATGAGTTCTAAATGTCATTTTTAAAATGTCTTGAGTCTTCATTATAATTTGATGATATCCTGAACGAAGATCCAACTTGGTGAAGTAAATTGATCCATGAAATTCATCCAATAATTCATCAATGATAGGAATGGTAATTTTATCTTTAATAGTGAGCCTTTTGAACTCCCTATAATCGAGACACATGCTTCATGCTCCATCCTTCTTGTGCACCAATACTACTGGAGCAGAGAAATAACTTTGACTAGGTTGAATTATACCAACCTCTAGCATTTCTGCAAGCATTAGTTCAATTTCACTCTTTTGGGCATAGAGATATTTGAAAGGCCTAATGTTTGGAGGAACACTTCTTGGAATCAAATGAATAGCATGATGATGATCAGGAATAGGCGGGAAGTCTTTGGTAGTCTCAAATACCTTGGAATGATTTTCCAATACTTTTTGGAGATGTGGAGAAATAGATGATTTTGTTGTGGGAACCTCTAGCGAACATAATTGTGCAACTATGCCTCATTTTTATTTCTTTATAATCTTTTTCATGTTGTTAGAGCTTATTAGATTTCTCAGTTTCCATGTGATACCCCTTAATTCAACTTCCTTTCCCTCTAAGAAAATTTTCAAGAAAGGTTCTTGAAAATTAAAAGTTATCGTACCTAAATATTGTAGTCATTGGACTCTTAGTACGAGATCAACACCACCCATTGGAATGGAAAGAATTGGACTATTAAATACATATTCTCCCATAGATAGGTTGATATTATGGTACTTTCTAGAGCAATTTATGGTTCCTCCACTTGAAACCATCACTTGACACTCTGGTGCTAGATACAGGAAGCACTTCAATTCCTTGGTTATCTTACAATGAATAAAATTATTTGCACTACCTGAATCAATCAACACTATTACATTTTTTTTCTTTATATGTCCTTCTATCTTGAGTGTTTGAGGAGAGGTAATTCTGGCCAATGAATGACAAGATATGGTTTAGTGCATTTCTTCTTTCTCTAGGGTTTGTTCTTAGTTTATATCCTCCTCTTTTGAAGCTTCTTGTTCCTTTTCTTCCTGCTCTTCACAATCTATGTAAAATAATTTATTCTCATCACACTTATGACCTTTAGTGTATTTTATATCACAACTATAGTAAAGCCCTTTTGCTTTTTTTCTTCCAATTTTTTTGGTGTCAACCTTGTAGGTTGTGGAAGGCTAGGGACAATAACACTTCCATCTTTATAGTTGTGAGTGGTAGGCTTCCTCGTTGCCATAATTTTGCTTTCAATTTTTCTTGCCAAACTCAATGTCTTCTCTAATGAATTAGGTTCCCAAAGGCAAGCCTCATGTTGGATGTTATCCTTTAATGTTCCTATGAACGCATCAATCATATGCTCATCTCAAATACCTTTTATCCTTATATTCAATTTTTGGAATTCCTCAATGTGCTCCACCATTTAACTTTTTTGTTTGAGATTTATCAATTGGCTAAAAGAGGTGTTTCTTTTTGTATCCTCATAATGTGCTACCATTTCTTCTGTAAAAATTACCCAAGCGACAATTTGTTTACAAGAGAAAAGTCAGCAATATTGTACAAACTGATTGGTTCTAAATATAAAGTTGCAATGCGTACCTTTTGTGTGTTTTTCACATTATGGAGATCAAAATATTTATCCATTTGTAATATCCATGTTATGGGATTCTTTCCACGAAACTTCCTCATATCAATATTTTGAACATGATGGGTCTTCAATGCAACATTAGAGTCTATGAAATCATGACTAACATTTCTTTTGTTCTCATCCTTAGTTTCATTTACTACCCTTTTGCCATTAGTAAGCATTTATTATAGCAACTTTGTCAAATCTATCTTCAATTATTCCATGTTACCTTTAAGTTTTGCTTCTATATAATCCATCTTATCTTCCATGTCATCCATCTTAGCTTCGAGGTCATCCATCTTAGCGTCCATGCCATTAATATTAACTTTTGTGCCTTTCTTTAAAACATCCATCTTAGCTTTGATTACTTTTTGTGAGAGTGAAAATCGTTGCACTTGGTCTCATAATTTTGATATATCATGTTGCATTTCTCCCTCTTCTTCATGAGTCATGGTAGACCTTTCAGGTTGCTTACTAGGTGTTTCCATTTTCTTTCTTTGGGGCATGAATTAATGATGATTATGCCTCACTATGCCCTTTGAATTGCTTCAAACTATTTTTTCAAACCAACTCATGCAAATTTTAAAAAAACCTACACATCTTTTTTTGGTTTGTAGGAGATTGATATTGAATCTGTTGTATCTCTATAATTTCAGATCTACAAGGTCTGAAATTGTGTCCTATGGTATCTCTTTGTGTCCCCTTTCTAACCCCACTAGTCTGATCAATATTAGAGTCTTCAAGGAAGCGTTATGCCAAATCTCCCATGATGACCTGATTATAGACTAGTTTAGTAGAGCAGACTTGTACAACCTGCCACGTGTTACAATTTTGACCTTTGAACCTGAAAACTACAGTCTATCCTCTTTCTATAACTTCTAATGAAATTTCAATCCGATGCTCAGTGAGTAGGTTATGAGGATTTTCCCAGGATCACGTGTTTGGTTTGTATTTCGGGAGCCTAAAACAACCCTAACTTCCTTGGATCATATCTCCGAAAATATAACGATACAAGATATAAAACTTGGACTCGAGGTTCATCATGATTTCGGCTCAAATGGGTTTTAATTTCAATTTTATAAACATCATAGAAAAAAATCATAGCGAAAATGCCATAATGACCTATTTGGAGCTGCAAAACTCTATAATCAAAAGCTCTGATACAAAATGTTATGTAACCAACTCACAAAATATAAGAATATACAGATCAACGACTTCAAAATTAGCCTCTCTTCGAGGGGGGAACCTCCTTTACATTACAAAACTGAACAATTCTTGGATGATTCAAATGACAAAACCTCCTTTTATATATATAGGAGTCTAAGGGGTCACAATATAATCAAAGACGACATAACATTAATAATATAAGAGCACAACAAGGGGTCATAATATAATCAAAGATGACATAACATTAATAATGTAAGGGAAAAACAATAAAAATATTGGGCTTTTATGGGGCACAATAATAACAATATGGGAACGACACACCAATAAAAATAAGGGGTTACAATGACAATAGTAATGGCAGAATCACTATTATTATAGGGGCCTAACACAATGTAATAAGGCTTTTAACCTTCTAGAATCCTTAGAGGGTTAAGGATTTAGCTCCCTAAATGTGATAAGGCTTTTAACCTTCTAGAATGTTGTTCAATATCTTCACCTCGATATTTTGACAATTAGAAGTGCCCTTAGGTGTACATCAATTTGGAGGATGGGTTTGTAAGTTAAAAAAAAAGGTTTACCCCAATAAATTCCATTATATTCCTAAAAATGACTCTAAATAGTTGTCAACAACAATTTTCAAAACTAGGCCCGCCACTAAATTCAAGCGTACAAATCTCCCCATTTATGGTACACCAAGCTTCTACTAAAGAGGAGAGGAAAATTTTCCTCTATCTTCATCTAAGAACACAAATTTATTTCCTTAGAAGTTATCCTTTCAACTCAAATATCACCCTTCCTCTCTCTTATATTTCCATACTTATACAAAAAAGTTTTTTCTCATAACTCTTCATTAGCATCTAGTTCTATTTGTGGTTGGGAAAGTAAGACCCGCCCATCCTCATAACGCACATTATTTATCAAAAATAAAATTTCACTTATCAAAAATAAATATTTCAAAAAATGTGTTAATAATTTAAAAATGAATAGTAAAAAATGCAAATCGAAAATTTAACACAACTAAACACTATTGTTGATAAATTTAAATTTAATTTTAGAAGGAAAATTTAGTTTTTTTAGGTTTAAAAAATAACATTTTTTTTCAAAAATTATGATTAATAATGTTGATTGAAATAATTAATAATCTTGATTTTTTAGTTTTTAATAACTTTGTAAAATATTATATCTTAAATATTTAAAAAAAGTTGTTAAAAAAAATTACCAAATTCATAATTGTAAATTTAATTATTGATACAAATTATTATAGATAAAACTAAATACCACCCTCACCTAAAAAATATATATTTATTAGCAAACCATTAAAAAAACATAATACAAAAAACTAAATTAACATAATACAAAATCTAAATTCTAGACATTGTTTCCTAAATTGTCACGTTTTTATTGAATAAGAAAACAAATAAATCTTCACCTTTAGTCATTAAGACAGGAGTAGTGAGTCCTATGTAAAATACTTTTTCTATCAAGTAAAATCATATGCAATAAAGTGTTCAATAGTGTAAAATATCATATCTTAAGTATTTAAGAAAAATATATAATAAAAAAGTTTACCAAATTCATAATTGTAAATTTAATTATATACTTAATTAATAATTTTGATCACTTAAAAAATGATATATTTATTAAGAAACTATCAATCAAGCAAAAAGAAACATAATGCAAAATCTAAATTCTAGACCGTGTTTCGTAAATTGATAAATTTTTATTGAATAAGAAAACAAATAAATCATTATCTTCAATCACTAAGACACAAGTAGAGAGTTTTAATGCATCTCAAAATAAAGTTTACCCAGAATTAATTTCAAAATGCCTCACAGTTTCTACGGAATAAGAAAGAAAATAAATTGTATCTTAAATCATCAACTTTCATAAAACTATTTAAATTATTTGAGATTATTTCAATATCTTATTGTAATATTATGCTTTACTAAATTCTAGACATATTATGTTAGTTTTCAAAGACATTATTTTCAACTACATAAATAAGTAAAGCTAAAAAAATATAGACAAAAATATCGTTTTCAAAATCTTGAAAATCGTTAAATAATATAATCATCGAATAACTAATTTATCTTGCAATTCGAAAATCAAAATTAATCCGACTGCGTCCAACGTCATTATCATTGTTTGAAGAAAAGTGAATAATAAGGGGCCAAATTTTTGAAGAAAATGGAAGAACCAGAAGAGGGCACACAGGGATTTGAATTTTCACGGTCCTGTTGACATCAGACTCCTTCATGATCATAGCTCACATGCATATACAAATATTGAAGTTGCCTTCCTTTTCCAGTCCTCATTGTTGTTATCATCATCTAGCTGAACCCCACTCAAGAACATAGCGATATATTTTTTTTTATGATCAACAATATATCCATTCAATTGACCTGAACCTCATCTTTTGAGGAAACCTCTGAGTCCTGACAGAAGTGACGATTTCGCTAGTAATAAGAAAATAAAAAAAGTGGGAAGTGACCCTGTAATTGCCTTCTATTTCTTCCAAATCAACCATTATTTGACTGAATTTGCAGGCAATGGACTTTGTCTATGCTTCAGGTCCATCAAAATACCAGCATAGAAGCAAAGTGATGCACCGATAGATAATATAGAGTCTTCTTCTGTGACGTTTAGCTACAGCGATGCAACGCCTTATGCTAAACTTGGGGCGATGGTGATAGGGCTGGAGCTTGGTCGCTTTCGGTTGTTGTTGGGGCTTTGTCACAGTACGAGTAGAATAGCACTGACCCATTTTTCCAGAACACAGCCTCCAATCTGCAATTGAAACGCCGGGTATGCCAGAGAGAATGAGCCGACTAACTGGAAGAGAATGGCTAAATGAAGGAATATTTGACGCACTAGGGTTTTAAATCTGATATTTCATCACGGTGGAGTGCCGTTATATCTGAGCTACGGGAATTATGCCCGTCAACTTAATCCCTCGGCTACAGTTAACTTGGTTCCATTAATGGCGGGGCTGTCGGTGGGAACGATCCATGGCTGCTCCTCGTTTCATCATCCCATACATTCCGGGATTAGGGTTTCTAAACTCGTGTTACTGATAAAACTTTTATTTTTTCATGGGAAGCTTTGTTTCTTGATTGCATTGCGGCACCGGAAAAGAATTCCGGGATTAGGGTTTGTAAACTCGTGTTACTGATAAAACTTTTATTTTTTCATGGGAAGCTTTGTTTCTTGATTGCATTGCGGCACCGCAAAAGAATATGGACATCCATGTATGGGACCGGGTAATTTATCTTGTTTTCAATGCGAATTCTCATATCACAAACACAATATCCAATTTCCCGATGATTCTTGCGACCAACGCGTAGATTGTTCCCACGCTTCCACCTTTTTCTCCATTCTGTTTTTCTCCCTTCATGAGCATACTGAAAACTAGACTTTGGGTTACCACAATCAATAAATAACTAACTGACATACATAACTAACCACCAACAAATCATCCTGGACAACACTATCTAAGAAATAATCTAAATATTCGCATCAGAAAGAAACACCCCCACTCCTCGTAAATTGTTCCCACACTTTGTTTCCTCCACTCATTGGTAAACAACTAATATAATGGTATCTTCAAACAGAGTTATGAGGCCACCGGATTGAAGAAAATGACTTATACGAAGCACTTAGTTCTTTAATAAAAATCACAACCCCACACTTGAACAAATCAAACCCCAAATTATACATAGTAGTAGTAAGCAACATATTCCATGCATTTGATGCATTTAAATCCGCATCATGCGGTTCAAACAATAAATGACATTATATATCACTTTTCACTACATGCACACCTCAAAAAGTGATAAAGACTTAGATAACTACACCCTTCGATTCTCCCAAACTTCCCTCAACAGATGATACAACAAAAATCAGCGACTGATTCCCGTTAGCTACTTTTTCCACGGGCACACTTGGATGGAGCAGCAAAAGATGGAAAGTGTGCATGTGGAGTTTACATCAGTCTACCAAGGGAGCTACAATATTTTATGTTTTGGAATGGTGACAAAGGATCAAATAACAAAGCCGAGGCCATGGCCCTACATGCCCTACTTATCTTCTGCTCTTTTATGGACATCGGCCCCATTAACATCTATGGGGACTCCAAAATAATCATAGAACTCGTGAAGGAGAACCAAAATATCAAAAATGACAGTCTTTCTGGATGGCTAGGCAGGATAAAATCCCTATGAAAGCCTTCATAGTTCCCTATCACACATATAAAGCGAGGACAAAATGAGCAAATGGATAAACTATCTAAAAAGGGCATGCAGTGTCCAGATGATAAGTGGCAACTATGTATCTTTGTAGATCATTCTACATTTGTCATACAACCTTTTTCTATGCCATGCATTTAAAAGGTCAAAATCTGGTATGCATCTGGTTCCTTTATTATGGAATAAGGTCTTTAATAGGGTCAGGCAATGCAACTACTTTTATACAGGGATATTTTCCATGTTTTGATAAGATATATAGACAGATCTCATACCGTATTATTTTCAAAATGGATGTAATTCTGCAAATACTTTCCGATTTGGATATTATGCCGGGGATATAGCCTTTACATATGTATATGGATCTTTTTTGGAATATAATAGAAGAACTATTCAGCTTTTTCCTCTGAAAAAGAAAAAAACTACACCGTTCTCTTACATTAGGGATGGAATTTGATGGAGAAATACATAAAGACTTAGATAACTACACTCTTGGATTACATTAGGGATGGAATTTGAGCAGGAAATACTCACTCATGGTGTGCCCTGAGGGAGTGAGCGCGGAGGAGAGTGGGGTGGGATGACGAGGTATGGATCGAGGGGTGCGGAGGGAGGTATGGATTGAGGGCTGGATTATTTTTTAATTTGTTATTATTTTTATTTTATTTTTTTTAATTCTATTTATTTATTTATTTTTAATTTTATTTTATTTGTTAACTTTTTTTTTTTTATTTTTTTTTTTTATTTTTATTTTTTTTTGAATTTAGATTTTTTTTCACTTAAATTTTATGTATTTTTTGAATAGTTTTTTTCCCTTCAATTATATGTATTTTTTAAAATATTTCATTTAATTTTAGTTTCTTTTAAATACATTTTTATGGTTATTTATTTATTTATTTGTCATGCATCATCGTTGGCGGTTGTGGTGGCGCAGCTAGGAGGGAGGTCAGACAGAGGGTCATGTGGGTTGCGGTGAGGTGAGGAGTTAGGGACGAAGGTGTGGGGATGGAGGGAGGCTCGGGTGGAGTGGGTGCATAAGAGACCGAGGTGGCAGAGAGAAATATTTTTTTTTATCTGTTTTTTGTTTTGTCGTCCCTTTTTTTGAATTTTGTTTTTATATTTTATTTCAATTTTTTTAAATTTGTTTTTATTAATTTTTATATATTTGAATTTTGTATTTATATTTTATTTCAATTTTTTTTAAATTTGTTTTTATTAATTTTTATATATTTGATTTTAATTTTAATTTTTTAAATTTTAATTGATTTTATTTTTTTTTAATTTTAATTTAAAATTTATTTTTTTTTAATTTAAAAAAATGTTATATATATTTTTATTTTTTTTTCTTTTTAATTTTACTAATAAATTTTGTTTTTTTTTTTTTACATTATATGGTTTTTTAAGATATTTTTTTATATTTGATTTACTCTTTGCCATGAAATAGCCCTTAGCCCTTGGCCACCCTTGGCCAGCTCGGCTACAGGGTGACATGGGAAGGAAGGGGTGGTCGGGTGGTTCGGAGGGTACGGTGGTGTGAGGACAGGAGACGGAGGGGTGAGGTGGTTGGGGAGGAAGGTAAGAGGGAGGGTCGGGTGAGTTGCCGAGGTATGTACAGGGGTGGAAAGGGAAAGTGGGTCGGGTGGAGTGTGTGGGAGAGAGGGTGGAGCGGAGCTGAGTAGTAGAAATTTTTTTTAATTTGTTGTTTGTTATGAATTTTTAATTTTTTTTTCTTTTTAATTTTAATTTTTTTAAATTTGTTCTTATTTTTAAATTTTAATTCTTTTATTTAAATTTTTTAGTTCAATTATTTTATTTTTTTTTATTTTTTTAAATTTTCTAATACTTTTATTTTTTTTTTAATTTTTTTTTAACATAAAAAAATTAGTTTAGATTTTTTTTTCCACTTAAATTATAAGTTTTCTTTTATATATATTTTCATTTTTTATTTATTTATTTTTTGTTTTGTTTTGTTTTGTTTTTTTTTTTTTTTATACAATTTCTTATATTTGATTTTTTTCCAATAAATCAACCCTTCACCATCCGTAAATGTTTGGGTCGTGGGCTGGGCTCGGAGTGAGGTTGGGGTTGGCTTAGAGGATAGGATGGTGGATGGGAGGGATGGTGTGGTTGGCGAGGGAGGTAAGAGAGAGGGTACGGTGGGTTGAAGTCGGGTGGGATGAGGTGTGGAGGTATATACGGACGGATGGGGAGGAACAGTGGGTCAGATGAGGTGGGGAGGTATATACAGAGAGCTGGCGAGGGACAGCGGGTCAGATGGGGTGCACGGAATAGAGGGCTAGGTGGCGTAACGCAGATTTTTTTTAATTTGTATTGTTTGTTTTTTTTAATTTAATTTTTTTATTATCATTAACTAAATTTTTTTATTTGATTTTTTGATTTAATTTTTTTATTTTTTTTTAATTTTAATTGATTTTAATTTTTTGTGATTTTTTTTTAATTTAATTTTTTTCATTAATTTTTTTAACGTAAAAAGAAAAGAAAAGAAAAAGATTTACATTTTTTTCCCATAAAATGTATGTTTTTTTAAATATTTTCATTTTGATTTATTTTCAATATTCATTTTTTGTTTTTCTTTTTTTAATTTATATATATATATTTTTTTAAACATTATTTTTTGTTATTTTTTACATTTGTATGGTTATTTTTTTCCTTTTAATATATTTTCTTATATTTGATTTTTTTTTTCATGAATCGACCCCTCGCCAACCCTCACTAGTTGGGCCTCAAGGTGGGCCAACAAATTTTAATTTTTTTAATTTAATTTAATTTAATTTAATTTATATTTTTTAACATAAAAAAATTAATAATAATAATTTTTTTTTGTTATTACAATTAACTCTTTTTCTTAAATTATGTCTATTTTTTAAATATCTTCCTTTTTTTATTTGTTTTATTTTATATTATTTTTTGTGTTTCAATTTTTAAATTTTATAAGTTAATTTTTATCATTGTATATTTTACAGTTTCTTTTTGTCCTTTCTATATAGTTTTTTATTCTTGGATTTTTTGTCATGTTTTTAAAATTATTTTTTATGTTTTGTGTGTTTTTTTCTTTTTTGTCCTTTCTATATAGTTTTTTATTCTTGGATTTTTTGTCATGTTTTTAAAATTATTTTTTATGTTTTGTGTGTTTTTTTCTGTTCTTTTCATTTTTCTTCAATATTTTAATTTTTATTTTATTTTGTATTATTTTTGTATTATTTTTATTGTTTTTGTTTTTTTCAATATTATTATTTTTTTTCAGGGATCGTGTCGATGCTCTTCGAGCAACTCTATCCCATTATCTACAATTTGATAGTTGATTTTAAATTTCTTGTTATAATGATTCGAGTCTACCTTCACAATGTGTCAATTTCATGGTTGATCTTTAAGTTTTCATTACAATGGGTTGAGTTCACCTATGTTGCATGTCAATTTGATGGTTGATTTTTTATTCTTTTTTGCAACGTATCAAGCTATCTTAGGCTAAGATTTTAAAATCGATATGTATTTAGCATTCAAAAAAAATACTCTCCATATAATAACTCTTTCTTTTTTTATTGACTAGAAGAATCGGCAACGGCAGTGGTATCTTACTCGCGTTACACCGAGTCAAATCCCACTCGCTGCCACTATAACCTCTAGGAGGAACTACCTAGCTCGCAAGAACGGCCCCCGGATAAGACGAGACTCGAACTTGTGACTCGCACAGCGGCACGGACGACTTAACAAATCGTCCGCTGGCCACGAGACCAAACATCTGCGGGCGGTATAATAACTCTTTCATTCAGGTGTTCATTTTTAATTTGTTTTTAGACATCTTTTTTTCTTAGAATGTCATGCTTGAAGATTGTTTTGTAATCATAGTATTTGTTTTAATTCCTTGTTTGAAATTTTTTCAAGATTTTAGTTTTTTTGTAACTCGTGAAATTTTATCTTTAATGCAATGGTTGAAAACAATGGTAAGTATTTTTTCTTAGTACCATGCGTGAAAATTGTTGGAATTTTAAGGTTTTTCAATTACATGACATTTTAAATTTAATGGCATGCCTAAAAATCATAGGAATTTTAAGGTTTTACAAAGATGTGAAATTTTATCTCTAATGTCATGCTTGAAAAATCGTTGGAAATTTAAAGATTTTCAGAGTCATGATATTTTATTTTTAATGTCATTATTAAAAAATGTTGAAAATGTACCTCGAAAGGAAAAAACTTTATTCCAACATCTACACTTTTCATTTTCATGGTATTTTTTGCACAAAAAAAATGGTTCTTACTGTCATTTTTAAAAAATGTTGAACATGTACCTCGAAGAAAGAAATGTTACTCCAACATCAACGCTTTCCATTTTTCAGCCTTGTTTTTTCATGCTTTTTTATGTTTTTTGGACTAGAGTACCCATTTTAAGGTAATAGTTCTTGTTTGAACAATAATTATGTTTAAAGTAAACATGATTAACCATGATTGATTTTCATATTGAGACAATCCTTATCTCAATGCTATGTTGGACCATGGTTGACCATGGTTAATTTTCATATTGAGACAATCTTTGTTAGAATGCGACGTTGGACCATGGTTGATTTTCATGTCGAGACAAATTTTTTGACAAGATGAAGTTCAAACATGTTTGACCACAATTGACCATGGTTGACCATGTTTGATTCTATAAAACATGGTTGACCATCATCAACCATGGATGACCATGGTTGACAATGATTGTTTGTGATTGTCGATGATTTTTATATGGAGACAATTTTTTTCGTAATGTGAGATCAGACCATGATTAACCACAGTTGAACGTGGTTAGTTATTGTTAACCATGATTGATATTATAAACCTAATTTAATAATAAACACAGGGATGGATATTATAAAGCCAAGTTAATAATAAACACAGGGATTGATATTATGAACCCAAGGGTTTAATAATAAAACCCCAAGGGATTATGAACCGAATGGAATAATATTAAACCCGAGGGACTAATATTATAAACCCGACATTGGTAAACCCTAATATAAATATTAGAAACACTAAAATAAGCATGTTTTATTTTCATGGTGAGACAATTCTTGTCACAATGCAACATTCAACCATGGTTGACCATGATTGATATCATAAACCAAAGGAAATAATAAACCCAAGGGATTGATATTATAAACCCAAAGGAATATTAAACCCAAGGGATTAATACTAAAACCTAAAGGGATTATGAACCTAACGGAATATTATTAAACCCAAGGGACTAATATTATAAATCCAATTTATAAAAACCATAAGATAAATATTATAAAGACTAAAATAATCATGATTGACCATCATTGATTTTCGTATACAGGTCCAAGTTGGACCATGTTTGACCATTGTTGACATCATAATAAACCATGGTTTACCGAGGAATAAAACCAAGCGATTGATATTGTAAACCCAAGGGATTAATACTAAGATCCCAAGGGATTATGAACCTAAGGGAATAATATTCAACCCAAGGGACTAATATTATAAACCCAAGGTATAAAAAACCTAAAATAAATATTAAAAATGCTAAAATAAACATGGCTGAATTAATAAACCCTAAGAATTAATATTTTAAACTCAAGGGGTTAATGAACACTCAAAATTAATATTGTAAACTCAAGGGGTTAATAAACCAAAGGGATTATTAATATTATAAACCCAAGGAATTAGTGAACCCAAAGGTGTTACAGGGAAAAGTGTCTATATAGAACTGCTCTATCCCACTAAGGTGTGACAGCTGCCTTAGAAACAAACAGAGTAAAGCTACTTTCGTTTTTCCTTTATGAATTATAGATAGAGAGGAACAGAAAGACCAACCTCTGTCTTGCGCTAATCTCCTGATTTGATTCCTCTCTTCCTTGATATTCTTTCGGTACTTGTTCCCTTGCATGCCCAGCTTCACAAAGTACCTGTAAGATCACAGAAGCATAGCACTATACAAAGACATGGATCTATAATCATAAACAATCTAGGATCAGATGTAAATTGACCATACAAATGCAGCAAATATCAATGACACAAGAGTATGGAGGAAAACTTGAATAGCTTTTATTGATAAACAAGAAAGAGCCAAGAGGAGTTACAACCAGTTGTTCTGACCCAGCATCAACCTCTCAGCAAGGAAGCCCCTCTTCACCTCATACAATGCTTAGATCACCCAACAATCTGATGTTTGTCTCAAGAAACCAACAACAATTCCTTACAATATGCAAAATTCCAGCCTCTGGATCTCTGGGATGAGTGATCCATATATAGATATATGTAATGGAGATGAGTCAGCTTATGATTTGATTAGTGTCTTCCCTCTGATAGTTCTTGCTTCCACTTGGAGATTGATGATCTCTTACTCATCCTTGGTCGAATTCAGAGAGGCAAGTGTCACAGGAGAAGTTTCTGGAAGCTTCCATTGCCTCTCCACCTCGCGGAATGACAATGCCATTTGTCATTTCTCGCCCATCGCACCCCATAGAAGGGCTTTCTGAAATGCAACGCACCCACACAGTGTACTTAGGTGAGATGCAACGCACTTAGCCAGTGGAGCAGCTGAAATGATCCTGTTTTGACCAATTCTGAGCAGTTTTTCATGGAGAACTTCTGGGAGAAGTTGTAATCTATTGACCTTGTTCCTTTAGGGGTTAGAACAACACTTTTAGGGACTTAGGAGCCCTTGCTTTATGGACATTTCATGCTTGGGGTTGTAGGGCCCAAAAATCTCTATAACAGTTGCCCCCTAAAGCATGAGGTCGTTAATCTTTTGATGTCAGGTGAAATGCTTTATTATGAGGATCCGAAGTTCTATCAAGCTGGGAGGAGACCTGTAATAAGATATAATACAATACATTATCTTCATAATATTTTCATGATCTAGCTGAGGTGGGTATTCCCATGCTCAGTTTTATAAATTCATTTTCATGTACATAGGACAGACAATCGTCTGAGTGTAGACTGATGATTCTGGTAGAGCCATCATCCCTTTGATTGGATGATTATCTGTGCGGCAATGATGTTCATTTGATGTCTTTATTTCCCTGAATATATATCGCAGCCCGGATGGATGAAACTAGATCCGGGGTCTTCAATCTCGTTCGATATTCACTCGAAGTACAAGTCGATCCATGTGAAAGATGTTCTGGAGTCGAACATGGAAATACATCGCCTGATTACCAGCCAATGATGTAAGTTGTTAACAGGCATGAGAGGAATCACCGATAATGATAATGACCCTCAAGGTACTGCAGTACAATTCACGTGGTGTGAATAAAGGACTTGGTGTTGAACACCATGCAAAATCTTTCGGTCAAAGGCCATTGATGTAAACCTGTTGCCGGAAGTGAGAAACTTGCCATTGAGGCATGCAAGCTTCAAAGTACTGAATGGGGTGTTCCTAGATCGACTTCTTGGATAATGAGCTGATGTCGACAAGAAGTGATCCGTCACAGGAGGGCCTTAATGAATTCCACATCAATGACAAGGAACGGAGCAAATGATTTTAATGGAGGTGAAAACGATCTGGTGATATAAGGTTCAGGGTGGTGGTCATGAAAGAATGGAGTATAAATGTATGGTTGTGGGTGAGACACAGGTGAATTCTCTGAATGACTTCTCTTGAACATATCGGCGACACTGACGTGATGGATTGGTAGCATTAACCCCAAATGTGGATGGTATGATGGGACCATGGTGATGTGACCGGTGAATGGAACAACCCAACCCGACTTGTATGCGGAGTGAAAGTGTCATGTTCAAGAGCGACTTGCTACTAACAAAGTTTCTTCAAGTTTTCTTCCCAATATTTCCTCAGTCATTGCTGACCAGTACCTCTTTATTTTTGTCAAGTTTGAGGAGGATAACACATGCTTGTTCTATAATTTTCCCTTCGGGCAAACCCATCACTATGTTTTAACGAGCCTAGCGATAGTGAAACTCGTTCTCGTCTATAGACAAGTTTATCGCTATTAAAATTTTAAGGAGTTTAACGACAAAGATAACTCGGTCCTTTTCAATTTTAGAGAGTCTGAAAAGGAATGTAAATGTAACTCCAAAATTCCTTTTTCGTCATCTAATCCCTTAAGTCCGAAAAAGTATAAAACAATACAACAGGGATGAATTTTCGATACTTTTAACGAGCCGAACAAAACAAGCGCTCGATATTTTTGTGTAATAATCTCTGAGGTCCAAAAAGATTAAAATTTAGAGGAGAGATAGCACTTCCGGTCCCTTTAACGAGCTGGAGAGGCCAATGGCTCGGAAATCTTTTCATATTTTACGAGTTAGTTGAAAAGAGCTTAAAGGAGACTCGTCTTTTGAGGAACGAGTGATAAAATGGGTAGCAATTGATTCCAAGTAAGGTTTGGAATTTTCCAATCACGGCAGTGTTACAAGGATGGCTAGTGAGATCACTCTTCGCAGCTGTTCCTCAAAATGGGTAAACAATCAAATGGAGGTGAATGATCGGCCAATGCAAAAGTGGAGGTGACGGTGCAAACATGACCAAGGCTTTAATGGCTGAAGTACTATATTCACGATGGTTATTTACCGGGGAGTAGTTCATTTTTTAATGAGCTTAAACGCGGGGGAAACATTTGCTCATGGCTTATGTTTATTTTTTAACGAGCTTGAACTATGTGCTAAAACTGCTCGATTAATCCAGTCATGTGATAAGAATGTCTCATATAAAACAACAATTTTTAGAGTTTTGCCCCACATCCTTTCTTTATGCAAGTTAGGAAACAACCAATCCAAAAAACAGATAAATGATCGCTCTTTGCTTGCATGCCAAAAGGTTTGCATGCCCCCAGGTATAAAACAAAATTTCAAGGTTACCTCTTCTTCTTTCCTTTAAAACATTTGTTTTACCGGGAGAGGCCTACCTCTTGCAGGTCACCCAAAGATTGTTCTATTCACAGCGCAAACAAAACACTTCTTCGGCGATGTCTACCGAAATAGACAAAGGTGAGTGAAGGAGGATACTCCACTCACGTAACTTTGACAAGAGAATCTTGTTCTAGAATAACTCCCTCTTCCAATGACGGACGGGAGTACAGACTAGTCATATTATCTCGCGGAAACCTACCCTATACCCGAAGTTTTCCTGCCGAAGCAGACCAGGGTGCATGCCCCTTAGGTTTTAGTCATGTCCCCGAATCACTCGCGCTCATCAGGCGGGCGAATTGGAGATTGAGACATTTCTTGCGTGAAAAGACCATTCAGGGATGGTATATGACTATTTGCTATGCGTGAACCGGGGAATGAAAGCTGGTCTACGAGCTTGACCACTCTTCCTTCGTGCGGAAAACACATTACTCTAAAGAGTGAGGAGACAATCGCTCCCATGCAATAAATATAGTCTCGTACAAGGAGTAGATTATAATCCAGGGGTCCTTGAACTACCATTATGTTCATTTGAATGGTTTTCCCCCTCAATGTTATGGGCACATTCGGAAGGATCCCTAACGGTCGACCGGTTCCTTTATCAAAGCCCGTTAGATTTCTCATCTCAGGAAAAAGCGATGGTGAACCAAGCGCTTTCCAAGCAGTCGAGGAAAGGATACTCACAGAAGCCCCTTCATTTATGATGGTACTAGCCATAACCATTCTATATATTTGAACAATAATTTGGAATGGTACACTAGCTGGTAAACGGGGTCTGCCTAGTTGATTCCAGTCGAAGGAGACAACTAGGTTGCTTGGAGGTGGGACCGAATAGACGGCCGGGTATGAATCTGACGAACTTCCTTCCTGCGGTAAAGGAACGGGTAAGTTGTCCCCATGTTCATTGGAGTCTGTGCTTATGAAAAGAATTTGGATGGTGTCATCCTCGTTCTCTCCGACGACTGTATCATCTGAAGATGGAACCTCTGAAGGCAAGACTGGGTCAACTGCCGCCCCGACCTTTTGACTTTCGTCTGGTATGGGTTCAGATGGTTTATCTTCAATGATAGATGCTTCAGCCGACCACCTGAGCGGGCCAGTCGGATTTTCAACTAGTGACGGACTCGGCAACAGTTTTTTATATCCAGGAGGAAGTCGTAACAGTGAAATCGGACGATCGTCCAAAACTCTTTTAGCCTCGTCTAAGAAGGGAAAATGGTCGACAGCATGATCGCCTTCGCACAGTTTACAAGGAAATCTATATTTTTCTTTTTGTCCTGGGGCTTCACTTTCACTAGTCGACGGTGTGTTTTCAACATGATCACCAGAGGTTGACGACACCGGGTTGTGCAAACGAGGAGACCAGTCCCTTAAGATCCGAGGGATGCAAGGGCAATCTCTATGATAGTGGTCTCCTTTGCAAATGACACATGGCGATTTAGGCCTGGTCAGTGCAGTGTGAGGATTTTCGCTAGACGACGCTCGTTTGCCCCCATTCGCTTTTGGCTCCTTCTTCTTCTCTTTCTTCTTCTTTTCCTTCTTCTTCTCAGGTACTTGAATTTTGGCTTTACCAGCCCCATCAAGCGAAGAGGAAGGAGGAGAGGAAGAATTAGAGGAAGTAGAAGGTTGGTGGGTAACTCTCGACTCGTCTAGTTGCTGATTCGATTGTTCAGGAATTGTGGTGTTCTGAACGACAGAGGTTGAGAAAAGCCATACAGGCAAGTCGATTGTCAGTCCTGGAAGCGACAATGTGGCCATATGGGGTGCACCAACATCTCCCCAAGAGGAGAAGGGACTAGGATTTCCTCCAAGGGGAATTCCTTGGTTGGCAGATTCCATTTTCTCAACCCAAGATCAACGTAGGAAAGGGTAACGAATATTCCGTTTAAAATAAATTTTAGACGCTTTTGACACAACTTGTTTTTTCAATTTTTAAGAGTCGAGAAAAAACAAAAGATGACTCTAGTCTCCTTCGATTTAATGAGCCTAAAGTGACAAGTGCTCAGATGGACCTTTTCTGTTAAAGAGTCTGAAAAGGAACGAAAGGGACTGCTCTGGAAATCTAGGTAGAGGGATTACCAAACCAATCACAAAACTGCAGAATACTTTTTACGGTATGGCAGTCAATCTTCCCGAATGCTGTGTTCAGTGCATTGCGATCGATAGGGCGGCAGACATGGCTTCCTATGGATAAAGGATTAAGCCTATTAGGGTCTCCCAAAATATACTCGACGGTACGTGGGAGCACAAGTCTGTACTGGCACTTATCGTCTCAAAGTGGAGGAATCACCCAACCATCAGTGAGAACAACAGTTACTAGGCTTTACGACGCCGAAATACGTCTCTAGCCTAGACTTCTAAATGTTGTGCGTTAAGTTCCAAAGCATTGTTAGATTCATTGACTTCATTTTATAGTTGATCTTGTTTATGAAGTTTGCCTTTTAGGTTCACCGCGAGATGTAGATTTAATTCCTAAAATGCAATCTAAGATGATAAACAATTTTTTTATCTTCTTTTTGCAATGAAAATCTTAGCTACTAAGGAAAGAAAGACAGAATCTTTTCACAAAGAGCAAAGAGCACACTCTAAATGCACTTTCCTAAATCAAACCAATCAAACTGTCTATATGCAAATGCACATGCATGTATTTGTTTTCGACTTTCTTAGTATATGAATGCTAAAAAGAAAGTTGATGCACAAATCTGAATTTCCTTTCAAGTGACAAATATCAACAAGTTTCTTTTCGAAATCAAAAAATGGAGACGATCACAACACCTTACAATTTTGAAATGAATACTTGTTTTCGACACTAGAAAAATTACAAATTCAAACCAAAAACAATAGTAATAGGATAATTGACCATCAACAATAATCAAACTCTTTCCTATGATCGAAATCAACACTTGCGACAGTTTCAAATCAAAGGACGACAGTACGATTACGCTACTTTTGCAAAGGAGAACTGAAAATGACTCAACAAACACAAAAAAACATTTACAGTTCTTTTGTACAAAGGAGGCGGAATAACAGCAAGGAAAAGGGGCTTCAAACAGACATATACTAATCACAGGCAGCAAAATTCAGGAATAGAACTGGAAAGAATGAATCACAGAAACCAAAACTGCACAAAGCCTAGTCTGATCAGCGCACCTGTAACACAGTGAATTTGAAATGCAGCGCACCTTCTCCACTCGAGAAGTGCGATGAAGTTCAGATTCTCTGAACAGTACCTGCGCTGGGCCAGAAACGAGACTATGTTTGGGTTCCGAGTCACAGTTTGCAGTTCAGTTCATGGGTTTTGGCCGAGAAAAAGGTAATCAGTAATGCAACAATCAGGGGTAGATCTAAGGAGGATCTAAGAGCTATCACAAGGGCAATTAGAGAGTTTGTGAATCAGTTGTTTAAATCATAAACAGATCCCGTAGATGGACTGAAGTAGCATTTATCTACTTTGGCAAATGCAGTTCGAATGCTACCTGTAAGTTTATGAAATAGACAACAAAGAAGATAAACAGACAAACTAATTTGTCCCCAGTGGAGTCGCCATTTTGTTACAGGGAAAAGTTTCTATATAGAACTGCTCTATCCCACTAAGGTGTGACAGCTGCCTTAGAAACAAACAGAGTAAAGCTACTTTCATTTTTCCTTTATGAATTATAGATAGAGAGGAACAGAAAGACCAACCTCTGTCTTGCGCTAATCTCCTGATTTGATTCCTCTCTTCCTTGATAGTCTTTCGCTACTTGTTCCCTTGCACGCCCAGCATCAAAAAGTACCTGTAAGATCACAGTAGCATAGCACTATACAAAGACATGGATCTATAATCATAAACAATCTAGGATCAGATGTAAATTGACCATACAAATGCAGCAAATATCAATGACACAAGAGTATGGAGGAAAACTTGAATAGCTTTTATTGATAAATAAGAAAGAGCCAAGAGGAGTTACAACCAGTTGTTCTGACCCAGCATCAACCTCTCAGCAAGGAAGCCACTCTTCACCTCATACAATGCTTAGATAACCCAACAATCTGATGTTTGTCTCAAGAAACCAATAGCAATTCCTTACAATATGCAAAATTCCAGCCTCTGGATCTCTGGGATGAGGGATCCATATATAGATATCTGTAATGGAGATGAGTCAGCTTATGATTTGATTAGTGTCTTCCCTCTGATAGTTCTTGCTTCCACTTGGAGATTGATGATCTCTTACTCATCCTTGGTTGAATTCAGAGAGGCAAGTGTCACAGGAGAAGTTTCTGGAAGCTTCCATTGCCTCTCCACCTCGCGGAATGACATTGTCATTTGTCATTTCTCAACCATCGCACCCCATAGAAGGGATTTCTGAAATGCAACGCACCCACACAGTGTACTTAGGTGAGATGCAATGCACTTGGCCAGTGGAGCAGCTGAAATGATCCTGTTTTGACCAATTCTGAGCAGTTTTTCATGGAGAACTTCTGGGAGAAGCTGTAATCTATTGACCTTGTTCCTTTAGGGGTTAGAACAACACTTTTAGGGACTTAGGAGCCCTTGGTTTATGGATATTTCATGCTTGGGGTTGAAGGGCCAAAAATGTCTATAACAAAAGGATAAATATCTTTTTTTCTAAGTAAGCTTAAATCTATTATGGAAACATATGGTACAGAGAGTTCTAGGCATCAGAGTGATGCCATATAGTCAGCAAAATATCAAAAATTGAGCCGCCCATAAGGGGAAACCGGCCCAAGAAGCGTTTGAACGCTGCCTCGCAAGAGGAAACCAGCGTTGAGTTGACAACAGTAAGCCAAAAGACTGAGCCGCCCACTAGGGGAAACCGACTCATACATAGATTAAGAACTAAATTAACTGCAGAGTTCAGCTTGGACACGCTTAGATACATAGGCGACAAAACCAGCATAAAGCGCAAAAGACTAGTCATGATGGCGAGAAAAAACAGAGGCGCTAGATTCTATAGTCACCCGAGGGCGATTCCTCTTCAATTCTGCACCACCAACCTTCCTTATCGTCCGGGTCTGGATCAGGAACCGCTTGAGAGGTGTCATCCATCGCTACACGCTCGCCTGCAATTGTCCTGGTGTTCTGGAGCTGGCTAGAGCCGTTGTCCTCAGGAGTTGGGTCGAGAATCCTTTGAGGAGCACCCTCCACCTCTACACTCTTGCCGACAGTCGTCCCAGTGATCTGGAGCGGGCCAGAGTTGCTGTTGTCGACCAGGCGAGAGGGATTGTTATCTACGGGCAGAGGAGCAGGTGGAACAGAAGGGGAGGCCTGCGGGTTGATAGGGGGCTCAGAGGACGGGGGAGAGGCGACGAAAGCAGGCTGAGGGTCAATGTACAGGTAAGAGGGGAGGGAGTCATTCCGCGAGGAGGGAGGGAGGCGACGAGCTTGCCCACTTCTACGAATATAGCGGTGAACATAATCACAGGGATTGCGAGCGGGGGGTGAGCTGGAGGAAGGGGAAGGGGAGGGATTAGGCCTAGAGCCCCCCCTGCGGCTTCTCATGTGGTGCCTCAGCCTAGGCATTGCAGCACAGAATTCGTGATCAACGGCGGAGGAGGTAGGGGGGCCCGACAGAGGAAGATGGGGGTGAAAGCCGAATAACGCAGGGATGATTTGAGTGCAGAAATGGTTGTGCGAGTGGTGATATCCAGGGATAAAACTAATGCAGAAGGCTAGCGGGCAACGCTTTCCCACCGAAGTGTGAAGGTTGTGCAGTTTGGCTTCCGGTGAGCATCGAGCACCTATAGGCAGGAGCTGTCTCGACATGGAGACCGACAGAGCATCACAACACCAGATCAAAGTGACTGAGTTCATAATTGAGGATGGGGTAACAGGGGCCTGAGTTTTCATGCTGAGACGCTTGGTGTCTCGGCTTCCCCACCGAATTAAATGTTGCATTGGGTGACTGTCCATCATCTTAATTATACCAGAGATGTGTATCTGCATTTCATCAGCGAACCATTAGGCTTGCCACGCGCTTGTCTGCCAGTTCGTAACCTTCATCACTTCAATGGTCACTGGCATCCGGGGGAACCCAAAGGATAAATATTAAAAACATAAGGGATCTATATTACAAACAGAAACAATTAATAAAATGCAGCAATTAATATTCTAAAAACAAAGGATTGATAAACCCGCATGATTACTAATATTATAAACCCAAGCGATTAATAAACCTTAGAGATTTTTAGTATTATAGACTGAAAAAATAAATAAACTAAAGGTATAAAAATTATAAAGCTAACAGATTAAACCCTTAATATTGGGGTTTAATAAACCAAAGGGATTATTAAACCCCACCCTAGAAGATCAAAAGTATCTCTCTTTTTTAACTAGCTCAAAGAAGAAAATTAATATAGCAAGGATTAGAACGAATTCTCATGAGCTCCATAGTGAAACAGGTCGTTGGGAAGTTCCTAAAACGCCATGGACGGAAAGGATTTGCCATATATGTGAGAATAGGAACATCGAGGATGAAAACCACTTCCTCTTAGAGTGCCCCGCTTATAACCACATTAGATCTCAGTTTCACAATCTTTGTTACAATACTGACCTTCCTAGCCTTTTACAGTGTCAAAATTATAGTGAGCTCGAAAGGCTTCTCTCCAAGATTTTTGAGCATAGGAATAAAATCTTAAATCAAAATAGATAATTTGTTTCTTTGGGTCCGATAGACCATTACAGCGGACGTTAACCATCATCATCATCATCATCATTATTATTATAAATCCAAGAGACTATTAATATTATAAATACAAGGGATGCATAAACTCAATGCATTATTAATATTATAAACCCAAGGCATTAATATTATAAAAACAGATGATTTATAAACCGAAGCGATCAATAAACCCAAGTAAGAAATAAATACAACAATCTAATATTAAAAACCTAAATGATTAATAAGCCCTAGCAATTAATATTTCAAAGTCAAAGGTTTAATAAAGCCAAGGGATAAAATGATAAACAAAAGTACTATTAATATTATAAACTCAAAGAACAAATAAACCCAAGTATTTAATATTATAAACCCAAGAGAAAAATATTATAAACCTAAGGGATAAAGAAATGCAAGGGATTAATATTAAAAATGGAAAGGATTGATATTGTAGCCCCAATGGATTAATATTATAAACCCAAGTTGTTTAAATCCCAAGGTAAATATTATAAATCAAAAAATAAATAATGTGACATTGGACAATCATTGTTACAATGCAAGGTTGGACCATGGTTAACCATGATTCACCATGGTTGATTAGGGATTTCATTTGAAGACAATATTCGTTATAATGCAACGTTTGACAAGTCTAACTACATCAAGCATATTTATCTTGATCCTTGCGAGTTGTAAAATTTCTCATGGGGTCGTTTCTCTACATCAAACATCTTTACAAATTTTGCTTGCAAGTGCTAAGTTGTTGGCTTCAACTATTTATAGGTTTTCTAGGGTTTATATTATTATACAAACAAAATTCTTGGAATACCTATGTTTCTCTTTCTCATTGAAATATAAGTAATAATTATTATTTTTTATTTTTATTTTATATAATTTGATTTAATAAATATAATATTACGTTATATTGATTAAGACAACCACATTAATAAATAAATTTGGTTGATATAAATATATAAACATACATCAACAACATTAATATTAGTCTTAATGTATGTCATAGCAATTTAATATTAATATTAATTAACATATAATTACAGTTTTCTAAGACTTATTATAATAATTATATTATAATAACAATAATTATATTACTACATCTTCATTATGTCCAATATATCATCGAGATCGATGGGAGAATTGAAAGAGTGACTTCAAATCCCATCAAGGTCTATCCAAGACCATGTGGACATAATAATAATAATAATAATGCTTATTATTGAATGTGGTTGAATATATTAGGACCTGGTGGAAATGAGAGCTCGCTAGGGTTTCTGAGTCCTCTGTCATGGCAGACCTAACCAGAGTATTGCAGTCTTGCCAGTTTCATTAGCATCGCGCCATCTCAAATCATTCAAAGTAGCTTAAGGTACTATGAATCCCCCTCGGGGGGAGGACAAAGTGCCTCCCCCAATGAAAGAAGAAGAAAGTCAGAAGAACAAGGAAAGTGAACAACCGGAAGTCCAGACCGGGGATCGCACGGATCTAAACCCGTAGGCGGGAAAAAAGAGTGACAAAGAACCACCCAGAATGAGTTCAACCACATGCAAACCAGTGGCAGTAGAAAGGCCGAAGGTAGAATTTCCCAGCCATCGGATCAATGCAAAAATACAATATATGAGGGATCATGCACTAATAACCAAGTTCATATGAATCTGGCTTACTCAGAAGGCGCTGCGGGGCTGGATCGCAGTGAAATGGAACCCATGGGGCGTAAAGGCTTCTTTACAGCCATTTTTAACTACTTGGAGGATAAGAACAAGGTATTGGATGGAGGTCCATATTTCTTCAATGCCGCTGGTTTGTATCTCAGAGGATGGGTAGAGCACTTCAACCCTGACAAAGAGGACCTCAGTTGGGCTCCGGTTTGGATTTGGCTTTATTCACTTCCAGTGGAATATTGGGAGGAAATCTCTTTACAAGAAATTGGCAATGTTCTAGGAGAATTCATCAAAGTAGCAGAGGAAACAAAAATCAAAAGATACACTTCTTATGCAAGAATATACGTGTACATGAATCCCAACAAGGCACTCCCAGATGCGGTAAGTTTATTCCACGATGATAATGAATGGATTCAGTTGATTGACTATGAACATGTGTCGTTTAGATGTAGGAGTTTTCATGCCCTAGGCCACTTAGCAAGGATTCTCCATTAAATCAAAAAACCTTAATGCCAAGCGCCTCTAATAAGCCTGGATCTGATGGTTTCACCAAAGTACCCAATCGAAGAAGAAACCACAAGAAAGCAGCTCCAAATCCCAGGAAGCCTCAAGCCAGCTCTTCGAAGCCTTCAACAAGCAATAGCTTTGAAGCATTAGCCCTTGAACCTGATCTCAATCCTGAAAATCCAAATCTCAATCCTGAAAATCCAGATCTCTCAAAGCGGGAAGCAAAGAAGGACAAACAAATAGTGAACACAGTCTCCAAGATGATCCCAGAAGTTCCGCTGCTCAAAGACACCTTCTCCGCTAAGCTTAAAGCCCCAGAATGGTATATTCAAGGAATGGAAGTAGACAATACACAATCTGACTCAAGAATAATAGCAGACATCAATGAAGAGAAAAATAATGATCAGCATATGGAGGAGGATCAAGAAAACATCGACATAGGGGAGATAGATATTCAAAGCCTTGAACAGGCATGCCAAACAAAAAAATTTCATAAAATTCAGGATCAACAAGTAGAGGATCTGGAGGAGATATTATCTAGGGCACACAGGCAAAAATCTCTAGGTATTCAGACAGACAGCCCTTGGGATGGAAGAGTTATCACCA
This sequence comes from Pinus tabuliformis, assembly GCA_031772625.1. NCBI lineage: Eukaryota > Viridiplantae > Streptophyta > Pinopsida > Pinales > Pinaceae > Pinus > Pinus tabuliformis. The sequence goes on along the minus strand of CM062810.1, from coordinate 410,788,788 downwards.
AAGATATCAAAAAACATGGAAGAAAAACAGATCTTCAACGCACAATCAAAATAGGAGAAATGTTAGAGGAGTCAAGAAGGTACTCCAAGCTGACTAAGTATTATGAACACCTCCAAAACTCTTCCCAATGAAGTTAATATCATGGAATATTAGGGGGCTCAACAGCCCAGGGAAGGGAAGACTACTCAAAAAAATGATCATGCAAGAAAAACCACAAATTTTATTCTTGCAAGAAACAAAATGTAATTCAAGTGCTTTAGAAAGGATTGCAGTAAAAGCATGGCCAGCGGGTCACAATGTAGCTGTAGATGCAGAAGGAGCGTCTGGAGGTCTAGCAGTCTTATGGGATGCCCGTTCTATTTTGCTCAACAACATTCATGCCAACAAGAATTTTATCCAAGCAAAATTTCACATAACAGGGACCAATACATATGGACATCTTACCAATGTGTATTTCCCCCAGGAGACAATGCAAAAGATAGAAATACTGGATACCCTATCATTAATCAATACGGCTAGAGCGCACCCTTTGTGGATGGCTGGAGGCAATTTTAACATGATTACCAGGCTGGCAGAAAAGAGGGGCGGCAGGCACAGTGGCAACAAGGATGGGACTCACCTAAAGGAATTCATTAAGAACAATTGCCTCATTGACATGCCTTTCAACAACGGGCTTTTCACATGGAATAAGAAACGAATGGGGCTGCAGCATATCTCTTCTCTTCTGTATAGATTCCCACTATCAGATAATGCCATTCACTTAGGGGGAGATTTTGCTGCCTCCATCCTACCGATCTCTGGATCAAATCATCGGCCAATATTACTTCAGTGGATGCGTCCAGGAAACACCATCCGACGACCACTTAGATTTGAAGCTTTCTGGTTGTCCCATCCGGACTTCAATAATCTAGTCAATACAGAATGGAACACTTTTACGCCTCCAGAAGGAACCAAGATGTTTCAGTTTCAACAGAAGCTCAAGTATCTCAAGGGTAAGATTAAACATTGGAATCATACTTCTTTTGTCAATATATTTCAGGCTCAGAGTGCTCTTGATCAAGACATGAAATGCCTACAGCAGAGGATCATAAATGAAGCCCAATCAGAAAACTTATCAAAACAGGAAATAATTATTGAGTCACAAATCTTAGAAATGGCAAAACAGGAAGAAATGTTATGGAGACAAAAATCAAGGATCAAATGGCTTAAGGATGGAGAAGAAAACACAAAATTCTTTCACAGTACCACCATCCAGCGCAGAATTAACAATAACATAACTCACATACAAAATGAGCAAGGGGATAAATCGGAAACCCATGAAGAAATCGAAAGCGCTTTTGTAACCCATTTCAAGCAGGCACATCAAGAGCCACATATTAATAGATCGAATGCCATAGAACAAATCACAAGGAATATTCCAAAATCAATTACAGAGGAGCATAACCAACTTCTTCTCAGACCTGTTGATATGCAGGAGGTTGAAGCAGGAGTTCATCAATTGAAAGCAGGTAAATCACCTGGTCTGGATGGGTTCACCTCAAACTTTTTTCACAACTTCTGGGATTTGATCAAAACGAAAGTTTGGCAAGTCATCGAAGAATCAGGATCCTTGAGATGGATGTTTCCTGGAATGAATGCTACATTCATTGCCCTCATTCCTAAGGAAGCTCAGCCCATAACTCCTGATAAATACAGGCCTATCGCCCTATGCAACATTATTTACAAGATTGTCTCCAAAATCATAGCTTCTAGACTCAAATTGATGCTCCCGCTCATAATATCACCTGAGAAATCTGGATATGTATAAGGGAGACCGATAACAGATGGTATTATCCTCACTCATGAAATAATTCATTCCTTAAAGCAACTCAAGAAGCCAGGTATGCTCCTTAAAATTGATCTTTCAAAGGCCTTTGATAGCTTAAGCTAGTTGTACATTAAAAAAACGCTTATTGCTTTTGGTTTTGCTCCCCCTTGGATCAGATGGGTTATGAGTCTGTTATCTTCATTCTTTTTTTCTGTCCTTATCAATGGTATCCCTTCCTCCATTTTTAAACCCTCTTAGGGAATCAAACAGGGAGACCCTCTTTCTCCCTTCCTTTTCATTATAATGGCGGAAGGATTGGGCCGAAGCATTAAAAAGGCTGAGCACTCTTAGCTTCTTAGACGTCTGTCATTTCACAACTCATCTGCCTTCACTCATCAACAATTTGTTGACGACAACATGCTTTTTGGTCATCCCTCGGTTTAGGAAGCTCACCAACTAAAGTCTCTACTTTTATAATTTTCAAATGCTTCTGGAGCCACCATCAATAATTCCAAATCCCAAGTTTTCTTTTTCAATACACCTATAAGTACTCAATCTGATATAGCCCACATTCTAGGCTTTTCTATTACTTCGCTCCCATCCAAATATCTTGGAGCTCCTCTAACAGCCTCAGCTCTGAAACATTCTTCCTGGAAAATCCTTTTAGAAAAGATAGAGAATCGCCTTTCCCTTTGGACCCACCGAACCCTTAATATGGCAAGTCGGCTAGTTCTCATCAAAGTCATTCTTCATTCCATGCCACTCTACCTATTCTCAATCCTGGCTGCTCCCAAATGGGTTCTAAAAGAAATCAAGAATCTTCAGAGATCGTTTTTATGGGGAAGCTCAAGTCAAATTCGTAAATGGGCTCTGGTTAAATGGGACAAGGTCTGCCTTCCTAAGGGCGCTGGAGGCACTTGTTTGAGAAATCCCTCTCACAGTAATGAGGTCATGGGAGCTCGTATCTGGTGGAAATGGCTTACCGTGCCAGCCACCCCCTGGGCCTCTCTATGGATATCTAAATATGCAAATAATCGCCCCACAGAAGAGTTAATAAGAATATCAGATGTCAGCATGGGATCATTAATTTGGAACTCGACCAAGCAGCATAGGAACTTAATTCAGCATCACAGTTTTTGGGAAGTTAATAATGGTGAAGCGGCAAGGTTTTGGGAGGATTCTTGGCAACAGTTACCAAAGCTAAAGGACCTTCTACATCCTTTGCAAACAGCATAACAAGACCTATCGAACTACAACAAGCTAAAAAATTTCTGGAAAACTTCTCCCTCTCAAAACTATAGGCAATGGATAAATGCTGCTCAAATCTTACGAAATGAAATAGAACAAGCCCAAAAAACTCTTGACACAGAATTAATGAAGAGAAAAATTCAATGCTCGAAGGAAAAAGACATACTCAGATGGGGATATGGAGAAAAAGGCACCTTCTCTACAAAGGAAGCTTATAATATCATTATCAAGGAGCACATGGTCAAAGACAACCTCTGGAGTAAAGTGTGGGACCCTACCAACTGGCCGAAAGTCTCAACCTTTCTTTGGCTCTTATGACATAACAAGATTCTCACCTGGGATAATCTCCGGAAAAGGAACTATCATGGGCCCTCAATTTGCCCAAATTGCAGACACGAGGAGGAGACTATAAATCATCTTATGAAATCTTGCACCATAGTGCATAAACTCTGGGAGAAAGTTTGTTTTCGCTGTCAAAAGGAAGGAAGAATTCATGAAGATGTCATAGCCATGGTTCGCAGCTGGGAGCAGAAACCTTATCAAAGAAAGATCTTAAATTTCCTCTGGAAACTCATTCTGGGCTTCCTGATGTGGACTATTTGGAAGGAGAGGAATTGAAGAATATTCAAGGACCAATCTACCCCTATGGATAATCTCTAGAGATTTATCTGTCAAAACATCAAGGAAACCTTATCTCTTCATACCTGGCATCAGGAGGATCTTCCTTCTCTTCCCCAAGAACAAAACATCTGGGCTAATTGGAACCTTCAATTGAACCAAACTCATATCACCAAAGGAACCAATCCTCAGATAGGTTGTTCACTTGAAAAGTGGATCCCCCCGCCCAAGAACATGGTCCAGCTAAACTTTGATGGGGCCTCGAAAGGCATCCTGACAATTCAGGCTTTGGAGGGATTTTCAGAGATTGGAAGGGTACTCCTCTACTAATCTTCTTAGGATCAAAAGGATGGGACACCAATAACTCGGCGGAATTAGAAGGCCTATGGCAAGGGCTCATTCTTGCTCAAAGTAAGGGATTCTTTCCTCTGGTCATCGAAGGTGACTCTCAGATCATCATAAATATAGTTACAAAAATGTTGCAAGGCACTCCATCAAGCAAAGTAAGCAACAGTTGGAGAATGGCGAAGAGGTTGGAGCTCATCAAAACTTGGCTCATTAATCACAGGGCGATCACTCTTAAGCATATCAGATAGGAAGGAAATAAAGTGGCAGACCTTCTAGCAAACATTGGAGTGGAATGTGGATTGATTCTTCACATAGGTTCTATTTCCGGACAAGCCACTGAAACCCAATTTCTGGATTTTCAAAACACTGTGAAGAAGGAAATGAGGCAGGAGGGAGAAGAACACCCAGATGTGGGTGATTCATTTCAAAGTTAATTATAGTATTAATGAACGCCGACATTTTGTCCTGTCAACTGCAGATAAGCACCCCTACCCAGAATGGCGTCAAGCACAGGCAGGCTCACCCGACGCGAACTCAAATTGGTTTGAAGGTTCAATTAATGGGTAACCTCAGTAATTGCAAGGCTCAAGCGATATTAATCATGGAGACTTCAGCCTTTCTCATCATATTGTGTTTTATGGCTCTGGCGATTGAAATCCATTGTTACTCCTCCCTTGGTCTACCCTGTCATGGGAATATAGCTTATTTGATCCCCTGCAGGCTATATTCCTCCAATACTACCATCCAGTCTTCGAATATCTTCTCCTACTATCGAACAATGGTGAGGAATAGAAAGAGGAGCCGGAATAACGGGAGACGTGGAGGACGCAGGAGCTCTCAACCCACTCAGGCTACTAATTAGTTGAATCCCCCTGCTTCTCAAGCGATGACGCCTCCGTCTAGCCCCCCTCACCGACCATATCCATATCATGCCTTTCAGAATTATCATTTTAGGTTCCAGAGCAGTTTAATCAGGCCTATTATCTCTGCAAACATCTCCATTATCTTCACGGAGGAGGAGTCCCTGCCTCTTGTTTCATCTCACAATATGGCGGAATCTTCTCAAAGAGGCTTCATAATAGTGGGCACCCATGGTATGGAGCGGAAACAGAACGAGGATGACTAGGTAAAGATGCAGAGCGATTGGCAGGCAGAGGACAAGGATAAAGGGCCAGCTCTGTCTCCAGGTGGCACCCCCCATGGAGCTTCGGCTCTGTTCGTTGTTGAAGGAAACTCAAGCAGCACTTCCTCGGATTCAACTCTTCCAGGTGGTAGCGGAGATGGAGATGCTGCAAAAGATGAAAACTTATGGTATGGTAATGAGTGTCCGGTGGTGGAGGAGCCTCTGGACCAGGATGCAGTCATGTGACAACACCTGGTTCCCATGGACAGTTCCTATGATTTCTTTTTGACTCATATTCTCTAGGTCCTTGACTCTTTGCTTTTGCTGAAGCGGTTTGGTTGGATGTATCTATGGTTTTGTCTATATTCCATATGGTATGGCAGTTTAAGTTTCTTATGATATTTTTGACAGTCCTCACTACTGCTCAAGTTAACTTCATGGGGATTTCTTCTCTTTTTGGATCCCTTCCCAATCTTCATGTTCCTTTAACTGGTTTTCTGAATTTCGTAACTGATTTTCCCACTCATGGGACAGTTCTTGTAAGGCTGAAAGCATGCAACTCTTCTATGTTGAGGCTTCGTCCTCCTTGTAAATTTATTGTTACTCTCCTTTAATAGAATTAGTATTTACAGAGAAAAAAAAAAGAAAAAAAAATAATGCTTATTATTTATTTAATAATAAATGTATTGGTGCTTGTAGATAATAGCTTTTCATTCCTCGACTTGCCCATCATGTTTTGGTGCTTCTCTAATATTTACTGCGTTTCTTATTGAAATGCTATAGGTGGTTCCCTGTTCTATTTATGCATTTTTTAAAACTAGGGAACTATCAAAGAGACCCCATTCTAGAATTAAAGCAACTAAGTAAGTAAATTAAATAATGACTCAAAAAAGAAATACTTCTTTATCTTTATGAATTCAAATCTTTACTTCAGAAATTATCACTTATCTATATATACTAATTTCAGATAGATTTTTACTTATCTGAAGGTGTTGCTCCAAGTTTTGGTCTATCCAAACCTGCACTTATTTTCCTCACAATTGTGAGACTCTCTATGCCAGAGATTCTCCCCCTGTGCTTTCCCTGAACTGGAGAACTTTCTCTTCTTAGAGAATATGTGTATAATCAGCGATCTGGTCTTAACCAAACATAACTCTCCAAGAATTTCTTGACCTCTCAGCATAGTCTTTTTACTCTCACTTCTGCCTTTCTGATCTCAGATTCCCAATAATGTTTATCGCTTTAGTGAAAATACTCTATGATTTTAGTTTTGGAACAGATAACTGTCTCGATAACTAATTACCTAGTAAACAATATTTACCCATGACTGAAAAATTTATTCTTCAATAATTCAATTCCAAAATAGTTTACAATTCTAACAAATAGTAACAATTTGTTTTGTTGCAGTAAATAAAATAAATATTTACATTAATGGGGGATATTACATCTTTCTCCCCTAAAATGGGAAATCATCCCGATGTTCTTTTCTTGCAAATAGACCCAGAAAGTTTTCTCTCATGACCTGTTCATCTTCCAAGGTGGCCACTTCCAGCCCATAGTGTTTCCACTGCACTAATTAACCTAGGTGACAACTCGTTTCTATAGCGTTACTTCTCTCTGATCTAGTATAACCAAAGGTTCGACTAAGAACTCCCCTTCCATTTCAACCTAAACATATCAGCGAATGTGTTAAGTCATTAACTTGTTATTTAACACATTTGTAAAGAATATCTATATATATATATATACCTTACCTGTATATCTTGCCATTGGATTATGTGGTTAGCATCATATACATATTTCTTAAGTAGAGAAACATGAAAGACATTATGTACATGAATATGATTGGGTAAGGCAAGTTGATAAGTCACTGGTCTGATTCGAGCTAGGATTTGAAATCTATCGCAATATTGGGGTGCTAATTTAGCACGCTCGGCCCGTTGTAATGTGCTTTTCTTGGCTTGCACTCAAATGTAGACATGATCTCCTACTTGGAATTCTTGGAAACTCCTCTTCCGATTGGAAAAGCTCTTCTGCCGGTGCTGAGCAGCCTTTAAATTAATCTGTACCTTTTTCACCATTTACTCCAACATGTTTGGCGCTAGTAACAACTTGTCCTCTGGTCCACTCCAACTTAAAGGTTTCCTTCACTTGCGCCCATATAAAACAAGAAAGGGGCTCATTTGAAGGGATGCATGGTACCCATTGTTATATGAAAACTCCACTAGGTGTAAATAATCTTCCCATTTTATGGGTTGTTGCATTACATACATTCGCAAAATGTCTTAAACCACTTGGTTTACTCTTTCAGTCTACCCATCCATCTGCAGATGGTAAGATGTGCTGAAGTGTAGTTGTGTCCCAAGTAATTCAAAGAGGGCTTTCCAAAAAGTTGATGTAAGTCTTACATCTCGGTCAGAAATAATTATCTTAGGAATTCCATGTAGTTTAAAATGTTTTGTATAAACATATTAGCAATTTGGACTGCTCTATAAGTTGATTAAACATGTATGAAATGAGCATATTTGCTCAATTTGTCCACTACCACCATGATGAAGTCATTTTTCTTCCTCGATTTAGGTAGCTCGGTAATAAATTCAATAGATATGGTTTCTCATTTCCATTTTTAGATAGGTAGAGGGTGAACTAACCCTGCCAGATGTTGGTGCTCAACTTTCACTTTCTGGCATTCCAAGCATTTGGCTAAATATTCAACCACTTCCTTCTTCATACCAGGCTAAAAAAATTCCTTCCGCAGGGAAGAAATCATTTTTTGATACCCAGGATGCCCTGCATAAGGAATCTTATGGTATTCATCAAGAATGGGATTTTTAAGATGTTGTTGGTTAGGCACATATATCATTTTCCTATAAATAAAATTTTTTTCTACATTTATTTCATAACCCAATTGTTGTTCATGGCTTTTAGGAATTTTTTCTTGCTGCCATAAATGTTTGTATGTTGAATCCTACATGCATGATTCTTGAATTTGCTCAAAAAAGGTAGTTCGTGATTCACTAAAAGAAATTTCATATAAATAATTTACCTTCTATCTTAAATCATCTACCACCTGGTTTTTCTTTGCTTTTAAATGTTTAATTTCAAAACCTAATTCACTTAGGAAATCTGCCAAATGAGCTTGCCCAGAATTTAAAGTTGGTTGTTTTAAATAATTAATCAGACTATGGTGGTTGATCATCAACAAGAATTTCTTACCTAATAAGTAATGCCGCCACATTTTAAGGCATGAATGACCGCAGTAAGCTCCAATTCGTATGCTGAGTACTTTTGTTCATACTCTTTAAGATTCCTAGATTCGTAGGCAACCACTTTTCCCTATTGCATTAATACACCGCTCACTCCTTCCTTATTAGCATTAGTACAAACCATATATTCTTTGCTGGGATCAGGAATGCTCAGTATAGGTGTTGTGGTAAGAAGATGCTTGAGCTAATCAAAGCTCCTTTGATAGTTGGTGGTCCATTGGAAAAAATTGCCTTTCTTTTGTACAGAGGTGATAGGATATGCTACACTGGAGAAACCATCCACAAATCTCTGATAGTAACCTGCTAAGCCCATAAATGATCTTCTGTCAACTATATGCTTTGGTAATAGCCATTCCATAATGGTTGTTATCTTTTCCAGATCTACGAAAATTTCATCCTTGGTGATGACATGTCCCAAGTAGTGGATTTGCTCCTTAAATAAATCACATTTATTGTGCTTGGCATACAGTTGGTGTTCTCGTAGGACTTACAGAACAATACAGAGATGTTCCTTATGTTCTTCCACATTCCGAGAATGGATTAGTATGTCATCAATAAAGATTAATACAAATTTATCTAAGAACTAATGAAATATATGTTCATGAGACACATGAAAGTTTCTGGGGTGTTAGTTAGTCAAAATGGTGAGACCATGAACTCATAATGTTTGTAACGCACCCTGAAAGCAGTTTTTGCAATATGTCCCTCTTTTATTCTAATCTGATGATACCTAGAGCGATGATCAATATTTGAGAATATGGTTGCACCTTTCACTTGGTGAAAGAGCTAATTTATCCAGGGAAGGAGGTATTTGTTTTTAATGGTCAGCTTGTTCAGCTCATGGTAATCCATGCACATTCGCAAGGTCTTGTCCTTCTTTTTAACAAATAAAACCAGAGCTCCCTAAGGAGACACACTTAGATAGATATACTTCCTGTCAAGCCACCCTTGGAGTTGCATATTTAATTCTGTTAGCTTGGGTATACTCATTCGGTATGGTTCATGAGAAACTAGAGCAGATCTTAGAATCAACTCAATAGTAAAATCTATGTCTCTTTTATGGGGTAAGCCTAGTATTTCTTTGGAAATACATCTAGAAAATTTTGAATCATAGGTATGTTCTCTACTGATATAGACTTATCTTTAGATTCGGCATACCCTACTTGTATAGCATAAACTTGAAAACCTTTTCTGATGCATTTGGCTAATTGGGAGGTTGTTATTGGCCTTAATTGTAGAGGTTTCTAAACACCTTGAATTTCCTGTCTCTCTCCCACTTCATCTCGGTAGCTAATAGCTTTTGTTTTACAATTTATTAAGGACGGGTGCTTTTCTAACCAGTCCATACATATCAGAATATCGTATGACCCTAGAAGTAACACATTTAAATAAGCTATGATAGGTTGACCATCTAATTTCAAGGGGTAATTGTTTACTTTAGACAAAACACTTCTTTTTGCCCTTGTGGCTAGTTGTACTAACCATGGGTTTTAAAATTTAACAACTTGTAATTTACATCATTCCACTACCCTGGGACTAATCTAGTTTAATGTAGCCCCAAGACCTATTAAAATAGAGTAGGTATGGTCAAAATTACTACCTTCAAATTCAACCATAGTTGGTTGAAACTCCGCCTGATGATCTTCAAGAGCTGCGTTGATCTTAGGGATGATTCTTGCCACTTCTCCCACAGTGGATGCCTCCTAAATTTGTGAGATCTGATATGCACCCCTACATTGAGGGCATCTTTTAACATAATGCGGGTCTCTGCATCCCAAACACTGTACTGATGGTCTATTAATTAATTTTGTTTCATTTCAGCTGCTTGTTAATTTGTCCTAGCTTCATTTGGTACCTTACATCTGAGCTTATTCGCATTCTGATTACCTTGAACTTTATATACTCCTTCGTTGTTGGTGCTCTTACGTCCCTTGTGGATGGGAATGTATTTATTTCTCTTCTTGTCTGCCCATCCTTCACTCATATATCCCTTTGGTTTCTTTTGCTGATAACAAATTCGTGCTTTCTGAATGACTTTAGCCATGGTTTTTGGATTGTCAAATTCCAACCGTTCTTTCATGAACAACAAAATATTCCTGACAAACCGTTGTACCTTAGCATTTTATTCACTAATATAAGGAACTTATCTGTAGGTTTTGACTCCGTACAGAAATTACCTACATACGAATTCCAAAACATAGAAAATAAATAATCCGAGAGCATAACACATAAAACACATATACACATATATTTTCCCCTGGATCCCAAAACCGAGACTACCAACTTGATTTTTCATTATCTTCCTTTCAATGTGACAATACATACTTATACATGTCGAAGCATCCAATACCATGGGCCGAAAACCATCGCATCCAAAACCATGGACCAATAACCATCGCGTCCAAAACCATATGCAATAAACATGCATGAAACCATAGGTAGGTCCGCCAAACCTAATATAGGGTCCCCATAGAGTGGGGTTACTTGCACCACTCAAACCCCATGTGACTCGCTCCGACTACACAATCGGTTCAATGAAGGGGGGGCTTCGCCCCCTTTCTAACCGCACGGTTAACTACATGGGTTAGTCGTGGAAAGAATATAACACAACCCAACATTCTCCCACTTGTTGTTTTCTTTCCATAGGGGGCCACAAGAGAGCTTAGTCATTTATCTAGCCCTGCAATGCCCATTGTTTCTCTACACCAAGAGAACTTCTTAGAGCTCACATATTTTGTCAATGCATCTGCAGTATTCTTCAAAGTGTCCACCTTTACCAGCAACACCTTTTTGTCTTCTATCATATCCCTATCCCTCACAAAGTGATACTGAACATCAATTTGCTTTGTCTTTGAATGATATGTAGGGTTCTTTGCCAAGAAAATTGAAGTTTGGCTGTCACAGTCTATCCTTATAGCTCCATGTACTAACCCATACTTGAACACAATCTCTACAACCAAACTGCTTCCTTGCTTGCATGAGTGGCTGCCATGTATTCTGCATCTGTAGTTGATGGTGCCACTATAGATTGTTTCTTACTCATCCAACTGACTGCACCTCCAAATAGCTTAAACACATACCCACTTGTAGAGCTTCTCTGATCCAAATCTCTAGCCTAGTCTGCATCAAAAAAGCCACGAATACCTAACACTTTGTCCAATCCTAGTCTTCCTTGGTAGCACAAACCATAATCACTAGTGCCACACAAATACCTAAACACCCGCTTCACTGTTGTCCAGTGCTCCTTCCCTGGTTCTGAAATAAACCTGCTCAATACTCCACTGCATGTGCAATGTCTGGTCTAGTATAGACCATCGCATACATTAGGCTACCGATTGCACTTGCATATGGAACACAGGACATATCCACTTCCTCTTCTTGTGTCTTGGGACACTGTTCAACAGATAACTTTATACCTACAGGAATAGGAATCTTCAATGGTTTACTATCCTGCATATTAAACCTTTGCAAAATTGTGTTGACATACTTCCTCTGGTTCAACCAGAGCTTCCTCTTTGTCTGATCTCGTTTAATTTCCATGCCCAAAATATAGTTTGCAGCACCAATATCTTTCATGTCGAATTTGGAGGACAAATGGGTCTTCAAATCCTAGATAATTTCTTTGTCATTTCCAACTAGCAACATATCATCCACATACAAGACCAGATAAATAACATGGTCACCAATTAATTTAAAATACACACAATGATCTACTTTGCTTCTGGTCAAGCCAAGTCCCCGTATAAATGTATCAAGTTTCTGATACCACATCCTTAGTGACTGTTTTAACCCATACAGAGACTTCATTAACTCTCATACCAGTTCTTTCTTACCCTTCACCGTAAAGCCTTCAGGTTGCTTCATGTATATATATTTTTCTAGATCCCCGTGAAGAATTTTTTCTTCACATCCAACTGTTCTACCTCAAAATCAAAAGCATCAACAATAGATAAAAGTATTTTAATAGAAGTTATCTTGGAAACAGGAGAAAAAATATCACCAGAATCAATTCCAGGCAGCTGGGAATAACCTTTTTCTACCAACTGAGCTTTGTATTTCTTCACCATTCCTTCTGCATTTGTCTTCTTCTTCAACACCCATTTTTTTCTAATGGGTTTCCTTCCAGCCGAAAACTCCACCAGATCCCAATCCTCATTTTTGTGCAAAGATGCCATTTCATCAACCATGGCCTCTTTCCAGAGTCTTCCATCCTCTGAATCTACTTCCTTCATAGTTTTGGGATCATCATCAACAATAGATAAAGAAAATTTTGAAGACAAAGCAGATGGACTATACCTTTCTGGTTTCCTTCTTTCTCGAATTGATCTTCTCACACACAGAGTCTGTGGCTCTTCATCTTCTGATTCCTCCTCTACTGTAGAGTCTGATTCTTCCTCCTTTAGCTCAAAATCTATCTTCTCAGGTTCCTTTGGTTGGAATTCATGCTTGATAACATCTTTTACCTCTCTTAACACCACATCTCGGTTGTACACAACCTTCCTTGTTACTGTGTTCCAAATCTTATAACCTTTCAAACCATCCTTATACCCAATAAAGATGCACTTTTCAGATTTACTATCCAACTTGGTTCATTTCTCCTTTGGAACATGTACATATGCATCACATCCAAATACCCTTAGATGTGAAAGAGAGGGTTTCTTACCAGTCCATACATCTTGTGGAGTGTTATCCTCCAACGTTGATGAAGGTGATCTATTGACCAGGTAACATGCTGTCTCCACCGCCTCTGCCTAGAATTCCTATCCTATCCTGGCACCACTGAGCATGCTTCTTGTCCTTTCCATCAACATCTTGTTCATTCTTTCTACAAGTCCATTTTTCTCAGGTCTGTATGGAGTAGTCTTCTGTTGTGCTATACCACACTTCTTATAGAATTCTTCAAATTCCTTACTTCAAAACTCTCCACCGTTATCTTTCATCAACACCTTTATCTTTTTCTCTGTCTGTTTTTTCACCAGAGCCTTAAATTATTTAAACCTGTCAAAGACTTCATATTTCTTCTTAAGGAAATATATCCATGTATTCTTTGAGAGGTCATCTATAAAGGATCCATAGTACAAATACTTACCCAGTGATGGAACCTTCACAGGTCCAAACACAGTACTGTGCATAAGCTATAATATCCGTTTTTCCCTCTTACCACCAGAGGGGAAACCCACCCGATTCTACTTCCCATATACAAAATTTTCACATAAATCAAAATCCAGAGAGCTATTACTCATGCCTTCTACCATACCTTTACCATGAAGTATTCGAAGACCCTTCTCTCCAATATGTCCAAGCCTTTGATGCCACAACATGGTCTTCTCTCTAGAGACCACTAGATTTTCTGCTCCACTTTTAGGAACCACATAATTGTTGCACCCATGAAAAACAATGCTACCTTGCAGCTTGTACAGAGTTCCAATTCGAACTCCCTACATCAATACCAATGCCTCCTAGACCATCTTGTAGGTATCCTTCTCGAACACTATTTTTACACCTGCATCATCCAACTTTATTACAAAAATCGTATTTCTGGCCAATGCAGGAATATGTAGAACACCCATAAGTGTTCTAACCTTTCCACCTTGCAACTTCAACTTTACTTTTCCAAGACCAATGATTCTAGCCTTCCTATCATCCCCTAAGAAGACATCACCACCATTGCATTTATCATACTTGCAGAACCACTCTCTATGGGGAGTGAAGTGAAAGGATGCACCTCAGTCAGTCAACCATGCCTCATGATCTAAATGTGTACTTGAAGAAGCCAAGTACACATCCCCGCCTTCATTTGAGGTGGTTTTCGCCTCTACATAAGGGGCATCATTAGATCCCTTTCCTTTGTCAGGAGACTTAGATTTACAGTCCCTTTTGTAGTGCCCTTCCTTTTCGCATTTCCATTACACCACCTTTATAGGTTTTCCTGGAGATTTAGATCTCCCTCTAGATTTAGATCTCCCATTCGATGACTTTTTTTTTTTTTTGTTCTGGGACTGTCCTTTTACAGGCAAGGCATCACCATTCTGGCTTTCCATATTTTTCTGTCTCATTTCCTCTGTCAGCAAGGATGAGACTATTCATTAAACTACAAGGCAGTCGCATTGCTACATATTGCAATAACTAGACTATCCCATGAATTTGGTAGAGAACACAACAAACTAATGCTCTTATCTTCATATGAAATTTTAATATCAACAGATGATAATTGACCTACCACAATATTAAATGCGTTCAGATGTTTTGTCACCAAGTCTGCATCTTTCATCCTCAGCTTATACAACTTTTTTAGTAGGAATAGTTTATTCACCAGAGACTTAGATTGGTATAAAGTCCCTATCTTGTCCCACAAAGCCTTTACCGTAGCTTCCCCTGATACATTCAGAAATATTGAATCTGAGACACACAATCATATTGTGCTCTTTGCCTTTTGATCCAAATTCTTCCATTCTTCATCAGGCACTCCCGCTGGTTTAGTACCTAGATCCACCATGATCCACTAATATTTATCCACCAGCACATCCTCCATCTTGAGTTTCCATAACTCAAAAATCTGACCATTAAATTTCTCGATCTCTATCTTTCCACTACTCACCATATTCTTTCACCACCAGAATCATCCCGCATATCTCCCACTGAAAAGGGTCTACCACAAGCCCGAGTAAAACCCCTCAGTAGTAAAGGTGTCCCCTTGAAGCCAAAACAACTCCAATACCAAATGTAGGTTTTAACCCCGTATAGAAATTACCTGCATACAAATTCTAAAACACAGAAAATAAACAATGCGAGCGCATAACACATAAAACACATATACACATAGATTTCCCCTGGATCCTGAAACTGAGACTACCAGCTTGATTTTTCATTATGTTCCTTTCAATGTTAGAATACATATTTATACATGTCAAAGAATCCAATACCATGGACTAAAAACCATCGCATCCAAAACCATGTGCGAAAAACATGCATGAAACCATAGGTGGTCCGCCTGAACCCCAAAGAGTGGGGTTACCTGCACTGCTCAAACCCCCTGTGACTCCCCCTTGCTACACAATTTCCGCAATGAAGGGGGGGCTCCGCCCCCTTTCTAACCCACCGGTTAACTATGTGGGTTAGTTGTGGAAAGAATATAACACAACCCAACAGTATCACAATAATGATGTAAATTTTGTTATAAATTCATCCATCGCCATTTGGACCAAGCAGAGGTCATGGAACTCTTTTTCTTTTTCATCATAAAACCTCTCGGTCAAATATTTTTTGTTAGAGAATTTATGGAATTTCTCGCAAGTTATATTTTCTCATTGACCCCATGGATTGTTTTTACTTTCTCCCACCACAATCTAGCTTTCCCTTGAAGCTGGAAAATACCTAGGCGGGCCTCCAAATTGTAATCATACTGGCATAACTATAAATACTTGTTCATACTAATTAACCATGCTTCCATGGCCTCTACTTGCTCCCCATCAAAGAGAGGAGGCTTGATTTTATGAATCTCCCCTTGGAGTTCAATCTTATGTTTCGTCTGCATCTTGTGATCCGACATGTTTCCTAATTATTCCTCTTGGTTTTCTTCTCCTCCTATTTCCATATTCACAGTTCGAAACTCTTGTTCCCCAGTTGTGTGACCATGCTCTGGACTGGGGGCTAGTGGCCAATGATCTTGTTTATCCGAAAGGCTTTATAAAATCTTTTCTTTTTCCTGCATCAATCTTTTGTTGCCTGCCCAGAGTTGGGCCATCTCCTCTTTTAGTTCTTGGATAGTTGTCCAGAGGTCTGTGCTGGGATTTTTCATATCATCACTGAGCTATACCCAAACCTCAAGATTGCCTTCCAGAAATGATGTTGTCCCTATTCCCAATATGGAACCATGTGGTAGATTTCCAGCTCACCTAATGCTGACTATCTATTGTGTCTTACGTGCACAACACAAATTTGTTATTCCTTATTCCAGATGCCTCAATTTTGGAACCTAAGCGCTCTGATACCATATGTAACACATCCATATAACAATAAAAAAAAATTGTTATTACTCAAATACCTCATTAATAATTTAACTTCGATATTTTGACATGGTATTGGAATATATTACAATACAAAAGACCAATTATAATTATTATTTAAACAATATATGGACAGTTGAATCTTAAGATTACAAAATGTAGGTTCAAAAACACTGAGGGATTACATGTACGCGTGATTAAATGTCATTATGGTCATAATTTATGGAGATTGTACTGCACATTTAATACCTATATGCTACCGTCCACAAAATCCCCCCATCTGTATCTGATTTATTAAAGACATGGCTATCTTGGCCAAGTGGCAATATCATCAACTCCAAAATATACCACGGTTGTATTTTCCTTGGGATTCACTTAACTCATCGATGACTCTGGCTTATTTGAAGGTTCAATCGGGACTTGTGGGTTTTGTCATTCAATTCTCGATGGTTTTTCTCCTATTCAACATTGTGCCATTCCAAAACCTTGCTGGTCTTTGGCTCTACTCTGGGCTAGAGTATTGGATTCTGATTCTTCGCGTTGTCTTACCCGGTGTAGGTGTTGCTATTTTCCTTAGCTCCGCCTCTCGGTGTCTGGCTGCTTATGGAAACTCTTTGTCTCTCACCATAGGTTCCTTTGTGACTGGGCTTCATTCCTCTATACGCGGGTTTTTTCTCTATCTGCTACACAATAGTAAGCCTCAATTGTTTACTTTGTGCCTCATTATTTTACTATTAGCTTGTCTACAATTTTGATTAGTTTTAATAACTAATCTTTGTTTCTTTGCTAGTTTTCAAGTTTCCAGGATTTCAGAGGCTGCTAAGGCGGAAACCCTATTATGTGCTTGGTCTTCCTGGATAAGGAAACCCCTTCGCACCAGGTATTTATCCTTTACCACTCTTTTGCTCAGTAAGAGTTTGTGGCCATAGGGTCGGAAAAATATAGAGACTTGCTATTGATTTCCTGGTGAATATCCTTGGCCTATGGGGCTTTCATGCCCTCTATTTAGTTTCTTTTACCTGTGTAATTTAGTTGATTTGGCCACACTTTAAAGGTTGTATTCAGTATGTCATGTAAGTGGTTCAACCACATAATAACATTCCTAGGAAGTTTTCTTAGTTTGTTGCTTTCATACAGGTAGTGTTATTGGAAACTCAGAAGACGAATGTATTTTTTGACTACTATTAATATTTCTATTCTTTTGTTGTAACAATGTGTGAGCTAGTTTTCCAATTCTATAAATGAATATTCTTTATTCAATGTGAGCTTACAGTAGTGAGTCGTATATCTGAAAGGTCAACTCTTTCTTTCCATTTAAATGTCTGTATTAAATTATGGCGAATATTTGGGATTTTCTGACATTTATGGCACATTCTAGCCTTCTATGAGGAGCCTAGAATGGCTTGGAATTTCTCAATTTCCTCTTTTATTTCCTATAAGCCCATAACATGAATGTTACCATTGTTTGAACTTGTTTTTAAGGTATATGTCTCAGTCGAAATCCCTTTGTGGGTGTTGGAATAAATTCATAGACCCATGCTACTCTTACTAGCAACTATGTTTTGTCTAAATTAAATCTATGAGTTGTAGACCGCTAAAGTTTGAACGTTCTGATAATTCTATGAAAATTGCGAATAGAAACTGAGGGCTTTGTACATTTAATACTTGCATTTATACTACCAGAGTCATGTATGCTAAGAGTATTCTTTTTTATATAAAGGTTTTACTTTGTTATGGAAAAATGAATTTCCAGAGTTCTTTTTACACTTAACTCTTAGGAAAGAAGGTCAGGCATAATTTCTCTTCTAGATGAATTTGTTAATTTAAGAAATAAAGCTCTATTGCCCTTAACAATTTTCAATACTATGACTTGTAGATACTAGCTTTTCATTCCTCGGCTTGTTTATGATGTTTTGCTGCTTCTCTAATGTTTATTTTGTTTCCCATTGAAATATTGTAGATGGTTCCTTGTTCTATTTATGCATATTTTAAAACTAAGGAACTATCAACGAGACCCCATTCTAGAAGTAAAGCAACTAAGTAAGTAAATTAAATAATGTGTCAACAAATAAATACTTATTTATCTTTATGAATTCAAATCTCTACTTCAAAAATATCACTTATCTGTATATACTACTTTTAGACAAATTTTTACTTACCTGAAGGTGTTGCTACCAATTTTGGCCTACCCAGACCTAAACATATTTTCTTCACAACCATGAGACTCTCTATCCCTGAGAATCTCCCCCCGTGCTTCCCCTGAACTAGGGAACTTTCTCTTCTTAGAGAATATGTGTATAATGAGCTATCTAGTCTTAACCAGACATAGCTCTCAAAGAAGTGCCCGACCTCTCAGCACAGTCTTTTTACTCTCGCAAACATATAATAACAATATGTTTGGTTGCAGTAAATAAAATAAATATTTACATTAATGGGGGATATTTCATCTTTCCACACTAAAATGGAACATCTTCCCAATGTTCTTTTCTTGCAAATAGACCCGGAAAGTTTTCTCTCATGACCTGTTCATCTTTCCAGGTGGCCTCTTTCGGCCCATAGTGCTACCACTGCACTTTAACTTGGGTGATAACTTGTTTCTGCAGTGTTACTTCTCTCTGATATAGTATAACCAAAGTTTCAACCAAGAACTCGCCTTCCAGTTCGACCTGAACACAGTAGCAAAAGTGTTAATACATTAACTAGTTATTTAACAAATTTGTAAATAATATATATATATATATATATATATATATATATACACCTTACCTGTATATCTTGCCATTGGATTATGTCGTTAGTGTCATATACATATCTCTTAAGTAGAGAAACATGAAAGACATTGTGTACATAAATATGACTGGGTAAGGGAAGTTGATAAGCCATCGGTCCGATTCAAGCCAAGATTTGAACCAACCCGCAATATCAGGGTGCTAGTTTAGCACACCTGATCCATTGTAAGGTGATTTTTTTTGCTCACACTGGAATGTAGACATGACCTCCTACTTGGAATTCTCAGAAAATCCTCTTCCGATTGGCACAGTTCTTATGTCGGTCCTTAGCAACCTTTAAATTAATTTGTACCTTTTTCAACATTTCCTCCATTTCTTCGAACATGTCTGGCCATAGTGATAGCTTGTCCTCTAGTCTAGTAACATATTTTTATTCATCTGAAGGTGTTTCTCCTAGTTTTTCTCTACCTAGTTCTACAATTATTTTCCTCACATCCGTGAAACTCTTTATGCCAAAGATTCTCCCCCTGTGCTTCCCCTAAACTGGGTAACTTTGTCCTCTTAGAGAATATTTGTATAATCAGCTATCTGGTCTTAACCAGACATAGCTCTCCAAGAACTACGTGACCTCTCAGCAAAATATTTTTACTCTCACTTCAGCCTTTCTAATCTCATATCCCCAATCCTCTTGATCATTTTAGTAAAAATACTCTAGGATTTTAGTTTTGAAACACATAACTGTCTCCATAACTAATTACCTAGTAAGACAATTTATTTACCCATAGCTGCAAAATATATTCTTCAATAACTCAATTCCAAAATAGTTTATAATTCAAACAAATAGTAATGGTCTGTTTAGTTGGAGTAAATAAAATAAATATTTATATTAATGGGGGATATTACATCTTTCCCCCATAAAATGGAACATTGTCCTGATGTTCTCTTCTTGCAAATAGACTAAGAAAGTTTTCTCTCATGACCTATTCATATTCCGATGTGGTCCCTTCCGACCCATAGTGCTGCCACTACACTATAACCTGGGTGATAACTCATTTCTGCAATGTTACTTCTCTTTGATCTAGTATAACCAGAGGTTTGACGAAGGAGTCACCTTCCTGTTCAACTTGAACATAGCAGCAAAAATGTTAAGTCATTAACTAGTTATTCAACACATATTTAAAGAATATATATATATATATATATATATATATATATATATATTTAGATACCTTATCTGTATATCTTGCCATTGGATTATGTGGTTAGCATCATATACATATTTCTTAAGTAGAGAAACATGAAAGACATTGTATACATGAATATGATAGGGTAAGCCAAGTTGATAAGCCAACTGTCTGATTCAGGCTAGGATTTGAAACAACTCGCAGTATCGGGGTGCTAGTTTAGCACACCTGGCCCATTGTAAGGTACTTTCCTTGGTTCACACTCGAATGTAGACATGATCTCCCACTTGGAATTCTCGGAAACTCCTCTTCCGATCTACAAAGTTCTTCTACCAATCCTAAGCAGTCTTTCAATTAATCTGTACCTTTTTCACCATTTCCTCCATTTCTTCCAACATGTCTAGCCCTAGTAACATCTTGTCCTCTGGTCCACTCCAACTTAAAGGTGTCCTGCACCTATGCCCATATAAAACCTCAAAGGAGCTCATCTGAAGGGATGCATGGTACCCGTTGTTATATGCAAACTCCACCAGGTGTAAATAATCTTCCCATTTTGTGGGCTGCTACATTACATATGTTCGGAGCATGTCTTCAATAACTTGGTTTACTCTTTCAGTCTGCCTGTACGTTTTTGGATGGTAAGCTGCAATGAAGTGTAGTTATGCGCCTAGTCCTTCAAAGAGGGCTTTCCAGAAAGATGATGTAAATTTTTCATCTCGGTCAGAAATAATCATCTTAGGAATTCCGTACAGTTTAAAAATGTTCTTCATAAAAATATTAACAATTTGGACTACTCTATAAGTGGATTGAACTGATATTAAATGAGCATATTTGCTTAATTTTTCCAATAACACCATGATGGAATCATTTTTGTTCCTTGATTTAGGCAACCTAGTAATAAAGTCAATAGAAATGGTTTCCCATTTCCATTCTGGGATAGGTAGAGGGTGATGTAACCCTGTTGGATGTTGGTGCCCAACTTTTTCTTGCTGGCATTCCAAGCATTTGGCTAAATATTCTTCCACTTTCTTCTTCATACCAGGCAAGAAAAATTCCTTCACTAGGGAAGAAATCATTTTTTGATACCCACGATGTCCTGCATAAGGGATCTTATGGTATTCATCAAGATTGAGATTTTTAAGATGTTGCTAGTTAGGCACATATATCCTTCTCCTATAAATCAACAAATTTTCTGCATTTATTTCATAACCTAATTATTGTTCATGGCGGTTAGGAATTTTTACTTGTTGTCATAAATGTTAATATGTTGAATCCTCCATGGCTGATTCTTGAATCTACTCAAAAAAGGTAGTTCATGATTCACTAAAAGAAATTTCATATAAACAATTTAGCTTCCGGCTTAAATCATCTTCCACCCAATTTTACTTTACTTTTAATTGTTTAATTTCAAAATCGAATTCACTTAAGAAATCTGCCCAATGAGCTTGCGTGGCATTTAAAGTTGGCTACTTGAAATAATTAATCAGACTATGGTGGTCAGTCATCAACTAGAATTTATGACCTAACAGGTAATTCCGCCACATTTTTAAGGCATGAATTACCCCAGCTAGCTCCAAGTCGTATGCTACATACTTTTGTTCATACTCTTTAAGCTTCCTAGATTCATAGGCAGTCACTCTACCCTCTTGCATTAATATGCCACCCACTCCTTCCTTATTGGCATCAGTACAAACCAGATATTCTTTGTTGGGATCAACAATGATTAGTATAGGTGATGTGGTAAGAAGATGCTTGAGCTGATCAAAGCTCCTTAGACAATCATGGGTCCATTGGAAAACTTTGTGTTTCTTTAGTACAGAGGTGATAGGATATGCTACGCAGGAGAAACCCTCCACAAATCTATGATACTAACCTGCTAAGCCCATAAATGATGATGTCAGCTACATCCTTTGGTATTAGTTATTCCATAATGGTTCTTATCTTTTCCAGATCTATGGTAATTTCGTCCTTGGTGATGGCATGTCCCAAGTATTGGATTTTCTCCTTAAATAAATCACATTTATTGTACTTGGCATACAATTGGTGTTCTCGTAGGACTTGCAAAACTATACAGAGATGTTCCTTATGTTCCTCCATGTTCCAAGAATAGATTAGTATGTCACCAATAAATATTAATACAAATTTATCTAAGAACTGATGAAATATACTATTCATGAGACACATGAAAGTTTTTGGGGTGTTAGTTAGTCCAAATGCTAAGACCACAAGCTCGTAGTTTCCGTAACGCATCTAGAAAGAAGTTTTTGCAATATCTCCCTCTTTTATTCTAGTCTCATGATATCGAGAGCGAAGATCAATCTTTGAGAATAGAGTTGCGCCTTTCACCTGGTCAAAGAGCGCATCTATCTGGGGAAGGGGGTATTTATTTTTAATGGTCAACATATTCAACTGGCAGTAATCGATGCACATTTGCAAGGTTTTGTCCTTCTTTAAAAAAAAAAAAAAAAAAAAAAAAAAAAAAAAAGTGCTACACTGGGACAGATATACTTCTTATCAAGGAACTATTTGTGTTTCATCTTTAATTTTGTTTGCTCGGGTATAATCATTTGATATGGTTCCTAAGAAACTGGAGAAACTGTCGAAATCAGGTCAATAGTAAAATCTATGTCTCTTTTAGGGGTTAAGCCTGGTATTTCTTCAGGAAATACATCTGGAAAATTTTGTATCACATATATGTTCTATAATGATACTGACTTATCTTTAGAGTTGGCTTACCCTACTTGTATAGCATAAACTTGTGAACCTTTTCTAATGCATTTGGTTAATTTGGAGGTTGTTATTGGCCTTAACTATAGAGGTTTCTGAACACCTTGATTTCATGTCTCTCTCCCCCACTTCATCTTGGTAGCTAATAACTTTTGTTTTAAATTTCATGAAGGATAAGTACTTTTCTAACTAGTCCACACCTATGAGAATATCGTATGACCCTAGAGGTAACACATTTAAATCCGTTGTGATAGGTTGACCATCTAATTTCAAGGGGAAATTGTTTAATTTAGACAACCCTCTTATTTTTGCCCTTGTAGCTTGTTGTACTAACCATGGGTTTTTAAATTTAGCAACTTGTAATTTACAACGCTCCACTACCCTCGGACTAATGTAGCTTAATGTAGCCCCAGAATCTATTAAAATAGAGCAGCTCTCGTAAAAAATAGTACCTTCAAATTCAACCATAGTTGGTTGAAACTCCGCTTGATGATCTTCAAGAGATGCGTTGATCTTAGGGATGCTTCTTGCCACTTCTCTCACAAGTGGATGCCTCCTGAATTTCTGAGATCGGATCTTCTCCCCTGCATTGATGGCAACTTTTGACATAATGCGGGCCTCTGCATCCCCAACACTATACAGGTGATCTATTAATTAATTCTATTTCATTTTTGTTGGCTTGTTCATTTGTCCTAGCTTCACCTAGTACCCTAAATATGAGCTTATTCACATTCTGATTACCTTCACCTTTATATAATCCTTTGTTGCCGATGCTCTTATTTCCCATATAGCTGGGAATGAATTTATTTCCCTTCTTGTCTGCCCATCTTTTACTCGTATCTTCCTTTGGTTTATTTTGCTGATAACAAATTCATTCTTTCCGAATGACTTCAACCATGGTTTTTGGATTGTTAAATTCCAACCGTTCTTTCATGAACAATGTAAGACTGCTGACAAACCTGTTGGCATATTGGGGCGTGACCCAGGTTCGGAAGAGTTATTAGCCAAACAAACCCCACAGCTACTGGACCTTTCGGCAACAATCCGTGGAGTGCAGACTGAGGTCTCACCCTTGGGATGTCTTAATGTGGTATGGAGTGGTCGCGAACCATTTTGTGGCCTCGCGTTACTCTGGATTATTATCGGGCTTTCACAAAAATCCGCGCGGGTGTACTTTCTTCTTAAGGAAATTATTATAGATCTAATCTTCTGATTACAATCTTTAAGCAAACATTTAACAATAAAACCCAATGCGCACAAGTATAAAAAGATATAAACTCATATAACCGATGCATAAGTGAGAACACAATAGATTTGCAATACTTTAGAAACCACTTTTCTTTATTAAAATCTTTTGCAAATACAACTAGATCCGCCTTGCGCACTTAGCTGTAGGGGTCCACGCACACAACTGTGGACTCTATGAGGCCTCTGCGCACACAACTGCAGTGCCTCTATCTATCTACCAACACCCTTGACTCAGACTTACAAACATAAATAATGTTGTCTTCACAAACCCATAACACCCAGATCGACCAAAAAAATAACAGCCTTCTACCCATAGAACCTAGCTCTATTTATAAATTCCCATTGTCTGTGGACCATGGGCAGGCCGACTTACTTCCTATTATTCTATATTATTATTGGGTGGACAACCCTTTGACTTGACCTATTACATTTCGTGCTCCGTACATTTTGGATATTTATAATATTATTACCCTAACTTATAAGCTTTAAGCCCCAAAACCATTATGCGGGACCTCTACTACCCAACAAAACCATTGTACCTTATTTTTTTCTTCATGAATATAAGGAACATATTGCAATAATGATGTAAGTTTTGTTATAAATACATCCATGGTAATTTGGCCCAGGGAGAAGTCATGGAACTCTTTTTCTTTTTCATCATGAAACCTCTCAGTCAAATATTTTTCGTTGAAGAATTTATGGAATTTCTCCCAAGTTATGTTTTGCTCATCGACCCCATGGACTATTTTTTACTTCCTCCCACCACAATGTAGCTTTCTCTTGAAGCTGGAAAATTGTCATATGGGCCTTCAAATTGTAATCATACTCATATAACTCAAAATACTTGTTCATATTAATTAACCATGCTTCGGCAACCTCTTCTTGCTCCCCATCAAAGAGAGGAGGCTTGATTTTACGAAACTCCCCTTGGAGTGCAATCTTTTGCTTCTTTTGCGTCTTGTGATTAGACACGTTTCCTGATTCTTCCACTTTATTCTCTTCTCCTCCTTCTATTTCCATATCGTCAGTTCAGAACTCTTGTTCCCCAACCGTGTGACTGTCCTTTGGACTGAGGGCTAGTCACTGATGATTCTATCTATTCGATAGGCTTTTTAGGATATTTTCTTGTTCCTACATCAATCTTTCGTTGTGTGATCGGAGTCGGGCCATCTCCCCTTTCAATTCTTGGACAGTTCTCTGGAGGTCTGCGTTGGGATTTTGTGTATCATCGCCAGCTATACCCAAACCTTAGGATTGCCTTCCTGAAATGATGTTGGCCCTATTCCCAATATGGAACCATGTGGTAGATTTCCAACTCGCCTCATGTCGACTGTCTATTGTCTCCTACGTGCACAACGCAATTTTGTTATTACTTATTCGAGAGGCCTTATTTTTGGAACGTGAGCACTCTGATACCATATGTAACACATCCATATAATAGTAAACAAAAAATTTTATTATTACTCAAATACCTCAATAATAATTTAACTTCGATATTTTCACATGGTATTGGAATATATATTACAATATAAAAGACCGATTATAATTTCATTGTTTAAACGATATATGGATAGTTGAATCTTAACATTACAAAACATATGTTCATAAACCTTGAGGGATTATATGTACGCGTGATTAAATGTCATTATGGTCGTAATTTATGGAGATTGTACTGCGTGTTTAATACCTATCTGTATGTGATTTATTAAAGACCTAGTTGTCATGGCGAGGTGGCAATATGATCCGCTCCAAAATATAACACAAGTGTATTTTCCATGGGATTCACTTACATCAACGATGGCTCTGGTTTATCTGAAGCTTCAATGAGGAGTTGTGGGTTTTGTCATTCAACTCCTGGTGTTTTTTCTCTTGTTCAACATTGCGCAATTCCAAAACCCCACTGGTCTTCGACTCTGCTCCGTCCTAGAGTATTGGATTCTGATTCTTCTAATTGTCTCGCCTGGCATAGGTGCTGGTATTTTCCTTAGCTCCGCCTCTAGATGTCTAGTTGCTTATGCAAATATCTCTCTCACCATAGGTTCTTCTACGATTGGGCTTCATTCCGCTATACCAGGGATTTTCCTCCATCTGCTACACGATGGTAAGCCTCAGTCGTTTACTTTGTGTCTCATTCTTTTAATATTATCTTGTCTACATTTTTTATGGGTTTTCATAACTAATCTTCATTTATTTGCTCGTTTTTAGGTATCGAGGCTTTGAGAGGGTGCAATGCGGAAACCCTATTACCAGCTTGGTCTTCCTAGATAAGGAAACCCTTCCTCACTGGGTAATTATCCTCTACCACTCTTTTGCTTGGGAAGACATTGTGGCCACAGTGCCGGAAAAGTATAGATACTTGGTAACGATTTCCTAAGGAATTTCCTTGGCCAATGGGGCTTTCATACCCTCTTTTTAGTTTCTTTTGGTTTTGTAATTTAGTTGATTCATCCACGTTTTAAAGGTTCTATTCAGTATGTAATGTAAGTGGTTTGACCACATAATAACATTCCTGGGAAGTTTTCTTAGTTTTCTGCTTTCATATAGGCAGTGATATTGGAAACTTAGAAGAAGAAGGTATTTTTTGACTACTCTTAATATTTTATTATTTTGTTGTAACATTGTGCTAGCTAGTTTTCCAATTCTATAAATTAATCTTCTGTTTTCAATGTGAGCTTAGAGTAGTGAGTGGTACCTTTGCAAGGTCGAGCTATTTCTCTCCATTTAAAGGTTTTTATTAAAATATGGCGAAGGTTTGGGGTTTTGTGACATTTATGGCGCATTCTAGCCTTCCATGTGGAGATTAGAATGGCTCAGAATTTCTAAGTTTCCACTTTTATTTCCTATAAGCTGATAACATGAATGTTACCCTTGTTTGAACTTGTTTTTAAGGTATATGTCTGAGTTGAAACCCCTTTCAGGGTGTTGGAATAAATTCATAGAGCCCTGCTAATCTTACTAGCAAGTCTGTTTTGTTTGAATTAAATCTATGAATTATAGACTGCTAAAGTTTGAATGTTCTTATAATTCTATGAAAATTGTGAATAGAAGGGGAGGGCTCTATACATTTAACACTTGCGTTTATACAATGAGAGTCATCTATGCTAAGAGTATTCTTCTGTTTTAAAGGTTTTACTTTGTAATGGAAGAATGGATCGCCAAAGTTATTTTTACACTTAACTTTTAGGAAAGAAGGTCGCGCATAATTTATCTTCCACATGAATTTGTTAATTTAAGAAATAAAGCTCTATTTTCCTTCCATATGAATTTGTGAATTTAAGAAATAAAGCTCTATTTTCCTTGAATGTTTCCAGTACTTACTTACTTGTAGATACTAGCTTTTTGTTCATTCGCTTTCTTATGATGTTGTTTTCATACTATGACTTGTAGATACTAGCTTTTTGTTCATTTGCTTTTTTATGATGTTTTGTTGTGTCTCTAATGCTTACTGCATCTGTATTCTATTTATGCATCCTTTAAAACTAGTGAACTATCAAAGAGACGACATTTTAGAATTAAAGAAACTAAGTAAATACTTCTTTATCTTTATGAATTCAAATCTTTACTTAAGAAATTATCACTTGTATGAAGGTCATGAACCAGGGAAAATTTTCTTCTTAGAGAATATGTGTATAATGAGCTATCTAGTCTCTCCCTGACCTCTCACTACAATCTTTTTACTCACTTCTGCCTTTATGATCTCAGATCTCCAATCCTCTTGATCATTTTAGTAAAAACACTCTAGGATTTAAGTTTTGGAACAATATCTGAATCCATAACTAACTACCCATAAATGCAAAAAAAATTCTTCAATAACTGAATTCCAAAATAATTTATAATTCAAACAAATAATAGGTTGCAGAAAATGAAATAAATATTTACATTAATGAAGGATATTATTTTAAAATGCAAAATACAATATATTGTTTTTCATTGTTTAAATTGTATTTTTGAATACTAAATAAAATATATATAAAACTTAATAAATATTTTAACAATAAAAATTTAATTTTTCTCATATAAATTTTCAAATAAATTATCTAAATCTCTTAGTGAAACATTTTTAAAAAATATAAGACTTAAACATCTTATTTACACAATTTTTTTAAATTCTAATTAATTTATAACATATTCATTTTTTTATAACTTAAATTATTTTTTATTTAAAACCTAATTACTTTTTCTTTTAAAAAAGTACGAATTAACTAACTGACAAACTTACATATCGCCTCGGTAAAATAAATCTCAACTCGTTATTTAATTTTTCGCCATTTCAAATCAACATGAAGCATCATCACGACCATCTTGGGGTACTTCATGCATGCTCGAGGCGAAAGTCCTGACAAAGGAGATCCGGAGAGGATCCAATAATATATTGTGGCAAGCAAGCCCCTTGACAGAATGCACGACTTTATTGGAAGGGCGAAAGAAAAATTAAATGAACCACAAACGGCAATATCGAACAATATGGGATGACATGTGCTGGTTTTGCTTGATACTTGGCCGGACCTTTCTGAGGTGGAAGAGATATATACATTTGAGGTCTATTTTGTGTAGCCATGTGTGGAGGCCCAGAACATTTGAAGCCTGCCAGCCCACACGAAGGAGAAGATAAAGTCAAAATGGCCGAGAATCAGCCTATCAAAGTGAAAGAATTGTCTGAATCTTGTTCAAGTCTACATGAACTAGCTGCTAATAATGACCTTATTGGCTTTAAGAAAGCAATGGAGGAAGAAGGGTCAAAGATAGATGAGGTTAACTTTTGGTACGGAAGGCAGAATGGTTCTAATCAGATGGTCCTGGAGCAAAGGACTCCATTGATGGTTGCTGCACTTTATGGCAGTGTAGATGCGCTGAGTTTGATGTTAGGAAAGAAGCTTTCGATCGTCCGAATCTTTAAACCCTGAAATCCATCCATGCATCAATTCAATTTTGATAATTAATCTTTTCGATGGGTGAAGTTTTTAATTTATTTTTTTATGTAATTTTTTTTAAATTATATAAAATTGTTAATCAAGTTACTATAATCAATTAGAAAAAGATAATATATATTTTATTTTTATTTTTAATTTAAAAAAATTTAGTTTAATAATTTTTTTCAAACCATTAATAAATTTAATAAAAATATTAATTTTAATTGAAATTAAAAAATTTTAACTTAATAAAAAACCATATATTTCTCATTAAATTGATATAATAAATTATTTTCTTTCAAAAAATTCTTATTTTATAACCATACTTTTTGCCAATCATTCTGAAAACAAATTAAAAAATTATAACCACCAATAATGTGGTTTATTTACTCTTTCTTTCTATTTCTTTTTAGTTTCATATAATGTTTACAAATTAAAAAAACCAATGATGAGGTAACTAATAATATCGGTTTTTTTTTTAATTTCATATAATTTTTACGAGTATAAGATATGGCCATTTCATATAACTTTTAGGAGAGGATAATATATGCCCAATAAAGTATTAACTTAATCTTTTATTTTCTTTTAGATATTGTGTTTGTGATGGGTAATTATGCTTGATTTAGGTCACATCATCTGCTCATTTTTAATAATTTTTTTATTATAAAATAATTTTCTAAAATAGTATCTTTTATAATTAATAATATTAACAAATTTTTGATAATATTATTTTCAATTATCAAAAAATATAATTATAAAAAATATTATTATATTTATGATTGTTATCAAAGCATGTGTATATAGATTAAATAAAAATAGGGAAAAAGTGTAACATGGTTCATTATTTCCACGGATGATAAAAAAAATTGAGAAAAGAATTGGAGTTGCTTATTTAATTAGTTATTTGTTGTTTGAATTCATAATTTTTTTATTTATTATTACAAAATTTTTACAAAAGTATATAATTAGGTTTTTAATCTTATTTATTGAAGTGTTTAACAAATCATAAATAATGATGGAAATTAACAACCACTTCTAAATGTAATAATTGATGGTAAATATTTTATTTAGAGGATTATGAATTATTATCAAAGATTTTCATTTTTGATGGTTTGCTACAAAGCTTAACAATGAAAAATTTAAAAGTGCATGAATATTCTACTACATCAAAAAATGAAAAATTTAAAAGTGTATGAATATTCTACTACATCTAAAAATTATACATTATGTTGTGTCAATGCTATTACAAAATAAAACTTATAGAATCTTTTTTTCAATCTTTTTTTTAAAACCAAAGTACATCAATCAATCAATTAATTAGGAAAAAATAATTTATGCTTTAAAAAATTAATAATTACGTTTTAATTTTCAAAATAATCAATTTAATATTTATTTTTTTCAAAACATTAATAAACTTCATAAAATTTGTTAAAATTTTTAAAAGAAATTGAAATTTAAAGTTGTTTTTACCACAAAAAAAAAAAAAAAAAAAAAAAAAAAGAAAGAAAAGAAGAAAAAAAGAAGAAGAAGAGAGTAAAAACTGTATAAACAACTTAAGTTTAAAGATTATTTATAAAAGTAATGATTATACGATATTAGATATTATTATTTCTACTTAAAATATATAAAGTTTATTTTAATTTATTTACAAAATCATAAAAAAATAATTATTAATGTGAATCTTGAGACAAGGGCCATTTAAGACATCCAATTTGTCAATCACATCTTTCCTGAGTTCCACTAGCCTTTGCTATCAGTGAATTTTTGCCACTAACGTCCTTCACCGCAAAATACCTTAATCAAACCACCTATTACTTAAAAACAATTAATTTAATTCCACACACATTATGACAAAATATAGAAAAGGGAAAAATTTTGAAAAGTTAAATGGCATCAAACCTCGTTGAATAAATTTAGAGCATAATTTACAATCCCTAAAATCCCAAAATTTCCTTTTCCAAACTTCATTTCAAAATATTATAAAATGCAGCGGAAGGAAAATATATCTTTTACAGATCTGACAAACTAAAAGGAACAGAGTCGGCGGTATGCAAGGAAGGCTTTTGACAATCATCTTCTCATCCGACTTCATATTCCTACTTCGCATTCGCATAACATTATCCTTCGGATTCTAATTCCGGATGTTATTACGACCTTCTTTTCTAACCCCAACCGAAAACCAGCCAGGTTTCCTCTTCCATGATCAAAAATATATCTATCCTACCTCTCCGAAACTGTGATTCCGCCGGGTCTTTCCAGAAGCCACGATTCCGTCATTGTAAACGGACCTTCGCATTAGCCACGATGCTGCAAATCTCTAGGCAAAGAAAAAGGGGAAACAAAAAGAAAAGGAAATTACCTTGTAATTGCCTTCCGTTTTGGCGAAATCGTCCGTCGTTCCACTGAATTTTCAGGAAATGGGCATAACCTAATCATGGCCATGAAAATACCAGCATAGAAGAAACGTGATACATCGACGGAGAATGTAGAGTCTGCCTCTGTGCTGCTTCGCTACGGCCATGCAACGCCTACGAAACCTAGGACCGTGATGAGCGCGTTGTCGCGTGGTCGTTCTCCATTCCTGACGATCGAGCTGTCGTCTGGTCTCTCTCCATTCTCGTTTGGGCTTAGTTGCAGTACGAGTAGAATGGCACTGACCCATCTTTCTCCGAACAACACGTCGAATCTACAATTAGAAAACCGAGAGAAAATGAACCGAGTGTCAGAGAGAATGCATAAATGAAGAAATATTACGTGCAGTAGGGTTTTAAATGTGATATTTCAGGGCGGTGGAACGCCGATATATCTGCGCTACGAGAATTGTTCTCGACCGCTTAATCCGTGAGCTAGGGTTCAGTGTGTTCGCCGGGATGGCCAAAAGAAGGCGGGGCTGTCTGTGAAGGGAGACACTTCATATTGGCTCGTCCTTTTAGGGTTTGCCTCCTCCCATCCCTTCGGGATAACGGTTTTTAAACCCATGTAACTGATGCAACTTTTCATTTATCATAGGAAGTTTTGATAAAACTTTTCATTTTTCATAGGTAGTTTCGATCCCTGATTTGATTCGCAATACGGGAAAAGAAAAGAATATCCATATTCATCTCTGATTCGCATATCCATATGGAAAATTATCATTCAGTTACCTACGCTGCAAATTTTCTTTACGTTTTTTACGTCAGACAGGTAGATTGTTCCCGCGCTTCAGGTTCATACGCCATCCATGGCGAAACTGACAACTATAATTAGTATGCCGCAATCAACACATCACTAACTACTACAAACATATCCGGCCACGATATCTATGAAAGATCCAAAAATCTAACTTAAATGCTGAAGAAACCGCCATCACTTACTGATATTCTGGTAAATTGTTATAACACATCGGATTCTTCACGCTTTCACTGGATAGCGTAGCTAACATGTTTTCATAAAGAAAAAAATAACATATCTATCCCATAACAGATCGTTAGGAAAAATGCCATAAATAGGAACCTCTTTCAACGAGTGGCCATAACCATGCATATCTGGGCATATGCATATGTATAAGGGAAGAGGGAACGATTCAGGTAGATACTCCACACAAAAATATTTTAATCCTTGGTTGCAATATTCTAAACCATATATGTGTAACCTTAACTAACGTATAACAAAGCATTCAGCAAAATTGTCCACCAATATATAATATTGATACGGATTTGATATTTTAGGAAGTGGAATAACTCAATGAATCCAATTTTGATTGCAATTGGGTTTTCTGGGGATATTTTGAGAATTTAAATAATATTTTTTTAGGTAAAACAATTTTTTTAAGTTTGTTAGGATGTTATCATATCATCTCTATTAGTGAAAGTTCACTCCTAGTTGGCTATAGCATGAAATGTGTTTCCTTTTTTAATTACATTTTATTCCGAGTAGAGAAAAGCAATAGAGATATGGAGTAAGAATAATAGAGAGGTTTTAGTGTATTTACGAGCCATTCAAGCCACAACTCTTAGGCACTATGTATTTGCACTATTTACATTGCAAAGAAAGAGAGAAGAGAAACCTCCTTTTAGAGTTTAGTTTTTTTTCTCTTTACACTTATGTGTGATTTTGTCTATGCTAGTTGACACGTGTCTATTTTAAAAATACAAATAAAATATCTTTTAAATAAATAAATAAAAATGTCCCTTATTGAATATATACTTTCGGTATTAATCTTGACAAAATGCTAACATTTAGAAACATAATATATATTTCGAACCAGAATTTTGTCAAGCAATTATTATTGGATGAATTCCATAGAAAGCCTTACATGGCTCACCCACGATACCATTGGTGAAAGTAGAACATTGCTCGTGTGTTACAACCATTACCCATCACTGAGTGGAAATGGTAGACGATCACCCTAGACCGATCACCCTAGACTTTATTACGGGTTACTAAGAAGGAACATGACTCAATCATGGTTGTGGTGGATAAGCTTAGCAAGACTGCTCATTTCATACCCGTAAAGTCCACCTACAAGACAATGGAGATCGTAGACATATTTATGAGGGAAATCTTCCGACTACACGGAATACCCCGAGTAGTAATTTCTGACAGGGATGTCAAATTCACATCCACATTTTGGAAGACCCTCTTTGCTGGGTTAGGTACTCAGATTCAATTCAGTATTTCCTACCATCCACAGACAGATGGATAGACAGAGTGAGTGAATCAAGTCCTGGAAGACATGTTGAGGATGTTTGTAATGCAACAACCACACAAGTGGGAGGACTACCTCCACTTGGTAGAGTTCGCCTACAATAATGGACATCACGAATCATTGGGGATGAGCCCTTTTGAGGTGTTGTACGGAAGGAAGTGTCGAGTGCCCACTGATTGGAATAGTCCAGTTAATAAGTTAGCATTGGGTCCTGATATGTTAGCTGAAATGGAGGCCACCATTAAAAAAGTTCGCCAAAACTTGAAAGCTGCTCAGGATAGGCAAAAGGTGTATGCAGATAAGAAAAGAACTCATAAATAATTCCAGTTGGGGATCATGTGTATTTGAAAGTTAAACCCTAAAAAATTACTTTACAGTGGAAGGGTTGTGCTAAATTGGCACCTCGGTACTGTGGACCCTTTCAAATATTGGAACGGATTGGGCCCGTGGCATACAAGCTAGCACTCCCAGGCCATATCTAAGTCCATAATGTTTTTCATGTGTCTTTGTTAAAGAAATATGTGTATGACCCTCGACATATTATTAACTAGGAAAATATACAGGTATTAAAAGAATAAAGTCAATAATTTATGAATTGTTGTTTTAGAAAAACTTCTAACAATAGATTACATTTGTGCAGGTCGAACCTGAGGGAGAGTTTCTGGCAGAGCCTCTTCGTATCCTCGATCAGAGAGAAACCATCTTGCGGAAACGAGCCATCACCCAGGTTAAAGTGCAATGGAAGCACTTTGCGTAGATGAGGCTACTTGGGAAGAGGAGGAAGCTATGCAGGAAGCATACCCAACACTGTTTGCTTGAAAAGAACACCAGGGACGATGTTCCTCTCAAGGGGAGGGAGCTGTAACACCCAATCACACACCAATAGTTATTTTACAAGTTTTACTTATTACTGTCAATTTTTACTTTCGTATTACCTGAAATGTTAAAACTATTAGGTTGCAAAGCCAGAACATATGATGTTAATTATTAATTTAAAGATTTTGATCAATTTTAAAAGAACTGAAGAATCAGTTAAAATAACTCCTGAAACAGTTACCAACAGTTTTCCCATCTTTCCCTTGAAAAAGAGGAATGACAAAACCCTCGGGGGGTTGGAAAAATCTGTTAGAGAGAGGATGTTGCCGTGAATGGTTTCTTCCTGGAGCTGGACAAACTAGCCAGTGGGAACAAGACCTTGGATAACAGCCGAAAGGTATGAGACTTGAGTTTGGACATAATCTCGACGCCCAAGGTACCAAGACTTGAGTTTGGACATAATCTCGACGTCCAAGGTACCAAGCTGTTTTAGCCACTATCAAGAGCTGGAAGAGCTTGAGGGGGATTATCGACGTAATCGCCAGATCCAAGGTGGGGTGGTGAGACTCTCCAAGCAAAGAAAATACATCCATGCTTACAAATATAGTAGGGAAACAAATAAGTAGCAATTCTGTGTTTATTAAATATCAGTAAGAAAAGGGTTGTTGCTTTATTTTATTAAATGCATAGGTTAACATGCTAACAAATCAATAGTATGATTCTATCAATAGAAAATCTTAGACTGTCAATCCTTTTATAATCTCAATGTTGTCACTTAGTTATAAATATCATTGCATAAAGAAAATAAGGTAATGGAATTTATTCCCATCTACTGAAATGAAAGATAACAGTTGTTTCAAGCCTTAAGCAAAAGAACTAGACCAACTTATATAGAAAAAAACGTAACTCATATTATGTCCTAACTACTATCTATTACAAAGAAAGCTTTATTTGTCTATACATTGCTTCAACCTGTAACTGTAACTCAATCGATCTATGAACAATAATATGCCTTCCCTTCAACCATTATAATTAAAATAAACATAAGGAAATGGAAAGTTGTGGGAATTCACATTCATAAGGAAATATATATTTAACTGTAACTATTTGAAGAAACTATTCAATACCTAAGTTAGAAGAAATAAACCATTATAGTAAAGACCCATGAACCATAATTGTGATCGTTGAATAGCAATAAGAAACAAATCTTTTATGAAGTACCCCAACAGAACAACTATGCACTTTATAATTTCTTGGTAAGCAGACCCATATACGGAAAACTTGACTACGAATCCGTTCAAAAAGATATAAGAACAAATTATTGGTATTGAAACAATATAACAATTTACAACAAAATATTCAACCCTCTGTTAAGTGACATGCATAAGCTTGATAAAGTGAAAACAAAAATGTACTTATCAAGCTATAAATGTGGTATGTTCGTCCCCATCGTGGTAATGTAAATAACCCTAAGATCTATGTATCTTCTGGCAACCATAATGCTTCAGTCGGCTAACCATCGAACATATCAACATAAAACAAAATCTAACAATCTATCAGTCCTCCAAGTAAATATGAGATTACCTTCAGGAACTCGACTGATAACTGAAGAGGAACCAACCTGTATGCGAAGGCAAAAACCTTAGTCAGGATGCAGCTTCATTCTTTGTGTTTATACACATGAACCTCATAATAGTGCATAACTGTAGACAGTAACAGTGTTACAATAAGCCTGAGTGTAATCAATAGGAACTAAGAAAGAAATTTGAATTCTGAAGACTGATGTTACCTGGAGATGAAGTCGCCAAACAGTGATATCAAACCCTCATGAAACTGTAAGGACACCTGTACGGAAACCATGCGGGTCAGTCTACATTACCACCGGTCTACACAGCGAACCCATGACGCATTCCTCCAGCACCATGAACAACCATCTATCGAATAATCCACCTCTGCAGGAGTCAAATAAGAGGTTTCAGGGAATGACTTAAGTTAAAAATGAAAATATAGATAATAGGAAAAGTGAAATGGAAAATCCAGGCTCATTTCATGATTACTCATGTGTCTGTGGAGGGAATTTTCCGCCATTTCACAATCCAGGCACCTGAAACTACAGAGCCATTGATCACCCACATCGGCACAGCCAAATGAACCTCACATTACCAAGAAAGGCATTAACTTACTGCCATCAATCCCAAATTGGTGAGATTGTAGATATGCCTAGATCCAACAGTGGAGTGTGTGTCAAATGCAAGGGTTCGAGCCACTTCCGAGCAGCTGAAATAAATGACATTAATGTAGGACTATGTGGCCAGTGAAGAGAGGACTACGGTGACAGGAAAGAGCCTCGGGGCTCTCCCACCTTAATGGAGGGGTGCCATTTCGATCTAATCCTGCTCAAGCAATGTTAATGCAGGTTACGTGGAGGTACAGCTAGGAGTTAAAGCGTAATCTGCAACATCATCCAATGACAACATTAATATTACATGCAAACTAAATGTGTAGTAAACCTTTAATGAACCCTTTAAAATGCGCTTGGAGTTTTGACATAGAGTTAAATCATTTCATGATAGGATATTTCAATTAAAATGAATGACTTACATTCTCTGCTAATTTTTTTTTTATTTAGGATGTTACAAAGGGAATTGTAAATTTAAGCTATGCAACATAACCAATCCAATTGGTAATCTTTTTTTTTCGAGGGGCCATGTCCATTTGTGAAATCAAAAATGTAATTTAATTAATGACAATTTACAGATGGTGTGTAAATTTATGCATAGTAACCACATAACTTTCAAGCATCTAGCTGGATCAAATCTTTCTAGCTGCAAACTTATTTTTCCATGTTTTATAGTTTAAAAGAGATTTGATCAAATCTTTCTAGCTGCAAACTTATTTTTCCATGTTTTATAGTCTAAAAGAGATTTTCACTTCAAGATAGATTTCATCCCCTCTACCCTTGTTAGATGATTTATGGTTAAAATGAGTCTATACTCATCACATTTATTGTCATAAACTATCCAATGAAATATCCATAATAATTTACCAATCAAATAAATTACCAAAAATATATATGTCTCACTTACCTCATGCATAAAATATCTCTAATTTATAAAACCATTTCCAAAAATGGTAATAATCTAATTTAACAAAAATTCATATATCACTATGAACTCTATTTCACATCCCTTTTGAAGAATTACCAAATTTAGGGATATGGACCTCACAATAATTCAAAATTCTCTATATAGATTTAAGTTCATTAAAATTTTAACGGCATTGTAATTTGTATGCATATTTAACTTTAGTGTTATTTTAATTTATATAAATAAAGCAGTTAAAATTAACATGACTAAATTCAATTAAATTAAGGATATCATACCTTCTCATTGAACCAATAGTCCCATTCTAAATCCTAAAATGTAGGTGATGTGTAATTATGTCTATGTTTTGTTTTTTTAAATATAATTTAATATTCGTTAAATTAAGGAAACAAATTTGATATTTAAAAAAGGAATATACATGTTTGGATCATTTCAATTAAATGTATTATAAAATATCAATATTTTTATTTTTAATATACTTTTTTGGTATAATGTTGTTGATATTACAGCCTAATATGAAAGAGAAAAAAATAAAATAAAATTTTTTGCACACTTACTCTTTGCTATAAATGTTCAAGTAAAATAATTTCATTGTTGTTCATATCACAAGCCACTATAAGGAGATGAAGATGCAATAAAAGTATCCGACCATAAATAATCAATATAATATTATTTTAACTTTATGGAGAGATAAAAAAATTAACAAATCTAAACTAAACAAAAATTATATTTTCAATTTTGAGTGTGATGAAATTATATAATTATTATAATAAATTGTTAGAATATCCATATTAATTAATTTATTTGAATATCAATTTTATATGTATGTATATGCAAAACCCCTCAATGAAATGCAAATATTTGAATTATTGTTACTAAAATAATTTGGGAGGTTGTGGACCATATAGAAGGCTAGCTATGAATAGGTAACAAACATAGATGTTCATTTCTTTTATAAATTACATTTATAAAATTGGTTTTAGTGAGTCATGGAAATTAGGGAGGGAAAATATATTAAATGAGAGTTCTGCTTACCAAATAGTTAGAATATAATTATCCCTCTCCCTAGAGATAAATCTCATCTCACTTAGTGAAAAGGTAGCCAAGAGGGTGTAAGGGAAAAGGCGTGAAGAAACACAGTGACTTGGAGTCTCATTGAAGGAAGCCCAATAGAGGAAATTGAAAGCTTGATAACTTAGATATGGCATTTTTGTGGGAGGAAGGATGCTTCTAGAAAAAGGAATTATTGTTGGGTGTGGAACCTAATTATCTTATTTATTCATAAGTATTGCTGCATTGGACCCCAGTTCGTAATGTGGCGGCAACGCCGCCTGTAAAATGTATGTTGTAAGGGGAGTGCACAGGGGGCAGCTGTAATCTTTGGGAGCCCCCCTAGCGAGGAATTGGGCACAATGCCCCCAAAGCTAAAAATAGATGTAAAATTACCTTATAAAATGTTGTAATTTCATAGTCAATCTGGGCCATTCATTAGGCAGAGATGTGATGGTAGAAGTTATGTTTAATTTAGGCTTTTTTGCCCTAGAAGAAAATCCCTCGCTATATATGAGGGAATTGTATTGCGTCTATGGAGATCTATATTCTGAGTGAGAAATAGACAGGAGATCATGTGAGAGCGAAGAGGGAATTATAGCAGGTATGTTGTAGGTTATATCTCTTTGGTTTGTTGGATAATATAAAAGCAAGGACTCGTTGTTTCTGGTGGACGTAGCACAAACTAGGTGGACCACTTATATTTGTGTCTCTCTTGTTTTATGTGTTTTCTGTGTTTATATTTCTGCAATATATTTTATGTATTCCATTGCTTTATAATATATAACTTTCTAACAGCTTGTATTAGAGCCAAAGGTCTATTTTGCTGATAAACTAACAAGAGAGAAGGGTTCCTGGTTTGAGTGGGAGCATTTAGGTTTTAACCCCGTACAAAAATTACCTGCATATTCTAAAACACATAAAATAAACAATGTGAGAGCATAACACATAAAACACATATACATAGAGATTTTCCGCTGGATCCCAAAACTGGGACTACCAGATTGATTTTTCATTATGTTCCTTTCAATGTTACAATATATATTTATACATGCCGAAGCATCCAATACCATGGACCGAAAACCATCACGTCCAAAACCATGGACCGATAACCATCACATCCAAAACCATGTGCAAAAGTCATGCACAAAACCATAGGTAGGTGTGCCCAACCTAAGATAGGGTCCAAAAAAAATTTCCTGGGGCACTGCCCCAAACCCCGTAGAGGGGAGCTACCTGCCCCCCTCAAACCCCCCTGCTACATAATCAGTGCAACAAAGGGGGGGCACCGCCCCCCTCTAACCCCCTAGTTCACTATGTGGGCTAGTCGTGGAAAGATTAACACAACCCAATGTTCTCCCACTTGTTGTCTTCTTTCCACAAGGGGGCCACAAGAGAGATTAGTCATTTATCCAGCCCTGCAATGCCCATTATTTCTCTACACCAAGAGAACTTCTAAAAGCTCATAGATTTTTTCAATGCATCTACAATATTCTTCAAAGTGTCCACCTTTACCAACAAAACCTTTTTGTCTTCTATCATATCTATCACAAAGTGATAGTGAACATCAATGTGCTTTGTCTTTGAATGGTAAGCAGGGTTCTTTGCCAAGAAAATTGCACTTTGTCTATCACAGTCTATCCTTATAGCTCCCTGTACTAACCCCATACTTGAACACAATCTCTGCCACCAACCTACTCCCTTTCTTGCATGAGTGGCTGTCATGCATTCTGCTTCTGTAGTTAATAGTGCCACTACCAAAAGTTTCTTACTCATCCAATTGATTGCGCCTTCAAATAGGTTAAACACATACACACTTGTAGATCTTCTATGATCCAGATCTCCAACCCAGTCTGCATCAATAAAGCCATAGATATCCAAAACTATGTCCAATCATGGTCTTCCTTGGTAGCACAAACCATAATCACTAGTGCCACGCAAATACCTTAAAACCCGCTCCACTGCTATCCAATGCTCCTTCCTTGGTTTTAACATAAACCTGCTCAATTCTCCCACTGCATGTACAATGTTTGGTCTAGTACAAACCATCGCATAGATCAGGCTACTGACTGCACTTGCATATGGAACACGAGACATATCCTCTTCCTCTTCTTGTTTCTTGGGACACTATTCAACAGATAAATTTACACCTACAGGAATAAGAACCTTCACCGATTTACTATCCTACATATTAGTCCTCTACCATATTGTCTCGACATATTTCCTCTGGTTTAACCAGACCTTCCTTTTTGCCCAGTCTCTTTTAATTACCATGCCCAAAATATATTTTCAGCACCAAGATATTTCATGTCGAATTTGGAGGACAATTGGATCTTCAATTCTTTGATAATTTCTTTGTCATTTCCAACCAGCAACATATCACCCACATACAAGACCAGATAAATAACACAGTCACCAATTATTTTAAAATATACACAATGATCTGCTTTGCTTCTGGTGAAGCCAAGTCCCCGTATAGTATCAAATTTCTGATACCACTTCCTTGGTGACTGTTTAACCCATACGAAGACTTCTTTAAATTGCATACCAATTCTTTCTTACCCTTCATCGCAA
This sequence comes from Pinus tabuliformis, assembly GCA_031772625.1. Taxonomy (NCBI): domain Eukaryota; kingdom Viridiplantae; phylum Streptophyta; class Pinopsida; order Pinales; family Pinaceae; genus Pinus; species Pinus tabuliformis. Next base: position 410,747,343 of record CM062810.1, on the reverse strand, counting down.
ATCCTTCAGGTTGCTTCATGTAGATCTCCTCTCCCAGATCCCTGTGAAGGAATGCTATCTTCACATCCATCTGTTCTACCTCAAAATAAAAAGCAACAGCTACAGATAAAAGTAATCTAATAGAAGCTACCTTGGCAAGAGGAGAAAAAATATCACCAAAATCAATTCCCGAAACCTAGGAATAACCTTTTTCTACCAACCGAGCTTTATATTTCTCCACCTTTCCTTATGCATTTGTCTTCTTCTTGAACACCGATTTTTTGCCAATGGGTTTCCTTCCAGCCGGAAACTCCACTAGGTCCCAAGCCTCATTTTTGTGCAAAGATGCCATTTCATCAACCATGGCCTCTTTCTAAAGTTTTCCGTCCTCTAGATCTACTGCTTGCTTCAAAGTTCTGGGATCATCATCAGTAATAGATAAAGAAAAATTTGAATAAAAAGAAGATGGACTATACCTTTCTGGCTGCCTTCTTTCTCGAACCGATCTTCTCACACCCAGAGTTTGTGGCTCTTTGTCTTCTGATTCCTCATCTATTGTAGAGTCTGATTCTTCCTCCTTTAGCTCAAACTTTATCTTCTCAGGTTCCTTTGGTTGGACTTCATGTTTAATAACATCTTTCACCTCTCTGAACACCACATCTTGGCTGTACACAACCTTCCTTGTTACTGGGTTCCAAAGCTTATAACCCTTTAAACCATCCTTATACCCAATAAAGATGCACTTTTCATATTTATTATCCAACTTGGTTCGTTTCTCCTTTGGAACATGTACATATGCATCACATCCAAATACACTCAGATGTGAAAGAGAGAGTTTCTTACCAGTCCATACCTCTTGTGAAGTCTTATCTTCTAATGCTGATGAAGGTGATCTATTGATTAGGTAACATGTTGTCTCCACCACCTCTTCCCAAAATTTTTGTCGTAAGCCAACACCACTGAGCATGCTTCTTTCCCTTTCCATCAACGTCTTGTTAATTCTTTCTGCAACTCCATTTTGTTGAGGTGTATATGGAGTAGCCTTCTGTCATGCTATACCACACTTCTCACGGAATTCTTCAAATTCCTCACTGCAAAACTTTCCATCGTTATCTGTTCTCAACACCTTTATCTTCTTCTCTATTTGGTTTTCCACCAGAGCCTTAAATTCTTTAAACCTGTCAAAGACTTCAGATTTATTCTTAAGGAAATATATCCATGTATTCCTTGAGAAGTCATCTACAAATGATACATAGTACACAGACTTACCGGGTGATGGAACCTCCATAGGTCCAAACACATCAATGTGCACAAGGTCTAATATCTGTTTTGCCCTCATACCACTAGAGGGGAAATTCAGCCAATACTACTTCCCATATACACAATTCTCACAGAAATCAAAATCCAAAAAGCTATTACTCATATCTTATACCATACCTTTACCATGAAGTATTCGAAGGCCCTTCTCTCCAATATGTCCAAGCCTTTGATGCCACAACATGGTCTTCTCCCCAGAGACCACTAGATTTTCTATTCCACTTTTAGGAAGCACAGAAGTGTTACACCCATTGAAAACAGTGCTACCTTGTAGCTTGTACAGAGTTTCAATCCAAACTTCCCCCATCAGTACTAGTGCTCCCCGAACCATCTTGCAGGTATCCTTCTCAAACACCTTTTTTACACCTACATCATCCAACTTGCTTACAGAAATCAGATTTCTGGACAATGCAGGAATATGTAGAACACCCGAAAGTGTTCTAACCCTTCCTCCTTGCAACTTCAACTTTACTTTTCCGCTACCAATGATTCTAGCCTTCCTATCATCCCCTAAGAAGACATCACCACCATCATATTTCTCATACCCGTAGAACCACTCTCTATGGGGAGTGAAGTGAAAGGATGCACCTGAGTCAATCAACCATGCCTCATGATCTACATGTGCACTTGAAGAAGCTAAGTACACATCCCCACCTCCATCTGAGGTGGTTTTCCCCTGTGTAGAAGGAGCATCATCAGATCTCTTATCTGAAGTTTTAGATTCACAATCCCTTTTGTAGTGCCCTTCCTTTCCGCATTTCCAACACATCACCTTTAAAGGTTTTCCTGGAGATTTAGATCTCCCTATAGATTTAGATCTCCCACTCAATGACTTATTTTTGTTTCTGCTCTGGGATTGTCCTTGTATAGACAAGGCCTAACCATTCTGGCTCTCCATATTTTTCCATTTCATCTCCTCCATCAGCAGGGATGAGACTATTTCATCAAAATGCAAGGTAGTTGCATTGCTACTTATTGCACTAACCAGACTATCCCATGAATCTGGTAGAGAACACAACAAACTAATGCACTTATCTTCATCTAAAATTTTAATATAAATATATAATAACTGACTTACCAGAGTATTAAATGCATTCAGATTCTCTCTCACCGAGTCTCCATCTTTCATCCTCAGGTTATACAGATTTTTCCGCAGGAACAGTTTATTCACCAGAGACTGAGATTTGTAAAAATTCCCTAACTTGTCCCACAAAGCCTTCATCGTAGCTTCCCCTGATACATTCAGCAATACTAAATTTGAGACACACAATCGTATTGTGCTCTTTGCCTTTCAATCCAACTTCTTCCATTCTTCATCGGATACTCTCGTTGGTTTAGTACCCGGATCTATCGTGATCCACTGATCTTTGTCCACGAACAGATCCTCCATCTTGAGTTTACACAACTCAAAAATCTGGCCATTAAATTTCTCGATCTCTATCTTTCCACTGCTCACCATCTTCTTTCACCACCAGAATCGATCCCGCAGATCTCCCATTGAAAAGGGTCTACCACAAGGCTGAGCGCAACCCCTGAGCAACCAAGGTGTCCCCTTGAAGCCAAAACAACTCTGATACCAAATGTAGGTTTTAACCCCATACAGAAATTAGCTGCATACGAATTCTAAAACACAGAAAATAAACAATGTGAGAGCATAACACATAAAACACATATACACAGAGATTTTCTCGTGGATACCAAAATTGGGACTAATAGCTTGATTTTTTATTATGTTCCTTTCAATGTTACAATACATATTTATACATTCTGAAGCATCTAATACCATGGACTAAAACCCATCGTGTCCAAAACCATGGAGCGAAAGCCGTTGTGTCCAAAACCATGTGCAAAAATCATGCATAAAACTATAGGTAGCTCCGCCCAACCTAATATAGGGTCCAAAAAAGAATTTCTCGGGGTGCTACCCTAGACCCTATAGTGGGGGGCTACCTGCCCCCCTCAAACCCCCCGAATAGGGGGGGCTACCCCCCCGCTGTGTAATCGGCACAACGAAGGGTGGGCTCCGCCCCCCTCTAACCCCCCCGTTCACTACATGGGCTAGTCGTGCAACAAATAACACAACACAACATTGCAATGGCTAAAGATGGTAGGTTTAGGGTTGAAAAATTTAATGACCAAGACTACCAGCTATGGAAGATGAAGATGAAAGATTATTTGTAGCGAAAATATCTCTACCAATCATTGAGCGGAAAGACAAAGAAGTAGACGAGTATGAAAAACACAGAATGAGATATTCTTGACAGAAAGGAACTTGGAACAATACGGGTATAGTGCCTAGTGGTGTCGGTAGCCTTTAATATTTCAAAGGAAACGACAATAGAGGCTTTAATGTGAGCATTGGGCAAACTATATGAAAAATACTCAGCCTCAAATAAGGTATTTCTTACTAAGCGATTATTTAATATGAAGATGTCATAAGGTGGATCTGTTATTGATCATTTAAATGAATTTAATATAGTTACGAGTAAGTTAAGCTTTGTAGGGGTAACTTTTGATGATGAAGTTAGGGCTCTGCTATTTCTCTGCCCATTGCTAGAATGTTGGAATGGTTTAGTTATGGCCATTAGTAACTCTGTCTCTCGATCTAATACTTTAAAGTTTGATGATTTTTTCGGTGCAATCCTTAGCAAGGAAATGTGACAGAAAGGCTCTAGTGACACATTAGGTAATGCTTTGATTGCATAGAATAGGGGAAGAAAAATGGAAAGAGGAAAGAGCCCAGGATATTGCAGTAAGTCAAGGAAAGGTAGATCTAAGTCTAGATTGGGGATAGTGTGGTGGAAATGTGGGAAGAAAGGACATCTGAAGAAAGACTGCAAGTCTCAGAAGGGAAAAGAAGGAGACAGACAATAAGAAAACAATTAATAAGAGAATGTGACAAGTGATGTGTTGCAAGATGCTTTGATTATTTCAATAGAAAATATTATTTATCCTTTGGTGGTAGATTCAGGGGCCTCATTCCATTCCACACCTGGTAGGAAACATCTTCATGATTATGTTTAAGGAGATTTTGGACAGGTTTGATTCGGTGATGATAAACCCTGTGAAATCATTAGAATGGTTATAGTTTTCGTAAAATAAAGAAATGTAAATCAATGGTTATTGAAGGAGGTAAGGCAGGTTCCAGATCTGAAGAAAAATCTAATTTCAATAAGGCACTTGGGAGGTGAAGGCTGTGTGACTACTTTTACAGATAAAACCTGGAAGGTCAGTAAAGGATCCCTGGTAATAGCAAAAGGAGAAAAGGTTGGTACATTGTATCTATGCAATGGTATTTCTAATTTTGTTATTGCTTTAACCTCTACAGGAGAAGATACGACATTGTGGTATCATAAGCTTGGGCACATGAGTGAGAAGGGGATGTAGATTCTTCACTCAAGAAATTTTCTACCAGGTTTGAAGCATGTTGATTTAAAATTTTGTGAGAATTGTCTTTATGGAAAATAGAAGAGAGCCAGATTCCTTAGAGTTGGGAAACAAAATAAAAGCAAAAAATTAGAGATTATGCATACAGATGTATGGGGACCTACTCAAGCATCATCTCTCAGTGAATTTTGTTATTATGTTACTTTTATTGATGGTGCAACCAAAAAAATTTGGATTTATTGTATTCGAAATAAAACTGATGTATTTGATACTTTCAGGAAATGGAGAGCTTTGGTTTAAAATGAGACAAGAAAAAAGTTAAAGTGTCTCAAATCAAACAATGGAGGTGAATATTGTAGCAAAGAGTTTGATATTTATTGTTCATAGAATGGAATTCGTGGAGAGAAGACAGTTCCAGGAACACCACAAGAAAATGGTGTGTCAGAAAGGATGAATAGGACAATCATGGAGCGTGCAAGGTGGATGAGATTGCATGCGAGATTGCCTTTGAAATTTTGGGTAGATGTTGTAGATACTGTTGTTTATCTAATAAACAAAGGGCCTTGAATTTCCTTGGATGGTGGTATTCCAGAAGAGGAATGGACATGTAAGAAGGTAAACTAGTCATCTTTAAAGACTTTTGGTTGTGAAGCATTTTTCCACATTAATAAAGAAAATAGAACAAATCTTGAGGCAAAATCAAAGAAATGTACCTTTATTGGATATGATGTTAGTGATTTTGGTTATCGCTTTTATGATGATGAAAAACACAAAATCATTACAAGAAAAGATGTCATATTCAATGAAAAGGTTTTATATAAGGATTAGCTTTAGGAAGAGAAACAGGAAAAAGAAAACCGAGAATACACAACGCTTGATGAGATCACAGAAAAAGTGATAGTGCCTGAAAATCATAATGATCAACAACCAGATCGACGACAACTAACACAACAACAACAAGCACCTCAAACACCTGAAAGTGGTGTTAGAAGATCTACTAGGATAAGTAGACCCCCTGAACAATACTCTACTTCATTATATTATGTATTGTTCACTGATTTTGGTAAACCAAAATGTTATGAGGAAGTAGTGCATGTAGAAACTAGGAAGAAATGGGAGCAAGCCATGAAAGAAGAGATGGATACCTTAGCACATAACCAGACTTGGGAGTTGTTGAGGTTGCCTACAGGTAAAACAACATTGTAGAATAAATGGATTTACAAGTTTAAGGAAGAACATGGAGGTAGAAAAAGGTATAAAGCTAGACTTGTGGTGAAGGGGTTTGAATAGAAAAAGGGTATAGATTTTGATGAGATATTTTCTCATGTTGTTAAAATGACTTCAATCAGAACTATTATATAAAAAAATTGAAAAAATTAAATATTATAATTGAAATATGTTCAATTATTCTCACTACTTTACATTCTCACTCTTTTTCCGCTATATAATTTTTAGTCAATTTTGTATGGAACCTAACAAAAATATGACGGTGTAACACCCAATGAGGCACCAACAGTTATTTTAAAAGTTTTACTTATTACTGTCAATTTTTACTTTCATATTACTTGAAATATTAAAACTATTAGGCTGCAAAGCCAGAACATATGATGTTAATTATTAATTTAAAGAATTTGATCAATTTTAAAAGAACTGAAGAATCAGTTAAAATAACTCCTGAAACAGTTACAAGTAGTTTTCCCATCTTTCCCTTGAAAAAGAGGAATGACAGAACCTTGGGGTTGGAAAAATCTATTAGAGAAATGATTCTATTGTGAATGGTTTCTTCCTGGAGCTGGACAAACTAGCCAGTGGGAACAAGACCTTGGATAATAGCTGAAAGGTATGAGACTTGAGGCTAGACATAGTCTAGACGCCCAAGGTACCAAGCTATTTTAGCCACTGTCAGGAGCTAGAAGAGCTTGGGAGGGATTCTGGAGGTAATTGAAAAATCTATGGTCGGGTGGTGATATTTTCCAGACGGAGAAAATACATACATGCTTAAAAATCTAGCAGGGAAATAGATAAGTAGAAATTCTATGTTTATTAAATATTAGTAAGAAAAGGGTTTGTCACTTTAATTTAGTAAATGCATAGGTTAACATGCTAACGAATGAATAGTATGATTATGTTAGTAGCAAGTCTCAGATTGTCAATTCTTTTACAATCTCAATATTGTCAGTTAGTTATACATATCATTGCATCAAGAAAATAAGGTAATGGAATTTATTCCCATCTACTGAAATGAAAGATAACAGTTGTTTCAAGCCTTAAGAAAAAGAACAAGACCAATTTCCGTAGAAGAACAGTAACTCATATTATGTCCTAACTACTATTTATTACACAAAAGACTTTATTAGCCTATAGAATTTCTTCGACTTGTAACTGTAACTCGGTTGATCTATGAACAATAATATGCTTTCCCTTCAACCATTATAATTAAAAGAAACATATGGAAATGGCAAGCTGTTGGAATTCACATTCATCAGACAATATATATATATATATATATATATATATATATATATATATATATATATATATATATATATATAACTGTAACTATTTGAAGGAACTATTCAATACCTAAGTTAAAAGAAATAACTCATTACAGTAAAGACCCATAAACTAGAATTATGATCGTGGAATAGAAATAAGAAACAAATCTTTTAAGAAGTACCAGCAGAGAAAAACTATGCATTTTATTAATTCTTGGTGGGCAGACCCATATTGGGAAAACTTGACGCTGATGCCATTCAAAAAGAGATAAGAACAAAGTAATGGTATTGAAATAGTATAACAATTTACAGGGAAATATTCAACCCTGTGTTAAGCGACATGCATAAGTTTCATAAAGTCAAAACAACAATGTATTTATCAAGCTCTAAATATGGCATGTCCTTCCCCACTGTTCCAATATACATAACCCTAATATCTATGTATCTTTGGGTAGCCTTAATACTTCGGCCAACGAACCACCAAACATATGAACATAAAACAAAATCTAAAAATCTATCAGTCCTCCACCTAAATATGAGATAGCCTTCCGAAACTCGACTGATAACTTGAGAGGAACTAACTTGTATGCAAAGGTAGAAACCTTGGTCAAGGCACACTTTCACTCCAAGGATCTCTCTATGAGTTTATACACATGAACCTCAAAGAAGTGTGAATTACGAAGAAGATGAAGTCTCCAAATAGTAAGAGGCAGACTGCACCTAAAATTGACAAGTCACAATATCAAACCCTCATGAAACCAAAAGGAACCCTGTATGGAAACCACGCGGGTCTGTCTACATTACCTTAGGTTTGGAGAGCGAACCCATGATGCATTCCTCCAACACCATGAACCAGCTATCGAATAATCCACCTATGCAGGAGTCGAATAAGAGGTTTCATAGAACAACTTAAGTGTCAAATGAAAATATAGATAATAGGTAGAGAAAAATGGAAAGTCTGGGCTCGTTTTCCTGACTACATATGTGTCTGTCGAGGGTATTTTCTGCCATTTCACCATCGAGGCACCTGAAACTATAGAGCCATTTCTCAGCCACCTCGGCATGACCAAATGAACCTCACATCACCGAGAAAGGAATTAACTTACCACAATCAATCCCAAATCACTAAGACCGTAGATCTACCTAGATCCAATGATGGAGTGTTTGCCAAATGCAAGGGTTCAAGACTCTTCCGAGCAGCCAAAATAAATGACATTAATGTAGGACTGTGTGGCCAGCAAAGAGAGGGATTGTGGTGACAAGAAAGAGCCTCAAGGCTCTCCCGCCTTAATGGAGGGGTGCCATTCCGAGGTAAGCCTTCTCGGGTGATGTTAATGCAGGTTACGTGGAGGTACAACTAGGAGTTAAAGCGTAATCCGCAACATCATCCAATGTCAACATTAATATTACATGCAAACTAAATGTGTAGTAAACCTTTAATGAATCCTTTAAAATGCACTTCGAGTTTTGACATAGAGTCAAATCATTTTGTGATAGGATATTTCAATTAAAATGAATAACTTACATTCTCAGTTAAATTCTTTTTTATTTAAAATGTTACAAATGGTATCAGAGTGACAGGTTCACACACTGAGACTTATGGGCTCAATATATACACCTACAGATATGAACAACAATATAAATAAATAAATAAATATATATATATATATATATATATATATATATATATATATATATATATATATATATATATATATATAAGAATGAAATATGCTTGTGTATAATTAGTAATACTAACCAAGTAAGTGTAAATGTGTACACAGAGACAGAGGATAGCACCAAAGAACTGAAATGCAGGGAAGTCCCAGAATACCACACCAGCCAGAAGTGCCTTATGTGGAGGCCAACCTAGATATATGGATATAGTTGGGAGAAGAATCCTGGCAAGCCAATGTTGCCTTGCTCGAAACAATGCAACAACTACATGAAAAAATGTTGTAATAAAGGATAGACAATGAATGACTGAGATAGGAACAGGAAAAGATCTTAAATATCTTGTCTGGTTGATAGAATCAATGAGAACCATATCCTAGTACAGAGAATAGGGAGAAGACCCCAATAGCCCATCATGACGATGATAATGTTGATTTAGTAGAGGGACATAAGGAGGATGAAGAAGGACGTTCGGATAATGTTTTCGACCAAAGAAAGTCCAAAAGACAGAAAGTGGAATTACAAAGTGAATTCAAGAAAATAAAACCATCACTGTTTGAAGGAAAATTGTAAGAAGAAGCTGAAGCATGGCTGATCAACATGGATAAATATTTTTAGATTTATGAATATATTGACAAACTTAAGGCATGACTTGCAGTCTACCAGTTAAGGGAAAAATCTACTCTCTGGTGGGAATAGATTAAAACTGTAAGAAAATTTGACGAAGAACAAGTGGTGTGGCCCGAATTCCAGAAACATTTTAAGTACAAATATTTAACTGAACATTATTACAATGAAAAAGAAAAGGAGTTCCAGTTAATATTTGGAACCTTAACCAAGTACGAGTATGTGAAGCAATTTACCTCCCTACTATGATATGTCATGTACATGCAAGAGGAAAAAGCTAAAATTTAGTGGTTTATTAGTAGTCTATTGAACTTCAAGAAGGAAAAGTTAGAATTTGGTTATCCTATAACAATGGAAGATGTAGTGCAAAAGGCCTGTATCTGTTATTAGAAAATGAAATAGAAGAACGACGGTCCCAAAGGAACCATTGGTAGGAAAATGAGGAACTTACCCCCAAACAAACAACTGAAAGTAGAAAATAGTAGAAATAATCAGCAAAGAACTTTCGAAAAAATTGCAAGGAACCCGCCCAAAATCCCATCTTACACCGAGAATAGAAAAACATATGTAGTTATTAAACCTGCTACTAATCAACCACTGAAACAACCTCTACAATTCTAGGGATGTGGGGAATCTCATTACTACAAGAATTATCTGCATAGGGCCAAAACAAAACAACTCTCAAATATGCCTGAGGCTTCCACAGTTAGAGACGTAGAAAGGAGCATGCGCATAATTAATGGTGCTCTAGATGATCACCAACTGTAATACCATCCCACCACGATCGAGTGCGAAGGTATGTTTGCTATCAACTTGTTTCTATTTTATTTGATCCAGGCGCTAGCCTAAACTACATTAGTCATAAAGAGGTATACAAATGTTAGCTGCAAAGTAGTAAATTTAAGAAATCTTGGCTAGTTCAACTAGCCACTGGAACAAAGAGAAGGGTGACAGTAAAAATAGAAAATTGCCTTATAACAGTTTTAGGACAACCCATCCATGTTGATCTGAACATACTTCCCTTGGGTTTGTATGATGTATTAATAAGGATGGACTGGTTGGAAGGGCGTTGGTCCCTAGTTGACTGTAAGGAGAAATCTGTAAGCTATCTCATAGAGTCGGGACAATGAAAGGAAATTTAGGGAATCAAGAAAAAACTTAAATTACGTCCTATTACGGCTAATGAGCTCGGAAGATGCATTAGAAAAGGCTGCCATATTTATGTTGTCCAAGTAGGATACACAAATGACCGAAACAAGATGACTTCTTTGGAGAATATTCCAGTGATTCAGGATTTCGTGGATGTGTTCCCCGAATCCATCCCGGGGCTGCCACCTAGACGTGATATTGACTTTACCATCGAGTTAATACCTAAAGCAACTCCTATTTTGAAAGCCCCTTACCACATGAACATTCATGAGTTAAGAAAACTCAAAATGCACCTTCAAGAACTTTTGGATAAAGGATACATCCGCCCTAGGGTATCTCCTTAGGGAGCCCCTATGATGTTTATGTGAAAGAAGGATGGGACCTTAAGACTATGCATTGATTATCGTCAGTTAAATAATATAACGATAAAAAGTAAGTACCCTTTACCCTATATTGACAATTTATTTGATTAAATGCAGGGAGCTAGCGTATTCTCAAAAAAATCAACATAAGATCCAATTACCACCGGATCAGAATAAAGGATGAAGACATCTGCAAGACTGCATTCTAAAATCGTTATGGTCATTATGAGTTCTTGGTACTCCCTTTTGGCCTTACCAATGCTCCAACCACTTTTATGAGCCTGATACATGGCATTTTTTAGCCATTTTTAGATAAGTTTGTACTCATTTTTATTGACGATATACTGATTTATTCAAAAAATCAAGAGGAGCATGAGAAACACTTAGGAACAGTATTGCAGATTTTGTGAGATAATCAACTGTACGCAAAGTATAGTAAGTGAAATTTTTACAAAAGTCAAATTCAGTACTTAGGTCATGCTATATAAGCTGAGGGAATAGTGATGGATCCAGAAAAGATAAAAATTATTATGGAATGGACCACTCTGAAAGAATTTACTGACATAAGATCCTTTTTTGGCCTCGCAGGTTTCTACTTCCAATTCATTAAAGGATTTTCAAAGATAGATTTTCCTCTAACCTCATTACAGAAAAAGTGGTGCGCCTTCCTCCGGACAGTGGAATGTCAGTAAATTTTTGAGTAGCTGAAGCAATTACTTAGTACCGCACCGGTGCTAAAGGTCGCAGATCTGGAAAAACCATTTGTGGTATGCACAGACGTGAGTAAGGAAGGTGTCAGTGGCGTATTAACACAAGAAGGAAAAGTCATATCCTATGAATCATGCAAACTAAAATATTATGAACAACGATACTTGTCATATGATTTGGAATTGACCACAGTAGTACACACACTCAAAATGTGGCAGCACTATCTCTTAGGAAAGAAATTTTTGCTATTAACAAATCATAGTAGTCTTACAAACTTCTTTAAGCAGTCTAGTTTAAATGCTCGATAGACCAAATGGACCACGTTATTGAGTGAATTTGACCTTGACATGAAGCATCTCAAGGGGAAGGAAAACCGAGTAGCAGATGCATTAAGCAGAAAAGTACATTGCATTTATGAAGTACAATTTAGCTATGTACAATCTAACCTGCTGAAGGTCACTAGTAAACTTTTGACAAATTCGATCAGAGAGAAACCATCTTGTGGAAACGAGCCATCACCCAGGTTAAAGTGCATTGGAAGCACTTTGGCCGGGATGAGGCTACTTGGGAAGAGGAGGAAGCTATGCAGGAAGCATACCCAACACTGTTTGCTTGAAAGAACACCAGGGACAGTGTTCCTCTCGAGGGGAGGGAGTTGTAACACCCAATGACGGAGCAAGAGTTATTTTAAATTTTTTACTTATTATTGTCAATTTTTACTTTTGTATTACCTGAAATGTTAAAACTATTAGGCTGCAAATCTAGAACATATGATGCTAATTATTAATTTAAAGATTTTGATCAATTTTAAAAGAACTCAAGAATTAGTTAAAATAACTCTTGAAATAGTTACCAAGAGTTTTCCCATCTTTCCCTTAAAAAAGGTGAATGAAAAAACCCCCGGGGGGGTTGGAAAAAATTGTTAGAGAAAGGATGTTATTGTGAATGGTTTCTTCTTGGAGCTGGACAAACTAGCTAGTGGGAACAAGACCTTGGATAACAGCTGAAAGGTATGAGACTTGAGGTTGGACATAGTCCTAATGCCTAAGGTACCAAGCTATTTTAGCCACTGTCAAGAGCTAGAAGAGTTTGAGGGGGATTCTGTATGTAGTCGCCAGATCCATGGTTGAGTGGTGAGACATTCGAGGCAGAGAAAATACATCCATGCTTACAAATCTAGTAGGGAAACATATAAGTAGCAATTATGTGTTTATTGAATATGAGTAAGAAAAAGGTTTGTTGCTTTATTTTAGTAAATGCATAGGTTAACATGCTAACGAATGAATAGTATGATTATGTCAGTATAATCTCAATGTTGTCAGTTAGTTATACATATCATTATATTAAGAAAATAAGGTAATGGAAATTATTCCCATATATTGAAATGAAAGATAACAGTTGCTTCAAGCCTTAAGATAAATAAAGAGACCAATTTCCATCGAAAAAAGTAATGCATATTGTGTCCTAACTACTATTTATTACATAGAAGACTTTATTAGTCTATAGAATTGCTTCGACTTGTAACTGTAACTCAGTCGAACTATGAACAATAATATGCTTTCCCTTTAACCATTATAATTAAAATAAACATACGGAAAGGGAAAGTTGTGGAAATTCACATTGATCAGACAAAATATATATATATATATATATATATATATATATATAAAATTGTGATTATTTGAAGGAACTATTCAATACCTAAGGTAAAAGAAATAAACCCTTACAGTAAAGACCCATAAAAGATAATTATGATCGCAGAATAGCAATAAGAAACAAATCCTTGCAGAAGTACCCCAATAGAACAACTATGTGTTTTATAAATTCTTAGTGGGTAGACCCATATTGGGAAAACTTGACGGCGAAGCCATTCAAAAAGATATAAGAACAGAATAATGGTATTGAAATAGTCTAACAATTTATAGCAAAATATTCAACTCTCTGTTAAGTGACATGCATAAGCTTGATAAAGTCAAAACAAGAATGTCTTTATCATGCTCTAAATGGGGCGCGTCTGTCCCCATCATTCTAATGTACATAAACATAGGATCTATGTATCTCCTGGCAGCCTTAATACTTCGGTCGATGAACCGCTAAACATATCAACATAAAACAAAATCTAACAATCTATCAGTCCTCCACCTAAATCTGAGATTGCCTTCGGGAACTCGACCGATAACCAGAGAGGAACCAACCTATACGCGAAGGCAGAAACCTTGGTCAGGGTGCAACTTCACTCCAAGGAATGCTCTCTAAGTTTATACACATGAACCTCACCATAGTGCATACCTGCAGACGGTTATAGTGTTAGAATAAGCCTGAGCGCAATCAACAGGGACTTAGAAAGAAATGTGAATTATGAAGAATGATCTTACCTAGAGATGAAGTCACCAAACAGTAAGTTGCAGGCTGTAGCTGAAATTGGGAAGTCACGATATCAAACCCTCATGAAGCCATAAAGAACCCTGAATGGAAACCAAGCGGATTTGTCTACATTACCTTGCGTCTAGAGAGCAAACCCATGACGTATTCCTCCAGCACAATGAACAACCAGCTATCGAATAATCCACCTCTGCAAGAGTCGAATAAGAGGTTTCACGGAACAACTTAAGTGTCAAACGAAAAGATAGATAATAGGTAGATCTAAATGGAAAGTCCGGGCTCATTTGAATGAATACCTGTGTGTCTGTGGAGGGCATTTTCCGCCATTTTACCATCCAGACAGCTAAAACTATAGAGCCATTTCTCACCCACCTAGGCACACCCAAATGAACCTCATATTGCTGAGAAAGGCATTAACTTACCACCATTAATCCCAAATCACTGAGACCGTAGATCTACCTAGATCTGATGGAGTGTTTGCAAAATGCAAGGGTTCAAGACTATTCTAAGCAGCCAGAATAAATGAAATTAATGCAAGATTGTGTCACCAGCGAAGACAGGGACTGCAGTGATAGGAAAGAGCCTCGGGGCTCTCCTGCCTTAATGGAGGGATGCCATTTCGAGGTAATCTTTCTCGGGCAATGTTAATGTAGGGTACGTGGAGGTACAACTAGGAGTTAAAGTGTAATCTGTAACATCATCCAATGTCAACATTAATATTACATTCAAACTAAATGTGTAGTAAATTCTTAATTAACCCTTTAAAATGCACTTGCAGTTTTTACATAGAGTTGAATCATTTCATGATAGGATATCTCAATTAAAATGAATAGCCTACATTCTCCATTATTTTTTTATTTTTTTAGGATGTTACAGAGGTTATTGTAAGTTTAAGACATGTAGTGTAACCAATCCAATTGGAATTTTTTTTTTCAAGGCGGCATGTCCATTTTATGAAATCAAAAATTTATTTTACTTAATAATGAAAACTTACACATGGCGTGTGCGTAAATTTATGCATCGTAACCGTATAACTTACAAGCATCTAGAGGGATCAATTTTTCCTAGCTACAAACTTATTTTTCCAAGTTTTATACTCTAAAAGAGATTTTCACTTGAAGATAGACTTCATCCCCTCTACCCTTGCTAGATGATCGGTGGTTAAGATGAGTCTATACTCGTCATATTTATTTTCATAAACTCTCCAATGAAGTATCCATAGTAATTTACTAATCAAATAAATTACCAAAAATATATATGTCCGACTTACCTCATCCATAAAATATCTCTAATTTATAAAACCATTTCGAAAAATGGTAAAAATCTAATTTAACAAAAATTCGTATATCACTATGAACTCTATTTCACATCCATTTTGAAGAATTACCAAATTTAGGGATATGGACCTCACAATAATTCAAAATTCTCTATATAGATTTAAGTTCATTAAAATTTTAACATCATTGTAATTTGTATGCATATTTAACTTTAGTGTTATTTTAATTTATATAAATAAAACAGTTAAAATTAACATAAATAAATTCAATTGAAATTAAGGATATCATACCTTCTCATTGCACCAATATTCAAATTCTAAAGGCTAAAATGTAAAGCCTAAAATGTAGATGGTGTGTAATTATGTCTATGTTCTGTTTTTTCTAAATATAATTTAATATTATTTAAATTAAGGAAACAATTTTGGATATTAAAGAAAAGAATATACATGTTTGGTTCATTTTAATTAAATTTTTTATAAAACATCAATATTTTTATTTTTAATGTATTTTTCAGTTTAATGTTGTTGATATTACAACCTAGTATGAAAGAGAGAAAAATACGATAAAAAATTTTCACACTTACTCTTTGCTATAAATGTTCAAGTAACGTAATTTCATTATTGTTGATATCACAAGCCAATGTAAGGAGATGAAGATGCAATAAAAGTATTCGACTCTAGCTTTCAACCATAAATAATCAATATAATATTATTTTGACTTTATGGAGAGATAAACTAATTAAACAAATCTAAACTAAACAAAAATTCTATTTTCAATTTTGAGTGTGATGAAGTTATATAATTCTTATAACAAATTGTTAGAATATCCATATTAATTAATTTATTTGAATATCAATTTTATATGTATGTATATGGAAAACCCCTCAGTGAAATGTAAATATTGAATTAATGTTACTGAAATGATTTGGGAGACTATGGACCATATAGAAGGCCTGCTATAAATAAGTAGCAAACATAAATGTTCATTTTTTCTCTGAATTTCATTAATAAAATTGGTTTTAGTGAGTCATCGAAATTAGGGAGGGAAAATATGTTAAATTAGAGTTCCACTTACCAAATAGTTAGAAGATAATTATTCCTCTCGCTAGAGATAAATCTCATCTCACTTAGTGAAAAGGTAGCTAGGAGGGTGTAAGGGAAAAGGCATGAGGAAACACAGTGACTTGGAGTCTCGTTGACTGAAGCCCAATAGAGGAAATTGAAAGCTTGATCACTTAGATATGGCATTTTTATGGGAGGAAGGATGCTTCTAGAAAAATGAATTCTTGTGGGAGGAAGGATGCTTCTAGAAAAAGGAATTCTTGTTGGTTGTGGAGCCTGATTATCTTCTTTATTGAGAGGTATCACCACATTGGAGCCCAGTTTGTAATGCAGCAGCAACACTGCCTGTAAAATGCATACTGCAAGGGGGGTCCAACGGGGGTGGATGCGATCTTTGGGAGCCGGCCCTTGGTGGGGTATTGGGGACAGCGCCCTCAAAGCTAAAAATAGACGTAAAATTGACTTGTGAAATGTCGTAATTTTGTAGTCAATCCAGACCATTCATTAGGTGGAGATCTAATGGTAGAAGTTATGTTTAATTTAGGGTTTTATCCCCTAGAAGGCAACCCCTCCCTATATATGAGGGAATTATATTGTGTCTATGGAGATCTATATTCTGAGTGAGAAAGAGAGAGGAGATTGTGTGAGAGTGAAGAGGGAATTACAGTCGATATCTTGTAGGTTGTATCTCTTCAGTTTGTTGGATAATATAAAAGGAAGGATTGGTTGTTTCCTGTGGACGTAGACCATACTAGGTGAACCACATATATCCATGTCTCTCTTGTTTTATGTGTTTTCTTTGTTTATATTTCTGAAATATATTTTATGTGTTCCAATGCTCTGTAATATATAATTTTCTAACAACTGGTATGAGAGCCCAAGGTCTATTTGGCTGATAAACTCGCAGGAGAGAAAGGTTCCTAGCTCGAGTGGAAGAAATCGTGGAAGATGGTAGGTTTAGGGTTGAAAAATTTAACAACCAAAACTATCAGCTATGGAAGATGTAGATGGAAGATTATTTGTACCAAAAAGATCGCTACCAATCATTGAGTGGAAACACAAAGAATTCAAAAAGTATGACAGACACAAAATTGGATATTCTTGACCGAAAGGCACTTGGAACGATATTGTGATGCAGGCAAGTTCCCTCTATGGATAGAGGTAACCCCTCTAGCCCTAGAGTGGGTCTAGCCATAGCAAAGACAATACCAAAGAAAATTTACTTAGAAATTTGATGTCATGAAGGCCTACCTTCAAATCGTCATCTAATGAAGTCCTTATTGTGTTGCTCTAGCTCTCGTTCTTCTAATCACTTGTACCTGAGAACAACATACAGAGGACAACCACGAACATAATATAATATGATAAAAATGATCTACTTAAAGAGTCAAGGAGCTTCAAGCTATCAATTCGAAATTTGACATAAGATATAGGAAATAAACCATTGATTTGTATTAATATAAACTGAAATAAAACTTACAGCCAAGCCTTGATGTTATAAGTCTCCTTCAAGGGTCCTTTCAGCATGTCTCCACAAGAATTCACTCATGAACTCTCTCCCAAAAGGATGAATAACTCTCTCTCCTACCCAAAATGTTGATGCTAGAACACTCTCACAATCAAGCCAACTCCACTCAAAACTATACCAAACTAAGTTACAGAAGAGGCTACTTCTAGACTCTAGCAAAAATCACTACTTTTACTATTGAACTCTTGAACTTTGAAGTTAGATGATCTTAGCCATGGAGGAAGTATTTATAGGAGGAGGAGGTTCCATAAGAGATGAGAGAAGAGCTTATCCCTTTGAGATGTTGCACAAAAGGTGAAACAACCATCCCAAAGGAGAGAGGCGAGCTCATATGATCCAACAACCAACCCTAGGACCACCGATGAAGCTGTTACACTTAGAAGCTTTGACAATTTGTTTAAAAACTTGCCAAAAGTAGCTTGTCGCAAATTCAACACAGAGACAGAGTGACAACTTCACTAGGGATAGTTCAGTCTTGTCCATCTTTGTGGGTGGAACAACTGTTGACCCATGATGACCCAAAACATAGTTAAAAAAGGGTTTTCTCCTGGAGTAATGAACTGAGGTATTATTCCTGAGATGAAAAAGGAAGAATTGACACATAATTTGGAACATGACACAAGGAAAATGTCAATAACTCAGACTGATAGTGTCTAGGATCAGGGAATGTAGGGTCAGTGACAAATTACTATGTAACAGATGCCCCCTAAAGCATGAAGGCCGAGATAGTGGGAGGGGTGAAATGCTTTACGAATCCATAACTGAAACAGAACACCATCATGAAGAACCTATAAACACAAGTACAACTGATATATATGATACATGAGTACATAGTGAAAGGAAATACATGTGCATAAGGCATGGACACAACCATCTAGAAGATGAACATAAATGATTTGTGGTATGGATGCAGCCATCGAATAAGAAGAACCATATAAAAGGCTCAGGTATGGTCACAGCCTCTCAATCAAAAGAGTCACGTATATAATCATGAATCAATCCACGCAACCTAGACTTGAGTAACCTAAGCCTAGGGTCTTGAATCCCAACTTGATCATGGTACAAATTTTAATATGTGAATAGATGTGCTGAAGTCGAGCATACTAGAAAATAGCTTGATTAGTAGTCATTGATGTAAACCATTAACAAGCGTGAGAGAGACCACCAGTGATGTCAATGGTTCTCAAGGTATTGCTAGTACAATCCACAAAGTGTGAAGAATGATCTGAAGTCAAACACCTGTGAAATCACTCGAACAAAGGCCAACGATGAAAGCCTGTCGTCGAATTCAAAGAACTTACCATTAAGGCATGCAAGCTCCAAGGTACCAGAAAGGAGTCTCTAGATCAACTTACCTGATAATGAGCTGAAGTTGACAGGACGTGATCGATTGATGGAGGGCCATAATGTTTCCCACATCATTGACACGAGACAAAGGAACAAGATGAATGTGGATGAGAAAGAGAATCTGAGGAAGGTGTGTAAGGATACAAAATGTAGAAGGATTAAGCTCTTAAATATATCAGCAACACGACTCTGGAGCTTGGTAGCATTTTGGTACCAAGGGATCAAAGGTGATGATGATGCAGCAAGGATCAGATGGAATGAGGAAAAATGGATAACCCAAAACTCTGAAGGCCAATGATAGAGTAAGGATATCCCAACCCGACACAAAGCAGAAAGAGTGTCGATGTTCAAGAGTGACAAGCTGCTGTAATAATTAATACAACCAACATAATGCTTCCAAATTCCCCCCACCATTTCTGATGAGTACCCCAATTATTTTTGAAACACATGCTTGAAGGGGATAGCATATGTTTGTAACATACATTTGTCCTTCGGACAAATCTGACCTAGTAAAATTTAATGAGCCCGAGGAAGGAGAAGCTCAGTCTCGTCATGATGACAAGTCCAATGTCGTTAGGGATTAATGAGTTTGACATAGGTAAAACTCAGAGTCTTTTTCAAATTTAGAGAGTTTGAAAAAGACACGGAAATGAAAAGCTCCAAAGGTCCCTTTTCATAAATTTGTCCCTCGAATCTGAAAAGGTAGAAAACAATACAAAAGGGAACCTATTGACCATAATAGATCAACGTATACCTTTTTCATAAGTAATCTATCCTAGTCCATAAAAGGGGTAAACTTATACTAAGTAGATGACACTTTGCAGCCTTTAACAAGTTCAAAGTGACAAGAGCTTGACAACCTTTTCATGTTTTGAGAGTTAGAAAAGAGCTTAAAGATGACTTTAAGAGGGACTTTTTGTGTTTTTATGGAGTCTAAAAAAGTATAAAATACACTTCGTAAATCATCATCACCAGAGTATTGGGAACCTGTTGCTGCACAGAAAATAAGTGTAAGATCTGTTTTTGATGTAAATATGCATAAAATATTAAAAAATAGGCCTAAATCCCTAACCTAAAACCCTAATTTGTCAAAAAGAGCTTATAAAAGGGCCGATTGGTAAAAAGCAATTCACTTTTTACTTTTACCTTGGAGTGGAAAAAATTTACCCTTGGGCACTTGCAATTTCTATGATTGATTGGAGGAGTTTCAAAAGATTATTTATTAATCCGTCAGTTCTAGGTAGGAACCACACATTGTACCCTACATTTTCGAGACTATTTATCTCGTTTTTTACGTTTTTAGCCATAATTTAGGAGGATTTTGGGATGTAAAGGTCTGCAGCAGTCGTCGCAGGTTTCCAGCTCGGGACTGCAAAGAGCCAGATTTTCCAATGGAGGGAAAATGAGCTCGTCGGGACTGTACACCAAATGGTGATGAAGAGTGAAAAATTTTCAAACCACAGATTCTGACTCCTCACACCTGTTTTAGAAACAGCTGTGATGAGAGCCGAGAACCAAAATTCCTCAAAATTTAAGTAATTTGAAGAGGTTTTAAGCAAAATTATGGCATAATAATGTTAGGTCTCTATAATACTAGTGATTCCCCCATTAATATTGTAGTTGTATCCCTTACTAATATTGTTGTGCCCCTATTGTCCCCATATTATTATTACCGTGCCCCATAGAATCCCTTTATTGTTATTTTTGTGCCCTTATATTATTATTGTTAGGTTGGCTTGGTTATATTGGGACCCCTTAGACTCCTATATATACAAAGAAGGTTTTTTCGTTTGAATCATCCAAGAATTGTTCATTTATGTAATGTAAAGGTGGTTGTCCCCTCGAAGAGGCTGAATTCTAAGCTGTTGATCTATCTTTTCTATCTTTGTGTGAGCTGGTTTCATAACATTTGGTATTAGAGCTTTGGATTCTAGGGTTTCGCTGCTCCAAAGAGGTCATCGTGGCATTTTCGCTATAACTTTTTTTTTTTCTGTGAAGTTTTATAAGTGAAAAAAAAACCCATTTGAGACAAAATTGCACTAAACCTGGGTCCGAATTTCAGAGATTTCCATGCTATATTTGTGGAAGTTGGTCCTTTTGCAGATTCCTGAATTACATTCCAAACAAGTGACCTGGGGAAAATCATCATAACTCTCTCTCTGAGCATCAGATTGAAATTTTGTAAGAAGGTACGGAAAGAGGACGGATTGCAGTTTCTTGTATATATTTTTTAGAGCCAAAGGTCGAAATAGTGACACGTGGCACTTCATACTAGTTCACTCTTTTGGAAAGGTCTATAATCAGGTTATCTTGGGAGATTGTGCATAATGATTCCTTGGAGAATCCAATTTGGATCAGATTGGTGGCATTAGAAAGAGGACACAGAGGGCTACTACAGGTCGCAATTTTAGAACTGTATGATCCGAAATTACAGAGATACATCATATTAAACATCAAGCTCCTACAAAGTGAAAAGAGGTGTGTAGTTTTTTTAAATTTTTGCATAAGCTTGGTTTGAAAAATTAGTTTGAAGGAATTCAAAGGGCGTAGTAAAGAATTATTATCGGTAATTAATGCCCCGAGGAAAGAAAATGTAAACACCTAGTAAGCAACTTGAAAGCTCTAGCACGACTCATGAAGAAGAGGAAGAAATGCAACATGATATATCAAAATTATGAGACCAAGAACAAGCGTCACTTGCACAAAAAGTAACAGAATCTAAGATTGATGGTTTAAAGAAAGATGTAGAAGATAAGATGGATGGTTTAAGGAAAGGTGTAGAAGCTAAGATGGATTGTTTAGAGAAAGGAGTAGAGGCTAAGATGGATGGCATGGACGCTAAGATGAATAGCATGAATGGTAAAATAGATGGCATGGATGATAAGATGAAAGAATTGAAGATAAATATGAATAAGTTGCTACACGAAATGGTCACTAATGGTGAAAGGGTAGAAAAGGAAACTCATGATGAAAGCAAAATAAATGTTAATCATGATTCCATAGACTCTAATGTTGGATCAAAGACCCACCATATTCCAAAAATCGATATGAGGAAGTTTGATGGCAAGGATCCCGCAACATGGATATTACAGATGGAGTAATTTTTCGATCTCAATAATGTGCAAAACACACAAAAGGTACATATTGCAACTTTATATTTTGAACCAAATCAGCTTGTATGGTATCAATGACTTTGCTCTCGTAAACAAATTATCACTTGGGAAATTTTTACGGAAGAATTGATAGCACATTATGAGGATACAAAAAGCAACACTTTTTTTAGCCAATTTATAAGTCTCAAACAAAAGGGTTCAATAGTGGAACACATTGAGGAGTTCCAAAATTGAACATAAGGGTAAAAAAATATTCCATAGGAGCATAGGATTGATGTGTTCATAGGGACTTTAAAGGATAATATCCAACATGATGTTCGCCTTTGGGAACCTAATTCATTAGAGAAGGCATTTAGGTTAGCAAGGAAAATGGAAAGCAAAATTATGGCAACCAGGAAGCATACTACTCACAACTATAAAGATGGAAGTGTTGTTACCCCTATCCTTCCACAACTTATAAGGTTGACATCGCAAAAATTGGAAGAAAAAAGAGCAAAAGGGCTTTGTTACAGTTGTGATAGCAAATACACTAAATGTCATAAGTGTGTTGAGAAGAAATTATTCTACATAGATTGTGAAGAGGAAGAAGAAAAGGAGCAGGAAAGGTCAAAAGAAGAGGATATACTCTAGGAACAAAGCCTAAATAAAGAAGAAATGAATCCGATCATATCTTTTAATGCATTGGTTGGAATTACCACTCCTCAAACCATCAAGATAGAAGGACAAATCAAGAAGGAAGAGGTAATAGTGTTGATTGATTCAGGAAGTACCCACAATTTTATTCATTGTAAGATAACAAAAGAATTGAATTGCTTCCTATATCCAGCACTAGAGTGTCGAGTGATGATTGTAAATGGAGGAATGATAAATTTCTCTGAAAAGTGCCATAATATCAAGCTATCCATGGGAGAATATGTATTGAAAAGCCCAATGCTTTCCATTCCAATGGGAGGTGCTAAATTTGTACTAGGAGTCCAATGGCTACAATCCTTAGGTACAATAGCTTTTAAGTTTCAAGAACTTTTCGTGAAATTTTATGTGGAAGGAAAGGAAGTTGAATTAAGGGGTATTGTAACCAGGAAAGATAATAAGCTCTAACGGTATGACAAAGCTTCTAAAAAAGGAACAACGAGGTGTAATTGCATAATTATGTTCACTAGATGTTTCCACATCGAATTTATCTATTGCTCTAGATATCCAAAGAGTCTTGGACAATCATTCCAAGGTATTTGAGACTTCAAAAGGTCTCCCACCTATTCGTGATCATGATCATGCTATTCATTTGATTCCAGGAAGTGTTCCTCCAAACATTAGGTCGTACAGATATCCCTATGCCCAAAAGAGTGAAATTGAACGTATGGTTGCATAAATGCTTGAGGATGGTATAATTCAACCTAGCCAAAGTTCTTTCTTTGCTCCAGTCATATTGGTGCACAAGAAGGATGGATCATGGCGCATGTGTCCAGATTATAGAGAGCTCAACAAGCTCATTATTAAAGATAAGTTTCGCATTCCTGTCATTGATGAATTATTGGATGAATTACATGGATCAATTTACTTCACCAAGTTAGATCTTCATTCAAGATATCATCAAATCAGAATGAAGACTCAAGACATTCTGAAAACAACATTTAGAATTCATGAGGGTCACTATCAGTTTTTGGTCATGCCTTTTGGCCTTACTAGTGTACATTTCAAGGTTTAATGAATTCCATTTTCAAACCCTTCCTTAGAAAATTTGTGTTAGTATTTTTTGATGATATACTAATCTACAACAAGTCTTGGAAGGATCATGTTGAACACATTGACAGGGTGCTACAAATATTGGAGGAGAAACAATTATATGCAAAAAGATCCAAATTTTTCTTTGGAGTATAGGAGGTTGAATATGTGGGTCATGTTGTATATCATGAAGGAGTTAAGGTAGGCCCTAGAAAAATTAAAGCCATTAAGGAATGGGAAATCCCCACATCCATAAAGCATGTGTGAGGATTTCTCGGGTTGACAGGGTATTATCACAAGTTTGTTAATAATTATGGGAGAATAGTAGCACCTCTAACAACATTGTTGAAGAAAGATGCATTTTCATGGACTCCAGAAGCAACAAAGGCCTTCGAAGATCTTAGGCAATGTGCTAAGCACTGGTCTTAGCTACACCAAACTTCACAAAAACCTTTATTGTGGAATGTGATGCTTCTGGAAATGGAATTGGTGTTGTTTTAATGCAAGATGAAAGACCCATTACTTTCAAAAGTTTTCCAATCAAGGGAAAGTATTTACAAAAAGCTATTTATGAGAAGGAAATGTTGGCAATACTACATGCACTTAAGAAATGGCGACCCTACCTAATGGGAAGACACTTCAAGGTAAAAACAGATCATGATAGCCTTAAATACTTTTTAGAACAAAGATTATCCTCTGAAGAACAATAGAAACAGGTCACAAAGATGTTGGGTTATGATTTTGAAATCATATACAAAAAAGGGAAGCAAAATGTTGTGGCAGATGCACTCCCAAGAAAGGATGAGGATGTGGAAGCATTGCTATGCGCCATTTCTATTATCCAACCAGATTGGATAAAGGAAGAAAGGGAGGAATGGAAGAAAGATGGAGAAGTGTGGGAACTTATTCGAAAGTTACAACAAGATTCTAGTACATCTGATACATTTAGCTGGAAAAATGATTCGTTATGGTACAAATATTGCGTATACCTTTGTAAGAATTCCCAACTCAAACAAAAGATTCTTCTGGAATTGCACGCTTCTCCCTTAGGAGGGCACTCAGGATTTTTAAAAACTTACCACAGGGTTAAGAAGGAAATTTTTTGGGATGGCCTTAAATCGGATATTCAAAAGATTGTTGCAGAATGTTTGGTATGCCAACAAAATAAAGCTGAAACAATTAAGACACTGGGTCTATTACAACCTTTATCCATTCCAAGCCAATGTTGGGAGGAGGTTTCATTGGATTTTATCAGAGGTTTACCCAAGTCTGAGGGAAAGAGTGTCATCATGGTGGTAGTTGACAAACTTACCAAGTATGCACACTTTTGTGCATTATCACATCCATTTAAAGTCAGTACAGTCTCTACGACATTTATGGAAATAATTCAAAAGCTACATGGAAACCCAAATTTTATTGTAAGTGACAGATATCCCATTTTTACAAGAAATTTTTGGACATAATTATTTTCTTGTCTTGGTACTCAGTTAGCTCATAGCTCATCTTATCATCCTTAATCTAATGGGCAAACAGAGATAGTAAACAAATATTTGGAAGGATATCTTCGTTGCTTTGTATCTGATAAACAAACACAATGGGTCAAATAGTTGCCTCTGGCTGAATGGTGGTATAACACTTCCTTCCATACTGCAACAAAAATGATCCCATTTATGGCACTTTATGGATAACAGCCACCATCCATCACATCATATTTAAGAGAAAATTCTATGGTTCAAGCAGTGGAACATCACATCGAGCATCAACAACAAGTTCTCCAACTCTTAAAGGATAACCTCGTGTTGATGCAGAATAGAATGAAACAACAGGAAGATCAACATCGTAGTGAAAGAAGTTTTGATGTAGGTGATTGGGTATTCCTACAGCTACAACCATATAAAAAAATGTCCCTCAAAAACGCTAAGAAGGATAACAAATTGTCCCCAAAGTATTATGGTCCGTACAAGGTGTTCCAAAATATTGGTACTATGGCATACAAATTGGAGCTTCCTTCAGCTTCTCGAGTGCACCTAGTTTTCCATGTTTCATGTTTAAAGAAGGTTATAGGCGACAAGCTCCCAGTTCAAACAATATTGCCAGAACTTCACGAGGAAGGAAAAATTACATTGGAACCAGAAGCAGTCATAGAAACAAGAACTTGACAACTATGAAATCGATCCATTTTAGAGTATCTCATCAAGTGGAAGAAATTATCAACTGAATATTCCACATGGGAGGATGAGAATTTTATACAGAAGCATCCAGAACTACTGAAGCGTTAAGGACAACACTTTTTTGAAGGAGAGGGGCATATTAGGTCCCTATATTACTAGTGATGCCCCCATTAATATTGTATTTGTATCACTTCTTAATATTGTTGTGCCCCTACTGTCCCCATATTGTTATTACTGTGCCCCATAGAATCCTCTATTGTTATTTTTGTGCCCTTATATTATTATTGTTAGGTTGGCTTGGTTATATTGTGACCCCTTAGACTCCTATATATAGAAAGAAGGTTTTGTCATTTGAATCATCCAAGAATTGTTCATTTATGTAATGTAAAGGAGGTTTCGCCCTTGAAGAGGCTGAATTCTAAGGCATTGACCTATCTTTTCTATCCTTTTGTGAGCTGGTTTCATAACATATAATTAAATGTTTCTGTGGCTGTAGGGAGAAAACATCGTGATCAAATGGAAAGAGTGAGAACATAACAACGATGATGAGTTAGCTTTGGGGGATCCAAATTGATTGGATGTGCTTAGGAATTGTAGGCTCCTAAAGTTCTTCATGGTGCCATGCCTAAGAGCACAACTTGAACTACTCCAGTACCTTGTTGGAACATGGGATCCAAATGAACAAAGATTCAACATCCATGGATAGGAATTAGAAATCGGTGCCACCGATATCTATTTCTTGACAGGGTTATCACGAAGGGGAGAAAGACTCAGAATGATAAGTACTCAGATCACAGGAGAGATGATAGACATGCTCATCTTAAGAATGTGTCCCGAGGCTCAGAAATGAGACAAGGGAGGCAAACTAAAGATCACAATAGTAGCTGACATGTCACTACGAGTCCTCCTTTCCACCATCACTAGAGTAGCTAGTTGGCAGGCCCCGCATGAGGACACCAAGACCCAACTCTGACTAGTAGCTGACTGCTTAAACACCACCATATTCAATTAGGTAGAGGCGGTATCAAGAAACCTCGAAAGGAAATTGACAAAATGTCGACTAGGTGATACCAAATAGTTTGGGTATGGTTCAATCCTTGTATCGTTCATCATAGAATGACTTCCTATCTTTTAGAGGCAGGAAACAGGAGCCATGGATCACTCACTGGGCTATGTTGATGCCTCAAGGAAGTGGCAGTCAACACATGTTGTGGAGGCTAGAGTTCCTTGAGTGGCTAGATTGCCAACTCGTTGTTGTAGAGTACTGGCCATATGTCGAGACTAACTTCAGAGGTGATCCAGACCTATACTCCCTCCTGGGGAAAACTGGGATGACAGAGGTAACAAACTAATTTTTTTTTTTTTTAAAGAGTGTTGTAATTTTTTGTTTTATATATATATGTCCTGATCATTACATTTCACTCTTGCAGATGTCAGACCAAAAATACTTGCAGGTTTGTGTCCCATTGCTTGGAGAATTGAGAGGGAGTTCGAGATGCCCCCTCCTGGTGGAGATTTGGAGGATGAGATTGCCCATGACCTGGAGGTATCAACACAGGGAAATGCAGATTATGCGGTATTCAAGGATGTCCCTCGACAGATCTAGCAAAACACAACTAGGGTGTCAAATAGGATCCATCAATTGCTTAGACATGTTGTTCAAGAAGTGGTGTGCTATAGAGAGCATCACGCAGATTAGACTGCTAGGTTTATTTTCATCAATTTTGAGAGACATGTTGTCGCATGATGTAATCTAAACAAATATTTTTTGAGCACTACGATGTGCAACACATGATATATATACATACCTATGTTCTACTTTATCAACTTATTATGTCTCAATGTTTACTTTTACAAATGTCGCAAATGTCTATCTAACACATGATTTGCCAATGCGTCTGTTAATGAATTTAGTATTCTAGGAATATGTTGATATGTAATGTAATCAAAATTCATTTCGAATAAATGAACACGTAAATACAATCATAAAATATGAGGGTTTTTGATGGAATAACACTCGTTGATCTGAAGAATCTCAAGTTGTGAATCTAGATTTACGATCAAGGCATGAATATTGAGTGAAACAACCTCAGTTAATAGCTCAATAACTGCATTATGTTCAGTGACATTGTTCATATTACATCCTAGACAAACACCTTGAAGATATACCAACTCACCGTGAGGATCACAGATAACCCTTGCCGCGGAGGAAAGACTCTAAGTACTGTGACAGAAACCATCAGCGAAACTGACATAAGGTGTGATAGACATCTGCATAAGAAGTGAAAGGAGATAATAAGCAGAAAATGTTTACACACCAAGCCAACATGTATAAAAATGAAAACACACTTATGTAAAAAGAAATGCACGAAAGACTCATGAATAATACTTTTTGAGATAAATCCCATTTCAGGGCTTATCTAAAGGATTGCCTTCATAATCAATCAGCGCATAGGCACCTTTTTTCAAAACACATTTTACAATGTAGGGCCCATGCCACATGGATTTGAATTTTCCTACCCCCAGCTTATCATGAGCTTGATCATACGATAAGACTAAATCCCCTTCAATGAAGGAATGTTGGTTGACCGTTTGATCGAAGTGAGCTTTCACTTGATTTTTTTGTGCCTCAATGACCAATGAAGCAAGTCGACGAGTCTCATCAAGCTATTCTAAATAAATAAGATGCTCTTCCACCGGAGTGGTATTCGACACTAATTCGATAGCTAATGTAAGAGAAGTAATTTCACATTCAATCAGAAGGGTAGCTTCCAAACCATAAACGAGATGAAATAGTGTAAATCCAGTAGCATCCTTAACCGAGGTTCAGTAGGCCCATAGAGCTGAAAACAACATCAAATGCCAATTGGACCTATGCACTCCAATGGTACGCTGAAGCATGGTGACCAACACTTTGTTCACTGCTTCAACTTGGCCATTAGATTGGGGGTAATATGGTGTTGAACTATCATGATGCAAGCCCAAATGGGTTGTCAACTACCCCATCATGTAATTACGAAAATGAGAGTCATGATCTATGACGATGGCCTTAGGGACTCTAAACCTGGCAATCACATGATTGAATAGAAATTGAGTAGCTGTCTTACCGTTGTTAGTCAATGTAGGCATCACTTTGACTCATTTCATAAATTAATCAATGGCAATGATGATATACCCATGCCCCCCATCTGAGCGAGGGTTACAGGTCATAAAATCAATGCCCCACTTTCCAAAAGGGCGAACAGTAATGACAAGGTGCAAAAGAGAAGGCGGTGCATGCATCTTGCACTCATAAATTTGATAAGCTTGACATGAACAGACAACAAGAATGAAATCTTTGAAAATGGATGGAAAAAAATAACCAGCACAAAGAATCTTCTGAGCAGTGGCATAACTAGAAATATTACCACCACAATCACCAGAGTGACAGTCATTTAAGACTTTCTCAGCTTCCTCAAGGGTTAAACAACGGCGGATAATAGAATCAACTCCGACATGGTATAACATGTCTCCAATAATATGATATGGCTGGGAATGGTGGCGAATGCATTGCCGAGCATTCTTAGACAAGTTAGACCAAAATGAAGATGTCTAGAGGTAAACAATGATGTCACCATACCAGGGATTGAGGGTACTAATCAAGAAGATCATATCATCTGGAATGTGTTCCTATATCCAAGAGGGAGTGGAAGTAGATGGTAAGGAGCAAATAAACTTAGTGAAAACCAATGACTTCTTATATTTGGAAGTAGTGAACTCCAAATCAAACTCCTGGAGGATAATGACCCACTTCGATTATTTCCCCCCAGCAATTGATGTGACAAAATATATGTCATCGGGTTGCAATCAGAAATCACAATTATGATACGAAACAAAATGTAATGACAAAAACATTGAATAGCCTAAACGACTGCCAAGGGCAATGACTCAACATAAGCATATTGAGTCTTGGTGTTAAGAAGGTTGTGGCTAACATAATATATGACATGCTTGGAGCCATCATCATCATCCTCTACCAGAACCATGCTAATGGTACTTTTAGTGACAACTAGATAAAGCGAGTAATCATGGTGATAGTTAGGTGGATGCAACAAAGGAGCATAAATGAGAAGGGTATTGAGTTGCTCAAATGACTTTTGATCAATTTCATCTCAAATGAATGGAATATCATGCTTAAGTAAAAGTGTATAACCTTTAGTGACCTCAGCATAGTTAGGGATGAAATGACATAAGAAATTAGCCTTGCCTTGCAAGCTTTGCAACTGGTGCAAATTAGCAGGAGGCGAGAGATTCAAAATAGCTTTGACCTTGAGTGGATCGAGACAAATACCCTCCTTAGAAACGAAAAACCCAAGGAGTCCATCAAACTTAATGTAGAAGACACATTTATGCAGATTGAGATTAATTTGGTAAGGTCTACAGCGAAGAAAAATTTGACGAAGGTGGTTCAAATGCTCTGTGAATTTAGCTAAATGAATAGGAAGATCATCTAGATAAGGTTGAACAATGTGTCTAATATAATGAAAAGCATAAGACATTTCTCTTTGGAAAGTCACACGGGCATTATTGAGACCAAAAGGAAGCTTTTTATAAGCAAAAGTACCCCACGGACAGATAAAGGCATCGTTGTGCTGATCAACAAGTAAAATATTGATCTAGTTATAGCTAGAGAAGCCATCTATAAAAGAGAATATTTCACTCCCAACACAGTCATTAATAAGGTGGTCAATAAAGGTAGTGGGGTAGTTATCTTTTGGACATGCGTGATTGATATCACGATAATCAACACAAAATCTAATAGTGCCCTGATTTTTAGTCATAGGGACAATGTTAGAGACCCGGTCTGTTAATGGAATAGGATAAATGAACCCAACCTTGAGAAATTTTTCAACCTCTCCCTTAATGGCAGCTACCTTTCTTGGGTGCATGGGACATAAATGTTGACGAACTCGTTTTGCATCAGGATACGTAGGTATCTCATGCACCAAAATACTCGGATCCATACCGAGAATTTCTTCTTCAGACCAGGCGAACACGTTGTGAAACTCTCGAAAGAGACTAGTTTAAATCTTGATCTCCTCGGGAGAATAAGTTGCTCCAATATGAATATTTTTGAAAACCCCTGGTTTAACAGAGATGTCAATAGGCATGGTTTGCTTGATATTTCCCATATTCCCCTAATAAAAGACCTAATGAGTTAAAATGGGCATCTAAATTGGTTGAGAAGGAACATGGGAAGCAAAATTATCTAGACAGGCAGTTATTGCCGCAAAGCCAGGAAGAAATGAGGAATGATGATGACTATGAAGCTAAGGAGGATCCTCAAAAGACAAAGTTTCAAGAATAGCCTCATTAGAAGGAAATGTCTCTTACTAAGGATCAGGAAAATCAATATTTCCAAGCCAAGGGGATTGCACATACGTGTCAAGAGATCTACTCGAAGAAGTAGAGTAAGAAGAAGAAGTTGAAGCCGAAACGATTTCAACATAGTTCAGCTCAACACGGCTTAACTGCATAACATCACCCCAAGAATCTACCTGATGGAGGGGAGGAATCACCCAATGATCGGGGTTAATAGAGACCATATTAATAGAGGTGACATTGGGAGGTGGGAGTGGAAGAATTCCCATGAGTTCATGAGCTTTAAAGAGGCCAGCATCCACACTCTCATAAGGAATACTGGTATGCTCCACATATGGAACATTTCCTTCCAAGGAAGAGGAAGCAAAGAAGGACAACTGATCAACCATAACAATTTTCCCTTGGTGAGGAAAATGGAGTACAGGGAACAGTGAAGAAGCAATGACATGCATAGCATATGTCCAACTTCGACCCAGTAGAAGGTTGTAAGTTAGATTGGTGGTGAAAACTTCTACTTTGACGTTGACCATCTTGCCTTCCAAGGTGATAGGAAAATGTGGGAGAATACCAAATGGACAAGAATCTCTTCCATCAAATGCCTCCAGGGTATTCTGAGATTGATTCAAAGAAGGAGAACCAATGGATTTCCAATAAGAAATAGACATGATGCAAGTTGAGGCTCCTTCATTGATAAAAGTACGATGAATAGTCTTTGAGTTAATAACAACCTAGATGAGAAAAGCGATTTTTTGAGGCAAATGCTGCAGATGATTTTCAAGATAGAAAGTAATCAACTTGGAATCACCCGGATAAATTCTACCAATGGCGGACAGTAATGACTTCCGTTGGGGAGGAAAACTCTGGAGAACCTCCAATGCAGACATAGTCGAAGGAGCTTGGACTAGATCTTAAAAATACTATAGTGCTATGTAGCGTGAGCATTGGGATTATAGGATGATTTCCAGACAATTCCTTTAGCAGGTGGTTGAATGATGGAGTCATTACTAGGACTTTCAATATGAAGAGGGCCAGAACTAGATGGGGGAACACTAGAAGGGAATTTAGGTTCTTTCCCAGCAGGCAGAGCATAATCTTTCAATCAAGTAGACATGTGAATAGGAATAGTCCTGGCCATAAAGACCTGGGAACCAGATGAGGAAGAGGATTGAGGCTGTTCCACCATTTGAGTTTTCTTGGAAGGAAAAGGTTCTTTAAGGACAACAGGAATCCCTAAAGTCCCCTTAAGAAAACAACTTACCTCAGACCATCGAGGACAATTCTTAGTGAAGTGATCTTCATCACAGATAAGACAAGGATACTTAGGTTTGCATTTAGAACCATCATTGGTAAGATTCTTAGGAGGTTCTTGCTTTGGTGAGTTAGACTTATTTTTACCTTCCCCTTTATTCTTACCCTTCGAAGTTTTCTCCGTCATGGTGGACTCGACGACGTTAACTTCTGAGGTTTTCCCAAGATTGGATGGAGACTAGGAAGCAGTTTTAGTAGGAGCAGTGGATTTATGCTTCGCAGGAGTCATGGAATACTTTCGAGAAGACTGAGTTATGGAACCAATAACACCATCAACAGAAGGTTTTGGCAGAGCTTTAGAAGTTCTAGGTCATGGAGCATCGAGTAAGACGTCATAAAGCATACCAGATTTGGAATACACCAAATCAAGATATTGAGCACGTGTGATGGCATGCTCTTTAGTAACACATGGCCCCATAACAATATCTCTAGCTATTGGACCGATAATAGAGGTAGTGAATCAATCACTCAATAGCTAATCCAAAATCCAGAACTTGATCAAACGACAACGCCTTCTCCATTCATCAATATGATCAGAGATGTGGGTAGTTGTGTCCTACTTTAGAGAGGTAAGAAGATGCATTCCCATTTCATAGAAAATCAGTAACTGAAAGTGCGTAAGGAATGCCATTGCAAGAGAGTTAAATCTTGGAAAGTCCCACGAGCGACTTCAACGTACCACTTTGTGGCAGAGAGCTAGTAAGAGTCCTTTGGAAAAGATGGAGATCATCAAGCTAGGAATTAGATGAACACCAAAGGTGATAAGTCATGACATGTGCTTGGGGGTCTTCTCCGGACTTGTCTCCAAACTTAGGATAGTCACTAGGGATCTTGGTTGGAATAGGTGGCCGATATGAATTATGAAGTATAGGATTGTTTCTCAACTTCGACACATCGGGTAGTTCCAAAGTTGCAAGAAAAGGTAACTAAGGATTGAAAGACATCATGGGTCTTTCATAAGGACTAGCGTTAGGGGTCCAACTAGGGCCTTGTTTCCCCCATGGATCTTGTCCCTGAGGATTTTGTTCATAAGGGTTATAGCTTGGTGGATTGAAACCATACCCTGGTTTTTGACTTGGATTTTGACCTCCAGTAAGCCATAGATTACCAGCTTGATCAACATGGGTAGCATATGGCTGCTAAAAATTCTAATAAGGATTAACCTGAGGTTGCTGATAGTTCTTATATGGATTACCTTGAGGTTTCCCTTGGGGTTGCTGAGGTACTTGAAGACTGAACTCAAATTGAGGCCCAAACTACACCTGGGGCCCAGGTTGTATCTAATAAACAGGTTTGGCTTGGAATCCAATCTGAGCCTGGGGACCGGGTTGAGTTTGGGGACCAGCTAGAGGTTGAGGTCTAGATTTCATTTGAACACCAGGTTGACTAATAGCTGGATTGACCTGACCAGAAGGTTGTCCTTGCTAAGCAGTATGTTGGCCTTGTTGGAACTTGAGCTGACCTAGTTGACCAGAAGGTTGTCCTTGCTGAGCAACAGGTTGGCCTTGTTGGAATTGAGGCTGACCTATCTGAACAGAAGGTGGTCCTTGAGATAAAGGAGGTTGTCCTAAGTAAATAAAGGATGAACCTATTTGGGTTAAATTTTTTCCCTGAAAGGGTTGTCCTTGCGAGCCGAAAGGTTACCCCTGCTGACTATAAGACTGTCCTACCGAGGCATAAGGTTATCCCTAAAAGGGTTGTCCTTGTGAGTTGTGGTAAGAAGTCTGATTCTATGAAACCAAAGGTGGAACTTGACTATCGATTAGAGTTGTCTAAGGAAGAGTTATAGCATAATAAATATGAGCTCCACAGTGATCATAATAGTGCAGAGGGTTATGCGGAACAGACATTTGTTGAGAACCTAGAGGGTTATAAGTTGGATTTTGAAGAGAAAACAGATATTGATCATACAACAATCCCCCCTAGAATGAGATTTGAGGAGGTAGGTACATTACTCATAGGTTGATTGAATCCAGACGCGAGAGGTGAAGGACCACCATCAACGAGTCTGGAAGATATCCCAGTAACAACAGTGACCACTGAGGATGTGGTAACCACACTAACAATAGGAGCCGAAGATGCCACGCATACGGTGGGCATCAATGGAACAAATGTAACCGATGTAACCTGCATTCAAGGAATGGAGGTCACGGCCGACTGAGTAGAGACAAACGTCCTTGAAGTCGGAATTGTTGTACGAGACCATACATAGTTCTGTTGTAGAGATGTAACACCAAGTATGTCAGCCAGAGCACGATAGCAAAGCTATAATGAAACATCTGGAGAGGTGTGGAAAGGGAAACCTTTCAGAGGAAACTGATATTCACCATTCGACACAAGGCTCTCTTTACTGCTAACAGGACTCGACTCATCCATGTCGGAAGAAGCCATAGGAACTGAAGCACCAAGGGGAGTAGAAGGAAGATCCTTGTCTAAAAATTCCCAAACATTGGGAGGAGTCCAATTGATATCAAAGTTTTCCTCACTCGGAGCTTGAGAGGCAAGAGGCTAAACACTTGTAACAATAGCAAGAGAACCACTAACATATGTTACCTCAGAAGAGATGGGGGAAGAAGGCTCTCCATCACTTAGTAAAGATGACGGAACAGATGAGTCCGCCAGGATGGCCTAAACTTAAAAGACCAAGAGAAAATATTTAATTAAGAGGGCTTTAAATTATTTTCAAGGATATTACTCATGATGTGGGAAAAATTAAAATGTACGATGTTATCGTAGGAAAATAAATTTTATGTCACTGGAATAAAACTTTTCCTTTTCATGTTTAGAAAGTCGAGAAAAAGGGAAAAAGATGACTCTAGTCTCCTTAGAAGTTTAATGAGCTTGAAAGGAAAAGTGCTCAGATGATCCTTTTACTTTTAAAGAGTCAAAAAGGAATGAAATTGATTACTATGGAATTCTAGGCAAAATGTTTACCAAACAAATCGTAAAACTACATATACACCTTGGTAGTAAAATGAAAGAGAAATGACCAAGGACTTCCCATACGGCAGCTAATCTTCCTGAATGTTGTTTTCGGTGCATTACGACTCATAAGGTGGTAGACTTGGCTTCCTATGGATAATAGGATTGCAACCTAGTGGGGTCTCCCGTCATATATGTGACACAAGTCCGTACTAGTACTTATCAAGTCACAAAAGGAGGAATCACCCAACCTTAGTGAAAACAATAACCACTAGGTTTAAAGATGTCGGAACACGTCTCTAGCCCAGACCTATATATATGTGAGAATTAAGTTCCAATGCATTTTTAGATTAATTCAATAAATTTTAGCAGTTAATCTTGAATTAAAGCTCAGTTTCAAGGCCCTACCAAATGTATCTTCAAAAGCTCCTAGAATGCAACTAAATGAGTAAAGAAACCATTTATTTTCAATGAACAACTAACTAAAGAAATGTGAGAGGTTCATTTCAAAACAATGAAAGTGACAAGTAAGCAAATGCAAGAAAACCAATCAAAAGAAAAATCAAGCAATCTAATTAAGAAAATGAAAAATACATCCTTTTCTTTTCAACGTCTAAATGTCAAGAATTTACTAATGCAAAAGATTTTTCTTATTTTCTAATGCAAAATGAATGCATATTTTGATTTTTCGAATAAATGAAAAGCAATCAAATGAAAAACTTGAAACAATGCTAGTTTAAGCCCTTTCCAAATGAAATCATTCAATAAGTAAAGAGAAACATTCCACTCAGAAACTAATCAAAGACTCAAAACAAAGAAGATGTTTCTTTTTGCAAAACTTTGAAAGCATTCTAACTAACTGGGAAGAAATGTGATCTATGCCAAAGTGATGGAAGGAAACCAAACAAACAAGACTTGCAAGTTTGATAACCAAACATCACGTACCAATCAAGAAGATGAAAGAACAGTCAATAAGGAAAAGCCTCAAACAAAGCAAGGGATCATTCCAAACACAGCTCAAAGGTCCAAACGAACAGGTAACCCAAGAAAAGCTAATGTTTGAAGAAACCCTAAGGTAAAAAGTCACACAGCTCAAAAGGAGAAGTTTCAAGGGAATGAAACCCAGAGTCAAATATTCTAGCAATCAATAATTTGACACACAATAAATAGGCAGAAGACAAGCTCAAAAGGATAGGACACACTAGCCAATCAGCAAACAAAACTTCAAAATTGAAACCTACATGAATCTTTGCGAGCATAAAACTAACAACATGGGCTGAAAATGAAACATCGCACCTCCCTAACGAGCCACTTTGCAATGTCGACGTTGAAGTACACCATTTAACAGCGTCGAGCCGATTTCAGAGCTCATCACGACTGTGAGGCGATTTAATCACACCAAACAGTAGAAGGCACAACTAATCAGATAGCCCAGGCACAACTATATTCGCAACTGTCCTAAAATAAAATATGACGACCCTAAATCAAAGGAAAAAAATTCAAAATCCAACTGAGGGAAGGCCATACCTATCACTTATGATAGAGGGAAGACTACCAGGAGTAGTCAAACAACCCATAGCCTAAAGAATTCTTCCTAAAAGCAAATGTGACAATAAACAAGCAACACAAAATCAAATCAAGAGACAAAAGAGAAAGGCTCCCCAGTATGGTCACCAACTTGTGATGCAGGTAAGTTCCCTCTGCAAATAGAGGCAACCCGTCTAGCCCTAATGTGGGTTTAGTCACAACAAAGACAATACCAAAGAAAATTTCCTTACAAAGTTGATGTCATGAAGGCCTACCTTCAAATCGTCGTTTGATGAAGTCCGTGTTGTGTTGCTCCAATTCTCATTCTTCTAATCACTTGTACCTGAAAACAACATATAGAGAACATCCAAAAACATAATGGAATACGACAAAAATGATCTACTTAAAGAGTCAAGGAGCTTCAAGCTATCAATATGAAATTCAACATAAGATATAGGAAATAAGCCATTGATTTGTCTTAATATAAACTGAGGTAAAACTTACAACCAAGCCTCGATGTCATAAGTCTCCTTGAAGGGTC
The DNA here is from genome assembly GCA_031772625.1 of Pinus tabuliformis. Taxonomy (NCBI): domain Eukaryota; kingdom Viridiplantae; phylum Streptophyta; class Pinopsida; order Pinales; family Pinaceae; genus Pinus; species Pinus tabuliformis. The sequence continues at coordinate 410,709,385 of CM062810.1, read as the reverse complement.
CTGTCAGCATGTGTCTGCAAGCATTCACTCATGAACTATCTCCCAAAAGGATGAATAACTATCTATCCTACCCAAAAGTTTGATGCTAGAACACTCTCACAATCAAGCCAGCTCCACTCAAAACTATCCCAAGCTAAGTTACATAAGAGGATACTTCCACACTCTAGCAAAACTCTCTACTTTTACTATTGAACTCTTGAACTCTGAAGCTAGATGGTCTTAGCCATGGAGGAGGTATTTATAGGAGGAGGAGCTTCCATAAGGGATGGGAGAAAGAGATTATCCCTTTAAGAGGCTGCACAAAAGGTGTAACAACCATACCAAAGGAGAGAGGCTAGCTCATCTAATCCAACAACTAACCCTAGGAGCACCCATGAAGATATTACACTTCGAAGCTGTGACGATATTTTAAAAAACTTGCCAAAAGTAGCTCATCACAAATGCAACACAAAGACAAAGTGACGACTTCACTAGGGCTAGTTCAATCTTGGCCATCTTTGTAGGTGGAACAACTGCTGACCCGCAATGACACAAAACATCAGTAAAAGAGGATCTGCTCCAGGAGTAATGAACTAAGGTATTCTTCCTAAGATGACAAGGAAGACATAGACACATAATTTGCAACATGATAGAAGGCATATGTCAATAACACGGACCGACAATGTTTGGGATCAGGAAATGTGGGGTCGGTGAGAAATTACTGTGTAACAAATACAGTTGTGCCTAGAAACATCGGTAGCCTTTAATATTTCAAAGGAAATGACAACAGAAGGTTTAATGTCAACATTGGCCAAAGTATATGAAAAACCCTCGGCCTCAAATAAGGTATTTCTTAGGAAGAGTTTATTTAATATGAATATGTGAGAAGGTGGATCTGTTGCTGACAATTTAAATGAATTTAATATAGTTACCAGTCAGTTAAGTTTTGTAGGGGAAACTTTCCATCACGAAGTTAGGGCTCTGTTATTTTTGTGCTCATTGCTAGAAATTTGAATGGTTTAGTTATGGCTATTAGTAACTCTGTCTCTGGATCTAGTACTTCAAATTTTGATGATGTTTTCGGTGGAATCATTAGCAAGGAAATGTGATGGAAAAGATCGAGTGAGAAATCAGGTAATGATTTGACTGTAGAGACTAGGTAAAGAAAAATGGAAAGAGGAAAGAGCCCATGATATTGCAGTAAGTCAAGGAAAGGCAAATCCAATTCTAGATCATGGATAGTGTGCTAGAAATGCAGGAAGAAAGGACACTTGAAGAAACACTACAAGTCTCGGAAAGGAAAATAAGGACACGTGTAACAAGAAAACAATCATGAAGAGAATGTGAGAGGTGATGTGTTGCAAGATTATTTAATTATTTCAATAGAAAATATTATTGATGCCTTGGTGGTAGATTCAGGGGTCTCATTCCATGCCAAACCTAGTAGGAAGCATCTTCATGATTATGTTCAAGGAGATTTTGGAAAGGTTCGATTGGGTTATGATAAACCCTGTAAAACCATTAGATGGGTACAATTTTCATAAAACAATGAAATGGAAATGAATGTCTATTGAAGGAGTTCAGGCATGTTCCAAATCCAAAGAAAAATCTAATTTCAACAGGGCAGTTAGGAGGTGAAGGTTGTGTGACTATTTTTATAGATAAAACCTAGAAGGTCACTAAAGGATCCCTGGTAATAGAAAAAGGGTAAAAGGTTGGTACATTGTATCTATGCATTGGTATTTCTAATTTTGTTAATGCTTTAACCTCTATAGGAGAAGATACGACATTGTGACATCATAGGCTTGGGAAGATGAGTGAGAAGGGGATTCAGATTCTTCACTCAAGAAATTTATTGCCAGGTTTGAAGCATATTGATTTAAAATTGTGTGAGAATTGTGTTTATGGAAAATAGAAGCGAGTCAGATTCCTTAGAGTTGGGAATGAAAAGAAGAGCAAAAACTTAGAGCTTGTGCATACAGATGTATGGGGACCTGCACAGGTCTCATCTCTCAGTGGCTATCATTATTATGTTACTTTTATTGATGATGAAACTAGAAAAAACTTGGATTTATTGTATTCGAAATAAAACTGATGTATTTGATACTTTCAAGAAATGGAAAGTTTCGGTTAAAAATGAGATAGGAAAAAGGTTAAAGTGTGTTAGATCAGACAATGGAGGTGAATATTGCAGAAAAGAGTTTGATAGGTATTGTTTAGAGAATGGAATTCCCAGAGAGAAGACAATTCTAGGAACACCACAAGAAGATGGTGTGTTAGAAATGATGAATAGGACAATCATGGAGTGTGCAAGGTGCATGAGATTGCATGCGGGACTGCCTTTACAATTTTTGGTAGATGTTGTAGAAACTGTTGTTTATCTAATTAATAGAGGGCCTTCAATTTCCTTGGATGGTGGTATTCCAGAAGAGGCATGGACATGTAAGAAGGTAAAATACTCATTTTTAAAGACCTTTGGTTGTGAAGCCTTTGTCCACATTAATAAAGAAAATCGAACAAAGCTTGAGGAAAAATCAAAGAAATGTACCTTTATTAGATATGGTGTTAAGGATTTTGGCTATCACTTTTATGATTATGAAAAACACAAAATCATTAGAAGAAGAGATGTCATATTCAGTGAAGATACTTTGTGTAAGGATCATCTACAGGAAAAGAAACAGGAAAAAGAAAACAGAGAATACACAACGCTTGATGAGATCACAGAAAGTGTGATGGTGCCTGAAAATCATAATGATCAACAACCAAAACAACAACAGCAACCAAAACAACAATAAGCACCTGAAACACCTGAATGTGGTGTTAGAAGATATACCAGGATAAGTAGAGCCCTTGAACGATACTCTGCTTCATTATATTATGTATTGTTGACCGATTCTGGTGAACTAAAATGTTATGAAGAAGTAGTGTAGGTAGAAACCAGGAAGAAGTGGGATCAAGCCATAAAAGAAGAGATGGACACCTTAGCACATAACCAGACTTGGGACTTAGTCAAGCTGCATGAAAGTAAAACAACATTGAATAATAAATGGGTTTACAAGTTGAAGGAAGAAGATGGAGGTAGAAAAAGCTATAAAGCTAGACTTGTGGTGAAGGGGTTTGCACAAGAGAAGGGTATAGATTTTGATGAGATATTTTCTTGTGTTACTAAAATGACTTCAATCAGAATTATTTTAAGTCTAGTAGCAGTTGAAGATTCTCATCTTGAGTAGTTAGATGTAAACACATCCTTTCTCTGTGGAGATTTGGAGGAAGAGATATATATGCAGTAGCCACAAGGATATGAGGTAAAAGGAAAGGATAAACTAGTGTGTAGGTCCAAGAAGGGCTTGCATGGCTTAAAACAGGCTCCAAGGTAGGGGTATCTAAAATTTTACAGGTTTATGTCTGGAGAAGGTTATATTAGATGTCGTTGAGTGATAAAAGGTATCTTTTTAACTCCTAATTATCTTCACATTAGTTATCAATCCACGTAAGGCTTTCTATTTCAAGACTGTACATAGTTTGTGGCGGCTGTTTACTCAAGAGTAATGCATCTAAATTTCCGTACAGTTCTTTCTAATACAAAAGTAAATGGATGCAACTTATAGAACTCTAATTACAATTAAAAGAAAGCTCAATTTTCTAATGAAACCAAATCATGGATTTGTTCAAGTATCAATCAAGAATACAATATCAACAACTCATTTCTCTTTGAACTGATTGATGTTCGAAACATAATTTCTAATCTGAATATCATGGATCTTAGTCTGAGAGTGTAGAGAGAAGTAGTCAATACTCTTTACAGGATAGAATCTCAAGATTGCACATTGAACTAAATAACTGTATTGGAAACAATAATAATAGAACACTGGGCTAAATGACTAAATCTGAAATAACAATAATGGAATACTGAAGAAAATAATTAGATCAGAGATAATAACAACATAAATAAATATTTTTGCAGCATATAAAACAGAGTAATTTCATTAAGTCTGGAAATACGAACAACAAAGTAATGTGATTACAATAAGTGGAAGTCAAACCAAACGATCACATGGTAGAAACTATAAATGAATGGTATAGGAACAACGAGTGAATCCACTAGGGCCAGGCCCTTAGCCACTAGTGAACACCGCTGGATTACTTCAATAGATGAGAAGGAACATCAACCTATTTATATATTAATCATTTGCAAAATAGTTACAGCGCGTTCGCACTCTACTTTAATTGAAAAAGTCAATGATCAAAGTTACAAATATAATATTAATTCTGAAATGATGTCTTCCCCCTACTGCTTACAATCGCTACCCCTTTTATAATGGCAAAGAGGTAAGAGGGATAAATAGTAACAATGATCCCTCAAGATCAAGAGATCCTGAGGGATTCACGCAATCTCTTAACTTTAGTTGTATTTCCTCCTTTGTGTTGTCCTGTGATTCGCCTTGCTTTTGTCCATAACTGCACACTTCATCCTTGGCTTGCTGCCTGTATGTTGTTTCCTGGTTAGGGAACAACAGTTGTTCCATTTCGTCTTTTTCCTTTTCTTGGTTAGGGAACAACAGTTGTCCCATTTCGTCTTTTTCCTACATGAAGAAGGACAACAATCAGCTAAGTTGTGATAATAGATAATTTCCTCATTTTTACTATAATCCTTTGATATATTATCATCTTAGGGTATAAAGGGAATATAAATAAAGAAAAGGATGATGAAATCAATAAGATATGCATACCTTTTCCATAACTCAACATACTCCCTTGCTTACCCTTTTTCATGTCCTCATGAAAGCCATGTAGTTTTTGTGCAAAGTAGTCAAGGAATAGGCTGGAGAAGGAATGTCATGAAGTCGTCTGAAACCATGATTTTTAGCCAAAATTTCAAAGATGTGCCCTGTTTGCCCTTTTGATAATTCATATATAGCTTTATACCCTTCGGCAGGATACCAAACAATAGGGCTTCAGAACCGATAACCTAGCCAATATGGGCCTTCCCTTAGATGAGGTTGCTATAAGTAACAAAGCGATCTACAACCAATTTAAAATTTTTATAGTTAAATGGTTCTCTATCCTGTACATTACGATTGGAAAATGTCCATCTGAATTTAGCTGCTACCAAGGAGTTGTCTTCAATAGAGAGAAAATACTCTACACCCTATTGGACAATTTCTTTGTGAATGGGCCCCAAGATCTAGATCACTCCTTCCTTTTTCATGAAACTTTTATGTTTGGCCAGCATTTGTAGTGGGTTCTTTGGTTCACTTCTGACCCAAAGGTCAAATCCATTTTCCTACCTCTGGAATGTATTATGGGCTTTAAACCATTTCAATTGGTTAACAACAAATGAAATGAAGGCTTGAAATTGTACATCCCCCACAAAAGGGCTGGGATTCTTCTCCAATTCTTCTTCTAATACAAAATTATGCAAGTAAAACTCACAGAGTAATCGTTGAACTTTCACTCCATGGTGTTTACAATAGTTTATGAAATCTTCAACAGTTTTCAATTCTATGGGTTTCCCTACCCCGACAACCTTGATTTTTAGCTGTAAATAACTTTCTAACAAAAATAAAGCATAATTATTGGCAGGGGACCTGCATGCCAAAACATTCGTGTATAGTGAACAAAGAGTATCCATTTGATGCATGATTGTCTCTAATCTGATTTTTATTTTCTCAGTTCTTCCTTTTGCTCTTCAATATTTATCAAAGGCCTCACTTTCTGATGCATTGATATCTCACAATTGCCTTTGTAATTCCTAGTACTTTTGTTGGGGAACAGTTTCTTCCTCAAGCCTTTCTATTGTCAACCGAGCCTGTGCCAGATTTTCTTGACGATCTATTATACAAGGATTGCTACACATGAAAGCATCTTTGGCTTGGATATCTGTTCGGGTGTTTTTATTATGAGACCGAGTGCCTATAGTCTGCATACTCTTATTATGGGACAGAATGCTTAAAGTCTATGTCCTTTTATTATTGGCAATTGGTCTTTCTTTCTGGGTGGCTACACTGTTGGAGGGTATTTCTTCTGTTTGAACAACTACATTACAAAAATGTACATTCTCTATTTGGGCAGCTGCTTCTGTAACAGTTGCATGCTATTCCTTATCAATTTGAATTAATATGGGCTTAGTTTGAGTCCCAGTAACCCTTATATCATGAAATTCAGTTTGAATGGATGTGTTCACTATTTCCAGGGTTCTACTTCAAATTTTTCCCCTTTTGAATGTCCTTATCTTTTGCTGAAGTATTTTAATTAATTTTTGCAGCCTCTGTTGTTCCTTTCTAAACCTTTCAATTTTTCTTTTCATATTTTTGGGAGGAACAACTGTTTCACTAACCGTTTCTATTCTTAGCGAGCTCGGTTGCTCGCCTAGGCTTTGCTCTTCAAGAGCTGTGTCTTTGCCTTGACTAGTTTCTGTTTCTCCTATTTGGCCCACATCTTCTATGTTCAAATTGCCCTGACTAGGTTCTTTTGAATGTGTACTCCTAGTTTGGTCTGCGTCTTCCTGATTAACTTCTGCCCTTGTTTGTTCCTCACCGGTTACATTTTCCGCCATGCTCCTACTGTGGGCAGAGTTTTCTTCCAATTTCCTTATTTCAACATTAAGGTTGAGTGGGATTTCGAGTTGTATGAATTCACTCATATTAGCCAAAATCTGGGCCAATTGAACATCATGCAATGAGTCTTGTGGTGGACTTGTGTTGGGAGTTAAGGGAACTTCTGTTTCATCCCTCTCTTCTTCACTCGTATGCTATGTTTCCTCCTCAAGTTCTAACTCTTGATTATATCTTCTTTCCAGCTGTAAAAGTTTCTCATTTTCAGGGGTCGATAATTCTAAGGCTTGGTTGCTGCTACCCAGGAGGTTTTCAGCTATTCCCAGGCTTGTCTTGGCATATCGTCTACATTTTCGTGGTCTGTTTACTGTGCTGGTAGTCCTTTTCCTTTTTGGGGCAGGTAAAGCTAACCCCTTGTCTATAGTAAACACTAATTCTTCCCAACTGGTTTGCTGTTGGGCAAGGTTGTAGCTTACAATCAGCCTAATTAAACAATGATGACTTACAACCGTCTCTATATGCCAGGATTTCTTTATGCTTTGAGAAGCATCATGCAATAAGAAATTCAAATATGCAAGCAAGTTTACAGAACATTTCTGTTTTGGAACTGCTAATAATTTAAGGTGGCATGGCCTTACCACATCTTTCCTTCCATCGCATGTGATATAGCTCTGAAAAACTCTAGCCAACTCTGTCCATGGTTCTCCCAGAGATGAAGGTTGAACTCCTTTTCCTTTAACAATCAGGTTCTGTCCCTCTTCCCAAAAGGTGGCAATGGCGTCTTGTAGCCTAAGTTTTTTATGCATTCATATGGGTCTGACTGCTGGTAATCTGGACACCTTAGCTATTACTGCATCCGTTACTATCATTCGCCTTCCTCTTATTATAGAATGATCATCATGTAAATTTTGTAAAAAATTGATAGCCATGGTTTCATTGGGTTGCTGTAGTCGTGTAAAATATGCAACCCATTCAACCCGTACTAGAATTTCTCGGGCGACATCAGAAATAGCTAGTATCTATGGCTCCCTACGGACTAATCTTCCTACCATTTTGTCTGAATTCTACACACTGTTAGCTTAACACAGAAAACACAACAATACACAGAGTCAGCAATGGAACAACAAGTTGTTAATATCGTATAATACTTTTTTCTTTAGCATAGATACAGTTAAAAACTTGGTATTATGGGATATCATGTAGCCCGATACAACCAAATAAAAGACTGAAACACATGCAAAAGTGATTTGGAAGTCACCTGCGCCCCCCTAAAAAATGATAGGTCGCCTTCGACTGGTTAAATGAAGGAACAACGTACTGGTGTCAATTACACAGTAGTAAAAAATGGCAAGGTATACATATTTATGATAAGATCACAAAAATATCGGGTTGCTGGAATCGATGCATAGAATGAAAATTATGAATAAATGTGGAGATGCCATGGAGTGATTCGAAAAGGGAGAAAGGAAATCTGACGTGGGTGAGATGCTATGTGGTCATTATTCCGGTTAAACCATTATGATTGACCTTTTAAATGATATCTCATGCATAAAGGTTCAAATAAAGGAATTAGGAACATAAGCTCTTATGTAATGAAGAAATAAGAAAAGGGAGTTATAATCACTATTGATGTTGAAAATATGACTCCAATACCATCAGCAGAGCTTCTGTTGCCCACAGGTGTTTATAACCTTGACAAAGTTGCTTTTTTCACCCTTTGGAACCATGATCCTTCATGTATAACTGGGAAAGTGCCTTGTGATGTCATAATGGAGGCCATTGTGCTAACTTGGTAACTAGATGGATCTCAATGCCATTCACTAGGAAGGAGTGAAAGGTGGGCAGGCCAGCTTGTGATGAGACCTCCTGTTCTGAGGACTTTTATGTTTCTGATGTGTCCATTGGATCATATCCCTAGTGTGGTGACCATAGTGGGAATGCCACTTCACTGCTTCCTTATGATCATGGTAGGCTGGCTCATGATGAGACCCCCTATCCTCTATCTGACAAATCATAGAATTGTTAGTAAACATATATATACTTTTTTCTTTCCTTCTTTTTTCTTTTATTTTATATAGCACTTCCTATTTATATATAGAGGGTGGCTCAGCACTCCTTAAGAGTAGGGATGGTAGAAGAAGTCTGAATATATCAATAGAAGAAAATATGCCCCTGCACTTATTCAATGATAATAAGCAGACAAAATTATGGGGATTAGGGAAGAACCAGCATGGTACAGGTAATCAATCAATTTGAGTTATAGTGAAGATAAGGACAACAAAGTGATATTGTCCTCTCCTTTTTTAATCAATACAAAGCAATCTCATTAAAGATGATAATTTTTTTTTTGAGTTGCTTGTTCCAGTAACCTTTAAATTTTGTATCTTTACATATATGTTTGTATTCTTTCCCTATAGAGGATGATAGAGAATAAAATAATTTTTCCAAGGTGCTTGTTTTCTAAAGAAAACCCTCTCAAAAAGAGTTTTGTTCTTTAGGAGGAACAACAAAAAAATACAAAAAATGAAGGTGTTTTTCCTTAAATGAAAACACCGTTGTTCCTCACGAAGAACAACAAAAAAGCAAAACTGCACACGAAACTGCTATTCCTTAGGAGGAATAGTAGCTGTTCCTAAAGTGGAACAATGGAAAAATAGACACAAGCGAAAGTGCTGATCCTTAGAGGGGACAACATTAAAAAAAACCCAAGCAAAACTATTATTCCTTAGAAGGAACAACAAAAAGTAAATAATGACAAAACTGTTGTTCCTTTAGAAGGAATGACAATTGTTCCTTAGGAGGAAAATCAACTGTTCCTTAAATGGAACAGCGTAAAGTACTCACATACGAAACTGTTGTTCCTTAGATGGAACAACTACTATTCCTTTAAGGGGAAGAACAATTGTTCCTTAAATGGAACAACGAAAACAAATGTAATGGAACTGTTGTTCCTTAGACGGAATAGCAAAAAGAAACACATGAAACTACAGTTCCTTAAATGGAAGGGCTGTTGTTCCTTAGATGGAACAACAATTGTTCCTTAAATGGAACAACGCAAAGAAACATGCAAAACTATTGTTCCTTAAATGGAACGGTTGTTGTTCCTTAGGAGGAACATCAACTGTTCCTTAAATGGAACAACAAAAAGACAAATACGTGATACTATTGTTCCTTAAATGGAACAACAAAAACACAAACATGCGAAACTGTTGTTCCTTAACTGGAACGACTGTTGTTCCTTTAGAGGAACAACAACTGTCCCTTAAATGCAACAACAAAAATACAAACATGCGAAATTGGTGTTCCTTAAATGGAATAGCAAAAAGATCATATATACAAAGGACTGTTGTTCAGTAAATGGAATGACAACTGTTCCTTAGAGGGAACAATAGTTGTTCCTTAAATGGAGCAACACGAAAATCAAATAAACAGAAATTTGTTGTTCCTTAAATGGAATGACTGTTGCTCCTTGATGGGAACGACAGATGTTTCTTAAATAGAATAGCACAAAAATCTATACAAAAAATTGTTGTTCCTTTAGAGGAATGGTAGTTGTTGTTTAGGAGGTAACAACAACTGTTATTCAAATGGAACAACCAAAGCAAACCAAAGTTTATTTACAGTTTATACAAGAAAATTCAAAATAAAAAATAAAATAAAATTTTATATACAAAATTCAAAAAGAAATTAATTATTCACTGGATTGATGTTGAGGATGGGTTACCCTCCTCAGCGAGAATTTTCATGGTGGAATCTTCCCGTAACTGTTGGCAAAAGGACTCCCTGGTAAGCATTTTGCGATAAAGTCACACTTTATGACCAGTGGATTTAAAAGAATAACGAGATCCATCAATGTTTGCTAATGTAATGGTGCCATTATCATGCACCTTTTGTATCTCATCAGGCCCCAACCATCTGGTTTAGAGTTTTCTAGAGAAATCTTGAAACCTAGAATCATATAGGAGTGCCCAATCTCACTCATGGAAGATCTTCTTCTTAATAAGGGAATCATGCCATTTCACTCTTTGTTGTTGGACCAATGTAGTGTTCTGAAGAGCTAATAACCTAATTTCATCTAATTCATTGATTTGCTATCATCTATTGATCTGAGCTTCATTTAAATTCAAACCTACCTCCTGAGCTGTTCTTAATGTCTGAATTTTGAATTGGACTAGGAAGATAGGTTCCTTACCAAATACTAATTGATATGGTGAATATCCCATGGTATTTCTCCATGTTGTACGGTATGCCCACAAGGCTTCTAGTAATCTAGAATCCCAGTCACGTCTATGTGATGCAACTGTCTTTGTAAGTATTGCCTCAATTACCTTATTAGTACTTTCTACTTGGCCATTTTCCTGTGGGTGGTATGGAGTTGTAATTTTGTGGAGGATATGATAATTTCTCAATGTTGCAGCAATCTTGTTGCCTACAAACTGCGGTCCTGCATTTGTAATTATATATCTCAGCACGCCATATCACACAAATAGTTGGAGAAGAAAATGTATCACTGAATCCTCGGTTGCCCTTGGTAACGCCTCTGCCTCGACCCATTTAGTAACATATTACGTTGCAACTAGTATGTATGTTTTTTTATTAGATGATGGGTTAATAGGACCAATAAAGTCTAGCGCCCACCTCTCAAAAGGCTTGACTACTAATTGCAGGTTTAGAGGCATCTCATCAGATTGTCTAGGGTGCCCCGCCCTTTCGCAGCTATCACATGCTTAAATGAACATTTTAGCGTCTTTAAAGATAGTGGGCTAGTAGTAACCTGTTTGTAGGACTTTGTGACTAGTTCTGCGATCTCCAAAATGTCCACTGCATAGCCCATCATGGCATGCTTTTAGAATGTCAAACACTTCATCTTCTCGGATGCATCTTCTAATGTGCATATCTGCTCGTGTATGGAATAAATAGCCCCGATCCAAGAGAAAATGGTACTGTGTTGCACTATTTGTTTTCTTTCATTAGGCGTCAAGTGCTTGGGTAATTTACCTACTACCAAATAATTTGCAATGTTTGCATACCATGGCATTTTGACAGTAACAACAAATAAATTTTCATCAAGAAATTGATCCTCAACTACTACTGCATCAGCTGGCTTTGGCATTCGTGAGAGAAAATCAGCTATAGGGTTTTCTTTTCCGGGTCGATCCTTAATTGTGATGTCAAATTCTTACAAGAGAATCAACCATCTTGTCACTCTTCCATTTGTAATAGGTTTATCTGCTAGATATTTAATGGCAGAGTGATATGTATATAAAACTATAGGATATCCAGTTATATAATGTCGGAATTTATTAACAGCATATATTACAGCTAAAAATTCTTTTTCAGTCATGGTATAATTTAATTCAGCAGGAGATAGATTTTTGCTGATATAATATATTTCATATGGTTTTTTATCTTCTTCCTGTCTGAGAACAGCTCCAATTGTTGTGTTTGCAGCATCAGATGAAATCTGGAATAGCAAATCCTAGTTTGGGCCCCTTAGCATTGGGCTGTTGACACAAGCCTTTTTAAATCCTCAAAAGTGCTGTCACATTTATCTATCCAAATGAAATCAATATTTCCTATTAGTGCATATAGTGGTGCAACAATCTGAGAAAAATTATTTATAAATCTTCTATAATAACTAGAAAATCCCAAAAAACTGCATACCTCTGTTTGTCTAGAAGGGGTAGGTATTAAAAGAGTTATTTGAATTTTAGCTGGATCTACCTGTATTCCAACTGCTGAGACATAATGTCCTGAGATGAATCCCTCGGTCATCATCATAAGACACTTTTCATGGCTTAAACATAGCTTGGTGTAAAGGCATCTTTGCAGCAATATTTCTAATGTTTGTAATGCTGGCTCGAAGTCATCTCCATAAGGTGTGAAGTCATCCATATACACTTCAAGCCCTTCATTTATTAAATCTAAAAAAATGCTGAGTATAGCCCTTTGAAATGTGGTAGGTGCATTGCACAGCCCGAAGGGTAAGACCCTATAAGAAAATGTTCTTCAAGGGCAGGTAAAGGTAGTCTTATCCTGATCTCTAGGGGCAATCTGAATTTGATTGTATCTGCTGAAGCTGTCAAGTAAAGAAAAAGGATTTATTTCTTGCTAGTGTGTCCAAGACTTGGTCAATGAATGGAAGGGGGAAATGGTCTTTCTAGGTTACTTTATTGAGTTCTCTATAATCAACACATATCAGCCACTTCCTGTTCTTTCTTGGAAACACTACTAATGGAGAGACCCACTTGTTGTTAGATATTGGATAAATGAAGTTTACATCTAAAAGTCTTTGCAGTTTAGCTTTAACAATATCCTTAAGATGAGGATTTAACTTCTGTTGAGGTTGTCGAATGGGTCTGGCATCCTTTTCTAAATAGATATGGTGGATACACAATTGTGGGTCAATTCCTTTCATGTCCAGGTAATCCCATTAGAAGGCATCTTTATATTTTCTCAGGAGTTGGACAAGTTTTTGTTCTTGGTCAACAATCAAGTTTTTGTTAATATTCAAAGTTTTTCCCGGTTCAATTTTTATGGTTTTGCTGTTATAAATAGAGGTGGTTCGTATTGATTGATCGTTAATATCTTTTAGGGGATCTTCTTTTACTTCACTATTGAATGTTGCATCGATCATGTGACATTTTAGACGAGATCCAACTTCTGGTTGGTTAATGTAGGTTTTAATGATGTCATTTTCTGTTTGATCCTTAAATTCCAGAGCATTTTCTATGGTTAGCGGTGATCTAATGTTTTCAGTTAGATATGATACAGGTTGTTTTATGGTTTTGATTATTGTTACACTTGGCTTAGCTGGAGGATATAACGCTAAATTCTTTACCTTGCTTCCTCTTGCTATAGTCATGCTGCCTGTTCGACAACTAATGTAAGAATCCGCAGTGGCTAGCCAAGGTCTACCTAGAATTAAAGGGTGTCCATCTAGCCGATTTCTAGGATTGATGATCAGAAAGTCTACAGGGTTCTCCGAGGAGTCTATAGACACCATTACATCATGTAATGTTCCTTCTGGTTTGACTATTGATCGGTCAACCAATTCCAACAAGGTTGTGGTTGGGTCCAATGACGTAAAGCCAAGCTTCTGACAAGTTGTGGTTGTAAGAATGTTGATTGCTACTCCTAAATCAACTAAGGCATTGGGGAAGTAGCATTCATTTATTTACACCGTGACTATAGGATTTAGTGGGTCCTCATATTTTACAGGTGTTTCTCTTCCTCATAGTAAATCAGATAAGGTACCGACTACGTGGATAGTTGGATTTGCTGTTATTTTCCTTTTTGCATTTTTCATACATAATTCCTTGATGGTTTTTGCATAAATTGGGATGTCTTGAATAGCCTTGAGAAGTGGTATTTTTATGCACAAATATTTCAATTCTCCCAGAAGATCAAAATCAGGATGTTCAATTGGGCGAGATATGATTAGTCGTTTTGGGAATGGTGGAGAAGAGGTGGTTTCTTGTTCATGAGTTTTCTGTCTAACCATGTCCTCTTCTTGTGGTGCTTGTTCTACAGGTAACAAGTTTTCAATTTGAACATTTTTATCCCCTCTGGTTCTATTATGTGCCCAGATCTTAATTGAAGGTCATTGCACTCCCTTAACTCAGTTACTGGTTCTGGTCCTTTAATAATTTGTAGATATTGAATCGGTCAGTTGTTGGGGTTCGGGTTGGGTTGGGCTAGGATTTGTGGTCTTAAGTTGGTCTTGGGGTTCTGTTGCAATGTGTAAGGTGCTGGCAATGTCAGTTGAGGTAGGGGAATTGCACTTGTTGGCTGATTTGTAGGTCCCTGCTAGCTTGACTGCCAGTTCTAATTCTGTGAAGTTGAGGGTGGCCATTGAGATTGATAAGCATTATTTTGCCAAAATGGTGGGAAGTAAGAGGAATTTGGCCAATTATTATTTTGATTCAGTTGGTTGGGCTAGGGTGGCATAGGGAATGGTTGTTGTGACTAGTTTGAAAACGATGGCTGGTTCTGCCACATGGTTCCTGGGTATTGTTGAGCACTATACTGATGAGGCTGAAAAGAAGAGGATGGGTCAATGGGAATACCTATTGGTCGTGCTTGCCATTAGTGGCGCTGATTTATCAGGCATACCAGTTCTACTTCTTCTTCTGCTTCTTTATAAACTGCTTTTAATCCTGGGAGTAATGGGTAGCTTTCTGTGGTGTGATCTTTAATGTAGATGGCACAGATTTGGATTTTTTCCAACGGGCACTCCTTGTGGCTATGCTTCTTTCTACATCTAGGACAAAGTATCACCAAGTTATGTTCTTCTTCTGCTTACTTTTTATTGGCTTTCAGAATATCGAATTGTGTTTTCAAAGTCCCTAAAATATTAGTTTTGAAATCCTCTACTAGATTTCCAATTTCTGCGTGAGTTATACCTCCACCAGAAATTTTGTTATCCCTTATGGTCATGTCAGGTTCTGCTGGCTTCAATCTTGTGCTGCATCTTGAACACCTGATACACAAATTAATGACGTCAGCAAACTTTTCCTGATATATATCAGATTTACCCATAATTATTAATGTTTCTACCCATTGTTCTTTCATCCCTTTAATTAGTGTAGTTTTTAGCACATTATCAGGTAAAGGGAGGGTTGCATAGGGAGATTGTTGAAGGTTATATTGAAATGGTTCCATATATTCAACTAATGTTTCACTTGGTCTTGTTACCATCTGAAATATTTTGTCTTTCAATTCCCTAGACCTACAATAGTCCTGACGCTTTTTTAGGAAAGTTGTTTTCATTTGATCCCAATCATTTATTGAGCCTCCACCTAATCCCATAAACCAATGTAAATCTGCTCCGTTCAATGTGGAGGGAAATAAATTTAGTTTTTGGGGATCAGTGGTATAATCATATCCCCAACACAATACATCAAACTCAAACATGAATGCGTCTGGGTCCTCTGAAGTCAGCCCATGAAAGGTAGGAATATTTTGGAGAGGAATTTCTTTCACAGGTGCATTGACTGTTGTGTCAACGATGGGATACTGCAATGTGGAGGTTTGAGGTGTTTGTTGGTTATGGGCCATTTGATAAAATATGTGCCAATACCCTTCTGGGATCTCTAGAGGGTTATTCCTGGGATGACTAGAAGGAATAGGAATATGCTTAACATCGCTTCCCTGATCAGGAATAATGAGCGTTCCTTGATGAACTACTACCTGAGGGGATTTTAGCTCCTCTGTTTCCCTTTCTCACTCTTGAAGGAACTTAATGGCACTCCCTTTATCTAGGGTACTAAGTGTCCCTAGGTGAATTATTACCTGGGGGGACCTTGGCTCCTCTGTTTCCCTGGTTTCTCCTCCTCCTTCATAGAATTACTAAAATTCCCTTCTTGTAAAGAAATTGGGCGAGAATCTTCAATTTCTTGAAAACTTTGCTTAACCTCTTCTATTTTTCTATGTACCTCAGCGAAGGCTATAGATGGTGAACCTGTGGCCCAAAGGGAGTCAGCAGGTTGTCTAGAAGAAACTTTTCTAGGACTTACTGATGGCTGAGATTCGACTTTCTTTATGAAATTGTCTATGAAAGTTGATCGTCCAAGGGTCACTGGTCCCTTAGATCTGTCGGGTTTGGGTAGGGAAATTGGATTATTTTTAGGTTTTCTTCTTCTTAGTCATACACATAATTCAAATATTTACCTCTACCCTAAATTATTAACAATTCTGCTAGAAGGCGGGTGGGGGAGCCGGCATTACGTGCTCCGTATGCAAGTTCTTACCTTCCAATTTTAATACCCAATTCTCTCCTAACAGAGAAGCATCATATGTACACTACTCTTCAGAAATGGCTACACTCTCCTCGGCAACGACGCCAAAATGTTGAGTGATAAAAGGTGTCTTTTTAACTCCTAATTATCTTCACATTAGTTATAAATCTAGGTAAGACTTTCTATTTCAAGAGTGTACATAGTTTGTGGTGGCTGTTTACTCAAGACTAATGCATCTAAATTGCAGTACAATTCTTTCTAATACAAGAGTAAATGGATGCAGCTTATAGAACACTAATTATAATTAAAAGAAAGCTCAATTCACTAATGAAACCAAATCATGCATTCATTCAAGTATCAGTCAAGAATACAGTAACAATAACTCATTTCTCTTTGAACTGATTGATTTTCCAAATGCAATTTCTAATCTAAACAACAAGGATCTCGGTTTGAGAGTGTAGACAACAGTAGTCAATACTCTTTACAGGAGAGAATCTCAAGATAGCACGCTGAACTAAATAACTGTATTGGAAACAATAATAATAGAACACTGGACTAAATGGCTAAATCTCAAATAAAAATAATGGAATACTGAAGCAGATAATTAGATCAGAGATAATAGCAACATAAATCAATATTTCTGTAGCATATAAAATAGAGTAATTTCGTTAAGTCTGGAAATACGAAATAGCAAAGAAATACGATTACAATAAGTGGAAATAAAACCAAACCATCACACGATAGAAATTATAAATGAATGGTACAGGAACAACAAGTGAATCCACCAGGGCCCGGCCCTTAGCTTCTAGTGAACATCGCTGGATTACTTCAGTAGATGATAAGGAACAACAACCGCTTTATATATTAATCGTTTGCAAAATAGTTATAGCCAGTTTTCACTCTGCTTTAATTGCAAGAGTCGATGATCAAAGTTACAAATACAATAGTAATTGTCAAATGATGTCTCCCCTGTGCTGCTTACAATCGCTGCCCCTTTTATAGTGGCAAAGAGGTAAGAAGGATAAATAGTAACAACGATCCCTCAAGATCAAGAGATCCTGAGGGATTCGTGCAATCTCTTAACTTTAGGCGTATTTCCTCTTTGTGTTGTGCTGTGATTCGCCTTGCTTTTGTCGATAACTGTGTGCTCCATCCTTGTCTTGCTGCGTGTATGTTGTTTCCCGGTTAGGTAACAACTGTTGTTCCATTTCTTCTTTTTCCTTTTCTTAGTTAGGGAACAGTAGTTGTCCCATTTTGTCTTTTTCCTACATGAAAAAGGACAACAATCAGCTAAATTGTGATAATAGATAATTTCCTCGTTTTTACTATAATCATTTGATATATTATCATGCTAGGATATAAAGGGAATATAACTAAATAAAAGGATGATTAAATAAGTAAGATATGCGTACATTTTTCATAACTCAACAGACGTCACTTTGATCATTGTGTTTATCTCAAAAGGAAAAATGATGGCAGCTATATTATATTGTTATTTTATGTAAATGACATGATTGTTGTAGGTTCTAACATGCAGGAAATAAATGTGCTCAAAATAAAATTGGCGAACACATTTGTAATGAAGGATTTGGGTGATGCAAGACAAATCCCTAGTATGAGAATAACTAGAGACAGGAAGAATAAAAAATTAACATTTTCTCAGAGTGAGTACATAGAAAAAGTGTTGAAAAGATTTAATATGCAAAATGAAAAATGAGTTAGTATACCTTTGGTTAGCCATTTCAAACTAACTAAGGAGGTGTGTCCCAAGACTCAGGAAGAAATGGCTTATATGTCTAAAGTTCCATATGAATCAACAGTTGGAAGTTTAATGTATGAAATGGTCTACAGAAGGCTTGATATTGCACATGCAGTGGGAGTTGTAAGAAGTTACATAAACAATCAAGTAAAAGAACAATGGATGGGGGTGAAGTGGATTCTTAGGTATTTGAGAGGTACCACAAATCGGGCATTATGCTTTGGTGGTTCAAACATTGCTCTATAGGGATATGTTGGTGCAGATATGGTAGGTGATAGAGATAACAAGAGGAGCACAACAGGGTATGTGTTTACTGTATGTGGAACAACTCTCAATTGGGTTTCAAAACTTGAAAGTGTTGTTGCACTCTCATCAATGGAAGTAGATTACGTTGCTACTATAGAGACTAGTAAAGAAATGATTTGGTTACAAAGGTTTTTGGATGAATTGGTTAAGAAGCAGCAGTTGGGTAGGTTATACAGTGACAACCAGAGTGTCATACATCTTGCAAAGAACTTTACAGTTCATTCCATGACTAAACATATATAGCTCAAGTACCATTTCATATGGACAGTGTTGGAAGATGGACAATTGAAGTTGGAAAAGCTACACACTAGCGAGAATCCTACAGACATGTTAACAAAAGTTGTAACCAAGGAGAAACTGAGATTCTGCTCAGTTTCAATTGGTCCTCAAGTATGATGAAGAAGATAAAAAATATCCAGGTCCAAAATGGAGTCATTGCATAGCAAATGATGTAGCGGTGGAGTTGATATAATCAGTCTCCAAGTGGGAGATTGTTAGGTGTGGGACTTGATTATCTTCTTTATTCCAAGGTATCGTCGCATTGGACCATAGTTCATAATGTGGCGGCAATGTTGCCTATAAAATGTACACTGCAAGGGGGTCTGGGGGGGTCGCTACGATCTTTGGGAGCCGCCCCCAAGTAGGGGATCAGGGGAAACACCCCTGAAGCTGAAAATAGATGCAAAATTGCCTTGTAAAATGCTGTACATTCGTAGTCAATCTAGGCCATTCATTAGGCATATATATGATGGTAGACATTATGTTTAATTTAGGGTTTTTTCACTAGAAGGCAACCCCTTGCTATATATGAGGGAATTGTATTGTGTCTATGTAGATCTGTATTTTGAGTGAGAAAGGGAGACGATATTTTGTGAGAGCGAAGAGGGAATTACATCGGATATGTTGTAGGTTGTATGTATTTAGTTTGCTGGATAATATAAAAGGAATGACTCACTGTTTCCCGTGGATGTAGCCCAAACTCGATGAACTACATATATCTGTGTCTCTCTTGTTTGATTGTTTTCTGTGTTTATATTTCTGTAATATATTTTATGTGTTCCATTGCTCTGTAATATATAATTTTCTAACAGTTTTTGAGTTGATTCACCATTCAAACCCCTAGTTAGTCCTGCGAGGTCCTTGAAACCCTAGGGAGGATCTGGCATGATCATATAAGCATTAGGTGGACATGGTTTAATCCATTTTAATAAAAAATTCTGGAGTTGAAATTGGATTGGGGGGGGTTCTGGTAGAGGCTACCTATACTCATTGGTTGGGTGGAGGAATATTTCCTCCTTTGTTGTTTTCATGGCAGCCTAGTTGATTTAAAACAGACAAGCGGTTTTTGTGTAACTTATGTTTTATGTTTTTTTTCATTCTAGAAGTAAATATTTTTTTGTGGGTAATGTGTTACAATGTTCTTTAGTGGTAAAGGTCTAATTATGATCTAATAAGAAACAAAACACATAGAATGTCTAGTACTTACAGTGCACTAGATTAGTCTCTAGGCCTAGCCGAATAAATTCCAGCAGCCCAAAAACAATTTTAAACTCTAAATAATAGGTGTGAAGGAAGTGAGGCATGCCCTGGAATAGGCCCACCATGGTCCTTCCAAATAAATGAATAAGTACATCTACAAACATGATATTGAAGCAAAGTATTGAATATATAAAATGGGCCATTAATGTTTTGCATACCTTCCCAGAATATATATATATATATATATATATATATATATATATATATATATATATATATATATATATATATATATATATATATATATATATATATATATATATAATTTGGGTATCCTTTTGAAGGGAGATATGTTAATATCAAGAATATGTTAGTCTAAGGAACCCGTTGCTCAATATCAAGAACATGTTAGTGTTGGAAATCATGTTGGAACTATCTATAACCTATGCGAAGCTAAGTGTTGTGAGAATAACCCTAAAACAATTGAATTGAATAAATCATTGAAGCATAGAAAGAACATACATGGATACATGCAAGAACAAAATATTATTGTGAAAGGAATTCCAATCCACTTTTGTATTAGCTTTGGTGTATACTTATACATGAGATATGTAGTTGCAACAGTTGTACCCGCTCCCAACCACCTATTTAATTTACTATAGACATTTACCAAATATTATTGTCATTTACATGATACATAATTTAGGATGACAACCATAGGTATAAAGACCCTTACAACATCATTTATATACAAAAAGTTACTAGCTATTTTATTTAATAATTTTTCAATAATTTCAGGTAAATCATCGAGAGAGTGATCACCCATTCCACACATATTACAAAAACGAAGATTGGTTTTGTCCTTCAAGGGACAGTTGAAAACTATGTTCTCTCCTTTCCAACAAGTATAAACATAAATTCTTCCTTAACCTCGATCCAAGCAACTACCTCTACCATTGTATCCTCCTCATCATTCATGATAACCTCCTTGACCACCTCCTTGTTCGTCATAAGATGGTGGTTCATAGAATTGATCTGTGTCCCATGTATGATAACCAACATGATACTTCAATTTATTTCTTCCATTAAGTGTGTATTCCAGCATGAACTTCATGTTGTCTTCACAAATGACACACTATTTCGGCTGGGAATTTCGCAGGTTATATTGATAGTCTTTAGTTGAGTTAGGTTACTTGACAGATATCACAATATACATTTGAATGTATCCATCAAATGGGTTGGTCAAAATTGTCTTTAGTATGTCCTTTTGTACAATAGTTGTTGCACCATAGTATTTTCCTTTGTAATGACGATTCCAGCAGAAAATTATATAGTTGTTCAAGTTTATATTCAATTTTGTTGTTACTTTATGAGATAGTCTACTGGACTTCATCATGTTGTTTGATACATTGTGCTAATCTAAGTTCTTCTTCACATGTTGTGATTTCGTGCATTCTAAGTGGGCCACAAATTTTCTGGAGTAGACTAGCCACATACCATTGTACCACGTAATGTTTGTCGATGGTATATAGAATTTAGCTGAGTAAATATTTAAACCATTTGTTATATTGATGTACTGATTCATTTCTTCCTTGTTTAATTTCCTTTACTTTCTAAGTTGCTAAATGCTTAACATCTTGAGATTTAAATAATGTAAGGATGCTAGTCTTGAATTCATTTTTCAAGTTCGGTTAATTCTTTATAAGATTCATAAACCATGACAAAGCACGTTTCCTTCAGGATGTAATGAACTGTGCCATTTTTTTGTATTCATCATTAACATCATTCACAACCAAAAAAAGTTCACAAATAAAGAAGGGCTTTTTCAGTGCTACATCACCCTCAAAGAAGAGTATATGGTTTAGACCCATTTTGCTTGATTGAGGTAGCAATGATTGAGATGTTAAAATTGTTGGCTTGTTGGGGGACTGAATCAAGTTCAGAAGTGATTTAGCCAAACAAATCTCGAAACTACAGGCCCTTGTGGTAACAGTCCGTGGTGTGTGGACTGAGGTCTCACCCGAGGTAGTATGGGAGGGTGCTAGAATGAGGTTTCTACACAATAGGGATGTGTTGATGAAGTCTGGGAAGTTTGCAAACTAATCTTGTGTGCTTGCGCTGCTCCACGCAGTCATATGTCCCTCGCGACTTGTGTAACTGCTTCCGCGTAGCTCTGTAAAGAGCCTGAAGGGGTGTTATCCAGATCCTTATTCCTTACTGTGCTTTTATTATAGATCTTAACTTAATTATGTGGGCCCATTGTTCTCATTAATCATTCAACATTCATAACAAGTGCGCACAATCATAAACTGTAAATAGATGCATAAATATAATAGAAACATAGACACAGAATATTCTAGAATCAACTTATGTTTTATTAATTCTCTGTGAAAGTACAATCCCAACTCCGCCATCCGCACTCAACTGCAAGCATCTGCACACATAGCTGTGGACACTACCAGGCCTGTACACACTCAACTGTAGAGCCTCTTACTACTACTACCACTCAAGACTCAAACTTATAGACTCAGAGCTAATTTGTTATCCAAAACCCATATGAATTCTCAAGCTATGACTGAATTTACCCTCAGAGCCTCACTATATTTATACAATCCCATGGTTAGCAGACCATGGGTAGGCTGACATACCATACATTAAATTATATTATTTTAGGGTGGACAACCGTAGACTCTCGCGCTCACATTTGGTGGGGTATTTACGTTACACTTTTAGCAAAATTTGGGCTTCAAGCCCCAAAAACATGCTATGGGGGGATCCGCTACCCAACAGGCCCCGAACACAATCATCGTCACTCGTCCCGAGTCACTTTGCTGGTGCGAAGATCTTTGTGCGAATTTCATGCAGTAGGTTGTGCGTAGCTTGGGTATCCACAACATATTGTTCTGCTGCCTGTTGTACTTGTTGCACGCGTATCTCTGAACATTTGTGTGCCGGGTCACATTCCTGTCTAACTATATACAATTCCTGCATCTATGCCAGTTTCCCTTCAATGGTAGCTATGACTGTGAATGATTCATCGATCATGGCTGGATGCATGCTTTGAGCAGGGTTTCCTTTTGGTGTACGATGTCTAATTGGTCCTTCAGTGCCCTTTCCTACTATAGTCAGTGAGTCTTTGAGTAAGCGAAACCATCTGGACGGTGCCTTGGACACTGTCATACTCATGCTGCAACTCGCGTGCCTCTGCCTCTAGGCACTGTAGGTTCGGGTCTTCCTAGAGGTGCATAAGTATGGTGAGTGCTTACTCCAACATCCCAGTGCATACCTATGTCACCTGGCTAATATGTTCCAACCCCATCTAGATAGTGCGGGAGTGGTGCTCTTTGACTTCCAAGGGTGTGGGGGACTATGCCTTCAATCGCAGCTCGGTGAGTTGCAAGTTTAGCTCCAACTAAACCTTTTCCATTTCCTCCTGAGCCTCGTGGATTCCAGCTGCCAATCTATGGACCCATTCTGCTGCTGGTAGCTCTACTGGCATGACCAAATCTCAAACACTCTTGCATGAATCCCCTACAGCCTACTCCAATCCACTAGCCTACACCATCAAGTCATCCCTCTAGATGCTGAGTTGGTCCATGTTGGCTTTCTGCTCATGCAGGACTTGGATTTCTCAGGCTTCTGGGGCACGGAGTTCAGCGATGACTCGATCTTGTAGCTGGTAGAATATTTCACGCAGTAGGGAAGCCAAGTTCAAACTGATGCCTATCATGCTGCTCATCACAACTTGGTCATTCTCGCTCGTTATGGCTAACGCACCTTCGGGCAAGATGAAGGTGTTACCCATACAGCCGCGCAGCAGCTGTTCCACCTCATTGGTTCCTGCTCTGACATGTTGGGCGAGGGTGCCTGTTTGGGGGTGTTGTACCTATAGACATTGTAGCTATGTGCTAAGTGCCCCCAACATAGTACTCTGTTCCATCCATAATCCCTAGAGCGCATCCTCCATGACTTCCTGAATCATTTTGCTGAGATCCAATAAATCACCTTCTATGAGTGTGATAGGGTCGCCAGATGTCTTCGTGGCTTTTCCTTTCTTCCTAGGGGTTGTTTCCTTGGGATCACATGGCCGCTTGAGTTGTGCTGATGTCGTACTTGGATCCGCGCAGTCCTCCTCCCTGTCTACTTCCCCAGCCTGTTGCTCCGAGGACATATCTTGGCCTTCCTTAGCTTATCTAGTGGGCACGGTTGTGTTTTCTAGTGTCTGTGTTACCGTTGCTGCATCAGCCACCTTCTGCCGTGTGGCTGCTTCTTGTTCCTGACGGGTCCTCTTAGCCAGCTGCGCAAGGCGTAGCTTGGTGTCCTTCTTTCATTGTTGTGCTGCAATCTTCTCCATTTCCGCCAAGTCCAGGGTGCACCACTCTAGAGGCCATGATACCATCACAGTGAAGATTGCATCATCCGTTGTAATGAATGGAAGCTTCACCCATGTTCGGGCTGGATCCTTGCACGCCCAGATATACAAGTTATGCATATCTGCCTTGAATTCTGCCATGCTTTGCAAGCTGTTATATACTGTAGGGGACAAGTGCGGCCTGCAGTTGATCTATGTTTGGATGCTCACCTCCACGAACATGCAGAACACCTTTATCTCGTGAATCTTATTCGTGCCTTTTCTAGCCCACAGTGAGGTGTACCTCATGGTTTCAGGCAGGTCACCCTCAGTAGCGAGAAACTGACTGTCCACCGACAGCTCCCCTACAACCAATAGGATGGATAAGAGTAGCCACGCATAGTGGAAGGTCTTACCTTGCTACTACGCCTCCCTGTAGTTCGTCAAAAATTTGTCACATAGGAACTCCACCCAGTTGAATTGGACCCCCTTTGCACATTTCTATGCCAACACAATCACAGATACTGGTACTTTGTCGGCGAGACATTTTCTCATTAGCTTGTTGGCCAATAGTTGGGTGGCTAAATGCACCCCTTCGTCTTTAATACTGGCTATTGCGTACACACACTTTCTCTTTTCTAGTTTATACTTGCTCTTCATAGCTTCTATGATGCCCAATTCACTGCGTTTTCCTGCTATGGCCGCAGGGTCGTTTCCTTTGACTAATAGTCAAGAGATTCGGTGGATTAGATTGGCCGTGATGGGAATCAGCTCCTCCAGCCAGAGATACCCATCATGCACAAGGCACGGTAGCTACCTGATGACAAAAATGGTGACGGGCACATAGTGGTAGTGGGGTATCCATTGCAAATGGAGTAACCCAGCCTTCTCCACACCGCGCAACAATTTCTACTTTACTCACTTCTCCATGACCAACTGTGGGAACTTCTCCCTATCCACAAGGTCCCAATCTTTGAACTTCATAGTAGGTACTCATCCCAATGGTGGACCTTCAAATCTTATATCATCGGGGAGGAGAGGAGTTTGGAGCACACTCTTTGTGGACTGCAGGTCCTTCGGTACCTTAGATTTCCCCTTCCACCGGGGGATGTATGGAGGGAACTTCATCATGGAATGATTTTTGGAGACATCCTCCACCTCATCACCTTGCACCTCAATTTGGGTTATCAGGGCTTGAAAGTCTTCCTCCTCCTCCATTGTTTCAATGGTGATGGCTTTTCCCTTCTCTGCCATTAACAATTTTCCAAACTGTTGGCTTCATGGGGATACCCAGACTAGCCCCATCGTTTGCTTGTATTTTTGTCGCTGTAGCATGCATGGTGATTTTGGAACTTCTGGCATAGGTGCCACCTCTCCAGGCTCCTCATGGGCTATACAGGGCTCCGTGGTAACTTCGACGAATCTCACTCTTGTTCTAGCTACTGTCATTATCTGTACACTTGAGGATGGTAAGAGTACGTGGTGCTCAATGCTCTATACTTGCTCAATTTTCAAACAACCAAGTGTTGCCTTGGAGCTAGCCCTCAGGTTTTTATAGAGATCTCTGAATTTGAATTTGACCCTTCCCCCCACTTCTGCATCATTAATACCTTCTTGGCAGCAAATTGTCCCAAATCCTGTTCTTAATTCGTGTCTTAATTATCTGTTGCCCGCTCCCTTTTGCCTTAAATTAGACCTCTTGTGATGAATAGTGACACCAACGGTCACGTCCCAGCCTACCTACGCAACAGCACAACCCCTTATGCACAGTTGCGACCCTTGTGACATCCCAATCCTACGCGTAACCTTCGACTCGTGCATCTCCCATATAGACTCTTTTATAGTCCCACAATCTCTTTCAACTGTTTGGAACGCTGAGACTATGCTTCCTATGAATAGTCAAGAGGTCGCACCCTTGGTGTGAGGCTTTAACTTTCCTGCTAGCCCTAGCCATAGGCACCCCTCAATTACCCTTGTGTCCGTCAGTGTGTGTCGTTCTTCTTTGTATGGTATGCTCCCCTATTTACTTTGTCTAGTAAGGTGCGGTCATAGCCATGGTAGCAGGGTCACAGCTTCTTATAATGTAGTAGTATGGCTGGCTAGACCATGTCCCATCGTGCTTAGTTTCTCGGTGCAGCTTGCTTGCATGGCTTTGGTTTCCAATTTGCATATTTCTTCGTGTCATTCTTTTCTTTCTGAGCCATACCTAATCTTCGTCAAGTTCGAGAAGTTTCAATCTCCCTCACCAAATGGCTTCCTGTAACTACATAATTCCTTTAACCAGGTCCTTGCGTACTGTCCCAACTGTGGGATTTATGGTATGGGGATTCTTCCCTACTCTTTTGGTTTCATCTCTTCTCGTCATTTTTGGGATCATTTTTGCGCTCCGGTTTTTACTTATGGCCGTATAGGCCCATCCAATCACTGGTACGTGCAGGTTGTAGTCAGTTCGCCGCGCCTGGTGAACTTTGTTCATGATTCTACATAGCTTTCTGAATGCTCTGTAGTCAAATATTTGTGGTGTGTGTCACTGTGTCTGGTTCTGATTTTTCATCCTTAGTCTGGGATGTGTTTGCACAGCACATGTTTGCACCCATCAACACAAGTGGGCATGCAAACTGCTTCGTCCTAGCTGCCTGGCTCTCATTCGAGGCTAGAGACTTCCAAAATACAAGCGCATCCACCTTCTATATTCGTGCCAGTTTACAATGGTCTCTTCATGTGTACTCCACCATCATGCGGGTGTCACGCACAATGCCCATTCCAGTGCACCGTACCACTCTTGTTCTAGTACTACACTTTCAAATTTGTTTAGGAATTCATCCACCACTGTTACTCCATTATATGTTGGAATTTTGCTTGCCTCTATCATCACACAATGTAGTGACCTAATCATCGTGTTGCAATTCAGCGTTGTTACTTTGTGTAGCTAGTTCTGCCATCATTCTACTTCTTTTTATGAATCCAAAGTACAAGAGCTGTTGCGCTCCCATGAGATTATCCCATCTGCAGTCATGCTCACCTGATCCTAGTCTTGCGCCGTTATCTGGTAAATACAATTGACCTCATCATCACTTTCATCATCGCGCACTGGTTTGGTGTAGCGCACTCCTTCGACTGGATCTAGCAGAACTACTACGCGAAGGGAATTTTTCTTGAATATCATATTTCACTTCTTCAGGTTAATGACTCCATTCATATCAGTGGTCAAGTCTATTCCTAGCAACATGGGATATGGATTGTTGTCATCGACAATCTCTATTACTTCAAAGTCCATCTGTGTGCTCGCACCATTGATATGAACTGTTACCCCTTACAACCTCCCCATGGGAAAAATCTTCTGTCGGTTCGCCATTCGTAATTGAATAGGGGACCACTGTAATGTGGGCCTACCCATGCATTGCCATGTATGCTTTGGTAGTACATTTGCATACGAACCTAGGTCTAGGATTACCTGATCCATTTCAGACTCGCCAATCTGTGTCGTCAATCACATTTCCCTCCTGGTGCGCAATGCATGCTTTTCCAATTTCTAGACTATGCACGGTTCCCTTGACCCTGTGCACCTAGTTATCAACTCTTGTAGTCCTTTAACTACCTTATTGTCACACAACAGTTTCATGCATGTCTCCAAAAAGTTAGTAAGCATAAAAGCATCCTTCCCTACCTCTGGTTGATCCTTACTTCCTGAAGTGGAGGCCTCCATGAAGCTCTTCTTAGCTTCAATGAATGTCTCCTTTACGCATTCCAAGTTGAACTTAGGTTCCTTTGTAGGAGCCTTTTGAACCCATGTATCTTCCTCAGGCTACTTCCCCTTATCCTCCCCTATGGTCACATAACTTTTGAGCACCATATTCATATTTGGATCTTCTTTGTGCGGTTCAGACCTCATCATTTGAATATTTTGAGTCGAAGTAGGATGGAGTACTCCCTAAACGTGCATCTATGCGATCAACGTAGAAAAATATACTTCTTCATGATCGACCTGAGCATAGTATGAACAAGATACTCTCATCGGGTTGGTACAATCACGGGTGTAGTGCCTTGGTCCTCTGAAATTGTAACAAATTAACTGTCTGCGGCCCCTTCCTGGCCCCATTCCTCCTCATCCTCGACCTCGCCCCTGAATTCCGCCATGTGCCAATCCTACCACTAGGTTGAGGTCTCATGTTTCTGTTTACATCCGATAGGTTGGGGTCCAATCCATCATTAACTCTTACCTCCCCCAAGTACGCCTGTCATGTCCCACCGACCTTTAGAAATTACAAAATAGTTGCTGGGGAGCCGTTGTATGCTTTCGCAACAAATGACAATTATTTTTCGTGTGCTTTCCTCCTATATGACAGATCGCACACTATAGTGTGGGTGCCGCACTTGGCCTTGCCTATGCCTCTGGTCTCAATGGCATTGGCCCCCCTCCTGCCAGGTAGTTCATGAATCGGACAGTGGTCTTTGTCGTTGCCCTGGTCTTTGCATTTTATGCAACACACTTCCCCGTGTGCCTCCAGCTGTAGTGCCGTATTCTGCTTCAAGCCCTGCATTTCCAGGTAGAGATTCTATAATTGCATGTGGATTTGTTGGACTCCCAGCCCCAGATCTTGTATCGGTGTCTCATGCAACCTCATCGCCATTTCCAACGCTTTGGCCTGGATAGACAATTTTTGTTGCGACAGCGTTGTCCTCAGGTGCGGTGTTAGAGATGCCACAAACCATGTGCGATGTTTCTTCATCCATGAGTGTCATATTAGCCTCGTGGATCATGCTCTTTAGTCGCTGAGCCAGATCCCAGGGGGTCTCGTCTGGAAGAATCAAGATCTCTTTAAATCTAATGATTGATTGTGCTGATTTCAGTCGGCTAAATTATCTATTCAACACATTCTGGATCTCTACTATTCCTGCATTTGGGTGATCATTAGAGTGCTGATATACCATGTCAATGCACGATCATGAAAGGTGATTACTAATGTATCCTTCCTAATGTTTTCTTTCGAGACCCCCTGCGCTTCCCACACTGCTCTTACCACGAACTAGAACTAGTTCAGATCCTCATTCCCTACTCCTTGAATAAGGGTAGCTTGATTGTGCTTACCATGCTAAACTGTGGGTTTGGTGGAGGTGGAGTGGGTGAAGATGGAGGTGAAGGAGGTGAAATGGGTGATGGCATAAGTGGAGGTGGTAACTACGGAATGCACTACCCTATCAAACTGATCGCACTTCTAGGAGGGACCCGAGCGAGCTCTTCCTCACTCTCTCATGAAGGTGAAATTAAGGGACTGCTTCCTAATCCCTTGCTACCTTTGTAGATCTTTCCTCTCCACACCATTCCCAACATTAATGTATTCGCATAACCTGCTTTTCACATAACAGCATCTTAATCCAAGTATTCAAAGATTTAATGTACTTACCTCACGGTCCCTTAAGAAAACGTCGTTCTTATTCACTATAGCTCATGATCACGTCTATTGCGAACACAGTGATAAATTCCCCCTATTATCTAGTCAAGCCATTTGTCCACAACTCGCATGATCTTATCTTGTGATGCCTCTAGTTTGCGCACTAACTCCAGAGTCTGCACTATCAGTCGGTCGAGCTTACAGCTTCCCTGGCTGTCCGCTAACCTCGCAATCCACTCATATAGTTCAGAAGGAGAAGATGTGAAAAATATCTTGTGGATTTTCGTACACATGTAGCAATCCAGCCACCTTTTCTCGGATACCTATGGAGTTCTATTTTCTTTTGTCACGAACTTGTGAAGCTTCTTGTCCAACCACTCTTTAATTTCGTTCTTTATTGGGTTCCAATGTCACGACATTAGAATCCCTTAGGCAGATCCCGGTCCTAGCAATGGAACCATTTGTTGGCTTGTTGGGGCCTGACCCAGGTTCAGAAGTGGTTTTGCCAAACAAATCCCAAAACTACCGGCCCTTTTGGCAACAACCTGTGGTTCGCCGACTAAGGTCTCACTCGAGGTAGTATGGGAGTGTGCTGAAATGAGGTTTCTACACACTCGGGATGTCTTATACAATGACAATACCCCACAGAGAAAAAGTTTCGTGAACCGATCTTGCATGCTTGCGCTACTCCGCGCAACCGTCTGTCCCTCGCAACTTGTGCAATTGCTTCTTCGTAGCTCTGTAAAGAGCGTGAAGGGGTGTTGTCTAGATCCTTATTCCTTACTGTGCTTTTATTATAGATCTTAACTTAATTATGTGGGCCTAATGTTCTCATTAATCATTCAACATTCATAAGAAGCGCGCACAATCATAAATTGTAAAGAGATGCATAAATATAACAAAAGCATAGACATAGAATATTCCATAATCAACTTATCTTTTATTAATTCTCTGTCCAAGTAAAATCCCAACTCTGCCCTACGCACTCAGTTGCAGGGGTCTGCACACATAGCTACGGACTCTACAAGGCCTCTACGCACTTAGCTATAGAGCCTCTTACTACTACTACCACTCAAGACTCGGACTTACAGACTCAGAGCTAATTCGTTATCCAAAACCCATATGACTTCTCAAGCTAAGACTGACTTTACCATTAGAGCCTCGCTCTATTTATACAATCCCATGATCCGCAGAAAATGGGTAGGCTGGCATACCATACATTAAATTATATTGTTTTAGGGTGGACAACCCTAGACTCTCGCACTCCGCGCCTGCATTTCGCAGTGTGTTTACATTACACTTTTACCAAAATTTGAGCTTCAATCCCCAAAAACATGCTATGGGGGGGTTCGCTGCCCAACAAAAATATTACTCAGCTAATCTATTTTGTTAGACTCATTGTCAAGTCTCTTATTATGGGTTGTGGTATTTTATTCTTTATCATTGGTGTCTTTTGAAAGTTATTCATTGTTTTGACACACTCTATCTATATATTTTGTGAATTGACTCTGTCGGGGTCATGACTCTTCACCAACTGATTTTGTGCTTTGAACTTCCTTAATGGATACATTCTAGAGTTGGAGAAGTACTTGTTCTATTTCCTTATTATTGCTAGTTTGTCAATCTTGCTCAAGATTTTCAATTTCTTCATGATTTCTTTATTTTTATTCATTTTTCCATACTGCAGGAATTTCTAAACAATTTTGTGACACTTATTGAAGTATTTATTGAATGCGTGGAATTTCTAATGCTATAGTCATATTTATTCTTAACTCTAGACCAAAATAGTTAATTTCGATAGTGTCTACTATTTCTCTTGGAGTTATAAGTAGACCACCATTCTCTGTAGGAGTGGGTGGTGCTACACCTTTCAAATCTTCTTAGGAGTCTTGTGCATATTCGTTCTCACATTCTCAATTATTTATTCTTTTCCTCTGATATTTTTTCTCTCTTATTTTCTCTCATTGTTGCTATCTGTTATTCCTTGGTATTTTTTAAATCCGAGTCGATCTCTTATATTGTCAGTCACTATTATTTAAGTTACTTTCCTGTTGTTTCTTCCTCGAAGTCAAATTTCTTCCTTCCACATTTGTGGTTTGCAAGTACTTCTCCTAATTTTTTCTTCTTTTTTCATATTTCTTTTATAATTTCTCATGATCCTTTACACCCCCATGTCGACCCCACTTAGTGTTGATTCACGGGGAAGTATTCATCGGCCATAATTATTTACTTGAGAAATAATCCCATGGTTCCTTTGTATCTTTACAATGGGCATCAAGGAATTTTCTCCTATTGGTTTTCTCTTTTTTCATGTCAGTATTGGCTAGGGTCTATAATAGTGGTCGTTACTCCACAATATGTCATCCACCCTTTTTGATGAGAAACTTATGTAGAACTATAGGAATTGTACAAAAGAAAATATCATGTAGGTCATTATAGAATCTAAACTTCACATGTTAGACGAAGGTGATGAGCCCCAATATTGAAAAAAAAATGTTAAAAATCTTAATGCTACCAAATCAAATTATTAACCCGAGATTCGTACAAACTTAAGAGGTGTTGGCGTTGTATGTGAAACATGCAATGTGTCCTTCTTTCGTCGATCTAATGAAGTGAATGTCATAAAATCTAACCTAAACTAGTAGGAGAAATAAATCATGCTACTCTAATTGCAAACAAATCAGATCAATTATTCTACTTGAAAAATGGAAATCATTAATATAATTGTAAATTTCCTCGAAAGAAGAAATTTAATCTGCAACACATAACTAGGAAATTCAAAAACTCAGTCTTCTTCGCCTGCATTGAAGAGTTTAAAATGTGAAAATTGCTTCCTAACTCTATTTGTTGTTTTGTGCTTGCAGCAGAGGAAGGAGGGGTCGAGAGTTGTCCTTAGGTCTCGCTAATAATGGATTTTGAGCCTAGGGATCATTATTCATCTATAATAAGTGAAATTTATAGTGGGGATGAAAACTAGTGAAGGAAAGTGATCCTACAGGTGATTCTTATAGGAGGCATTTAATGCTACAACAACAATAATCTTGCTAAATTTCAAACTAAATACAATTCAAATGGGATGAATTTTATTTATTTATTAATTATGATGTATTATGTCTCCACTCCAAGTGGAATCACTCCAACATACCTTTTTAACACGTGCTAAACAATAACATACAATTACAATAAAAAGTGGAAATTCAAAAACTAGTGAGCTAGTTGACCTATTAAATGCCTAACCTAATCAAGTGAAGATGTGATCAGGTGAATTTTTTAATTAGATTTAAAATTATTATGACCTAATCCAATTTTAATCAAATCAAATGAACCTCCTTAACACGTTCTAAAAAATAACATAAAATTACTACTATTTTACTACAAGGGACTTCAAGAAATTCTAGATTTGTGAACTAGTAAACCAATCCAATTAGCTCAATGATGAAGATGAATTTTCAAAGCTGTTCTAAGGATGAATCATGATTTTGAATATGTAAATAACCTAAAAAAAACTTACTTCAATCATTTAACACAATCCTACAACAAAAGAAGCATCTATAATAAATGCAAAAATACGAAAAACAAGAATGAGAGATGCATGTGAATAAGAACTGAAAAGCAGAAAAGAAATTATGAAAAGGGCTCTCAGGCTCATGTAATGGACAAGATTAAGGATACTCAGATTTATATGAAGGAGACCAAGATTTAGAATCTAAAAATGGAACCAAAATTCATTATTTTAATCAATCCAAGTATATTCCTGCTAGAAATTAAATTGGAGCTGCAAAAATACAAGTTTTCTCCAGAAGAAGACTAAGAAATACATGGTTCTAGAGGAAAATTATAATTGGTAGTTATACCAAATGATGAGGAAGAATTACCCTTGAAAGTAGGAAGCTTTCCCCTTCAAAATCACTTAAATAGTGGATCAGGTTCCCAACACTAGGAATCTACATTACATGACAGGGAACACATTCCTAGGTTTTCTCATTCACTCGAGCTCCAGAATTTGTAAATAATTTCATGATATTTTGTTCATTTATTATTCAATATTGATCCTCACGTAGTAGGGAGCAAGTCCCTATATTATCTCCTCCTCCAAATCTTCATAATCCGCCCAATGTTCTCACAATATTCTACAAAAATAAACAATAATAGGCACAAATATGAAATTATCTATAAACCTTCCTAATGAACATATTAATGTTAAAAATATTTCATCTAATGAAAAAAGAGAGGTTTAATGTACTAAAGGATGGTTATATGGGCCTTAATTTAGGTCTAATTTGGAGGCCCATCATACCCCCCTGATGAAAGTATTGTTGATCCTTTTGAGAAACTTAGTGACCTAATTGTTCCTCATTCATGGCTTTAATGATCTCTCTCTTGTACATTCCTCAATCCTTTCTCTTGAGAAGCTTGGTTGTAGGTTCTGCAAGTACAACCACAAAAGTGTAGTTGTTATTTTCATGATTCTTCAACAGTCCTTGAAGCACAAAAAAATATGTTTCCTCTTTGCAAATGAACTTTGTTGGCTTGTATATCCATTTCATTCACACACTCTCCCTTCACACCTTCATTCCATTCTTAGTCGTTGTTCGAAAATTATGCGTGCATAGAAAAATCATCGTGTTTCTATTTTGATGGTGAATTCCTTCTTTCCGTTTGTTGCCTTCTTCTTCTCTTTTCTACAATAGATGATTTCCTAATGGGATGTAGAGTTATCTATTTTTATTAGGTCTTTCTCAGGCACTATTATTCTGGTTTTTAGCACAGTTTTTTCCTCTCCTCCTTCTTCCTCTTTTAGTTTTTCATTTGGCTAATATCCATCTTATTATGCTTCTTTATTAGCTTATTCTTCTCACTCTTCTTGGATGAGGGATTTATATGGTTAGATCTAGCCCCATAGCCATCATAAAACTTTCCAAATTTGGCAAGGGCATTCGATATTTATGCTACAAGTTTTAGATATTTTTGTGTAATAAGGGTTTTTAAGACAAAGTAAAAAATAACATTTTTCTTATATTTTTGGAAGAAGGTTGGTTTCATGCACACCCAAAAATAATTGCAATTCCCCTTTTCATTATGCTTAATGCAAAGGAAGTATCCACATTTCATTTTCTAATTGTAAACATTTATCAAAAGTTTCCCATAGGTTGTACTACTGAAAAAAAGAAGAAGAAGAAAATGGCTTCTTTTTCACATATGGAAAGGAGATATATTTATTTACCCTTACTTTAGATGATGTCCTTTGAATCCTAGGGTTTGGGGGTGGAATTCCTCGAAAGAAAGGTATCTAGCAACAAAATTTTCCTTCCTGTAGCATCTTTGTTTTCTCCTATAGCAGCATTGCTTCTCCTGTAGCACATAGTCTGTCTCTCCTATAGCAACCCTATTTCTTCTATAGCAGCCTTGTTTTCTCCTATAGCATGAAAGTTTGTTCTTTGAGCTACTTATTTGGGGATGGTATAGTGGTTGGCCTTCTTATCGATGTGAAAATTTTCTTCCCCTCTGGTTGAAACTAGCCCCATATGGCTCCTATTTTTGCCCCCGTAAAATAATTTGAAAGGAATTTCCAAGATTTTTCTTTGAATGATCTAGGGTGCAAAGGTAGAGATAGGGTGGTTAATTTTTTGTCAAATAAAGAGAATAATGGTACCCACGTCTCAGTGAAAGACTTTATCTCCTCTTTCCTTGCCCCTCTTATATAAGAAAACAAATTTTCCAAATGAATTTACCTATTTAGGTTTTTTCTACATGATGCATGTACTATGCAATTGTATGGAAAGTGAGGAGGGAGGATCCTATTTAACTGGTTGACTATGAACAATATTGTTGACTCATCCTTAGTTTATAAAATCTCATCTCTCATGCATTGAGAACAAATTTCTAACCATAACACACTCAAGAGAAGAGGTGAAGAATATTGCATAACTTTACCTACTTATGATGTCTATTTGGTGGATATGCTTGCATTATAGAGTAGGAATTCATAATATGATGGTCTTGAAGGTGTTGGTGTAGAAATTTCTACAAATCAGCTAGCTCTGATACCATGTAGAAATTCTCACTGTAGATTAAACTGATTATGAAATGTACTAAAGCAAAGTACTTAATCTACATCTACAATCAAACTTGCAAAAGCTTAATCGATTATGAGCAAGATCAAATAGAACACATATAACATAGAAGAAGAAATCATACACATATGAAACACATAAGAATACTCTGGGAAAGCCTCAGCGAAAACCCCCGCTATTTGTTTTATCATACAAGTGGAAATATCTTAGGATTACACAAAGCTTTAGCTCTCAAGCTATCCAGCTCTCAGTACAATCCCTCAATACTTCTCATAGACAGAATATACAACACATGTGCCTTCCTTTAGTCCTCCAAGCCTCCTATTTCCTTTTGCAGTTTCGCCTAGGTCCTCTAGGTTCCACTTGTGTGATTCTCATGTCACACACTACTCTGACCTCTGAAATAACTGCACAATCCTGAAGGAGTTAATTCCTTCTACATGGATGAGTTTCCTTTATAGGAAAATTCCTCCAACTGATAGTACAATGTCCCTATCTTTAATCTCAACTAGGTCTCTGTCTGAACTGACATGCATGAGTTATTTATGAGAGAATATTTAGTTATCTACAGAACACTAGTTGCATGCATGCATGCATTAATTGACTGAACTCACAATTAGTTCCTCCAACTGTATGTAACTAATTTAATTGGACTTAACTCAATTCACTAATTTAACTAACTACAACTCAAATACAACTCATCCTTATCCCCTTAATTAATGGATAACTACCTCAATGAAAGGGATAATTGTTGCATGACTTCACAAAGACTTCATGTTTGAATTTCTCCAAGTAATTCACTCAAGATGAATTAATTAATTATTTTTCAAACAGCTAGTGAGACTAAATTCGAATTTAATTCTCAATTTTAATTCAAGGACAAATTAAAATTGGAATATCCTGAAATGTTATCTTTAGCATTTCTTGTTGCTATTCTCAACACTGCCTCTCAACAAGAAAGGAATTCAACTCGATCTCGATCTTGAACCTTTGGAATGTTCTGCATGCAACACTTATCTCTAGGGTTGTTGCTCCAGCATCTCAGAAACAAAAAAACATCCAACCTAAATCAGTGTGATGCATCTGTCATAAAAGTCTCTAACTACTATTGCCTTTGTCGACTGAAAACTATGCACTTCTATGCTCTTCAGTATCTGACTGCTCTAGCCTCTGTCACTTTGATCTTTGACTGCATCAATCTCGCTGATTCCTCCCGCGACTATGTACTTTGGGCTCCCATAGTAAAGGTACAATCCATGAGATAAAGCCTCTCAATGAACCCTGCCCAATTTCAGCCTTCTTGGGACTATCACTTCATGTGGCCCCACCTCACACTTGGAGGTATGGCTGCATGTGATCCCTCTGCTGACTTCTCCAATTGTTGCTCCTCCACAATTGTTTGAGACTTCTTCTCGGACTGCATGTTGAGAGATAATTTACTCTCCCTCTCAACCACCAAGTATCTAACCTTTGTCTTGCTCCTCAAATGCTTTGCATGCATCTTGTACCTCAAGTGCATATAGGTTCTTGGCTAGCACACCAATTGTTGGAAAGAATACTGATAGGGGGGGTGAATCAGTATTATCAAATCAATAAAACTTTTTCATTTCCATACTTTAGATACATATACGCTACTTAAGTTAATGGAACCCGCGTGTATATGCAACTGTGTCTAATGCAACTAGCGCATATCCAGAATACTTGTGATTCCTTTAATCCATTAAATGTTGATCTTTAGTTAGTGCATCAGAACTTCATTAACCATATGAACAGTAAGCAGGTGCAGTAAAACAGAATAGATCATCACACACAAGAAGCACACATGAACACCATGATATAAGGTGGAAACCCAATGTGGATGAAAACCACCTGCTGCAAGTTGTCTCTATCTTCTTTTAATAAGAAACTTCATTTTACAATAGTTCTGTACTGGTGCAGTCTTATACCAGTACACAAACTTCTACCTGCAGAGGGCTACAACCCTCTCTCATTCTCCAAAATCTGCTGGAAGGGAGCTATAACCCCCTTAGCTCTTGTACTAGCTGATGTACTAGTACATAGGCACCGGCCTACAATCTCTTTTCATGCTCCAGGGACCAAATTTCATACATTTTTAGACTGGATACTCCTGAAGCACAACACAATAATCTGAAGGACACGTTTCATCAAATTTTCATACTGGACCCATCAATATCATTGAAGCACAAAATCAATCAATACTGGCATCATCAATCTTTGAATCACTGAAACACTGAAACCCTGTCTACAACACAGTCACCAGAACACATAGCAGACAATAGAACTGTGCAATAACAATCAGACCCAATTTCAACTTCAAATATCATACTTCATAATGTGTACGCTACTACGATGAACCGAACCCATGTACAGATCTATAAATATTCAATCATGACTTGCAGCTATTTCAAACTTAAGTTATACCGAATTCAAAACATTACATGCGTCAGAATACAGATCTAGAATAATCATAATCAACCATATAGAGATAGTTCATTTCAAACCATTTGATCTCGATCTATCCTTAGAACTTGTTCTCTATCAACTAGTGAGATCCATCCTTATCTTAAATCAAGCAATGCATCATAACCCATATCCTGCATATTGGATCTCGTACTTCATTAGATATTCAATATTTTCTCAATACCTTTGCCTAATGATCTTCTTCTCCTTTTATAGTCTTAGGACTTACTCAATACCATGGTCCAAAACCATTGAGAACCAATACTAGGGACCCAATACCTGGGTTCAACACTTCGGATGCAATACCAAGGACCAAAACCAAAGGCATAAATACCACGGACCCAAAAATAATCTTTCCCACATGTACGCAGTTTTCCGTGCATGAAAGTGCGTGCATACGCATACGCGACTTTTGATTAGCAATCTCGCATGTATACGTGTCTTTGTATATAGAGAAGCTACATGTATAACCTGCATGCCTCCTTAGCTTAAATCAAGCAATGCATCATAACCCATATCTTGCATACTGGATCTCATACTTCATCAGATATTTAAGACTTTCTCAATACCTTTGCCTAATGATCTTCTTCTCCTTTTATAGTCTTTGGCCTTACTCAATACCATGGTCCAAAACCATTGAGAACCAATACTAGGGACCCAATACTTGGGTTCAACACTTCGGACGCAATACCAAGGACCAAAACCATAGGTCTAAATACCACAGACCAAAAAATAAGCTTTCCCACATGTACGCACTTTTCCGTGCATGAAAGTGCGTGCATACACATACGCGACTTTTGATCAGCAATCCCACGTGTATACGCAACTTGGTACATAGTGAACCTGCATATAACCTGCCTCTGTACGCGACTTGGTATATAGTGAACCTGCGTATATACTCACCTTTCTTCATTCTTTGTAGTCTGATCATCAATTCTTTGCTACTGACCTACTGCACTATAATCTGTCATCTTTCCATCAAGGACAACACTTGTATCATAATGCCAACAATCTCCCCCTTTGGACTTGATGGAAAAGCTAACTTGTCATACTGAGAACTATCATCCTGTCACATCTGATATCTCTTCTGTAGAACCATGTAGTTATATATTGTTCCTCTATGGGTGGATTGCCATCAAGCACAACACATGCATCATAATTCCAACACCAATCTGTTTCATCTTTCTCACTGTCATGAAATTTTCTGGAAAAAGAGCTGATTTTAAGTCAAAGGTATCTCACTTATCTGAACTCCGATTCAATCAATTTGTTTTTTGAATTTGGGTATTGTTTTGCAAGGAATCCAGATCTGCTATTTGTTTATGAAAATGGTTCACAAACATTTTCAGATCTGCACTACAAACTCAGAGCCTTTTTTTTTTTTTTTTTACTTCAAATTCTCTTCTTCATATACTGTTCATAGCTCTGATAAGCTTAGCTCTGTTACCATGTATAAATTTCTACAAATCAACTAGCTCTGATACCATGTATAAATTCTCAATATAGATTAAACTGATTATGTAATGTACTAAAGCAAAATACTTAATCTACTTCGACAACCAAACATATGGAAGCTTAATCGATTTTGAGCAAGATCAAAGAGAACACATATAATAGAGATGAAGAAATCATACACATATGAAACATAGAAGAATACTCTGGGGAAAGCCTCAACTAAAAACCTCACTATTTGTATTATCATACAAGTGAAAATATCTCAGAATTACACAAAGCTTTATCTCTCAAGCTATCAAGCTCTCATTATAATCCCTCACTATTGCTCATAGACATAATAGACAACACATGTGAATTCCTTTAGTCCTCCAAGCCTCCTATTTCCTTGCGTAGTTTCTCTTGGGTCCTCCAGCTGCCACCTGTGTGATTCGCACCTCACACACTGCTTTGACCTCTGAAATAAGTACGCAATCTTGGAGGAGTTAATTCCTTCTGCATGGATGAGTTTCCTTTATAGGAATATTCCTCCAACTGATAGTACAATGTCCCTGTCTTTAATCTCAACTGGGTCTCTGTCTGAACTGACATGCATGAGTTATTTATGAGAGAATATTTAGTTATCTAGAGAACAGTAGTTGCATGCATGCATGCATTAACTAACTGAACTCGCAATTAGTTCCTCCAAATGTTTGGAACTAATTTAACTAGACTTAACTTAACTAAGCTAACTAATTACAACGCAAATACAACTCATCCTTATCTCCTTAATTAAGGGATAACTTCCTCAATCAAAGGGATAACTATTGCATGAATTCACAAAGACATCATGTTTGAATTTATCCAACTAATTAACTCAAGATGAATTAATTAATTATTTTTCAAACAACTGGTGAGACTAAATTCGAATTTTAATTCTCAATTTTAATTCAAGGACAAATTAAAATTGGAATATCCTGAAATGCTATCTTTAGGATTTCTATTTTTAGAATTTCTTGTTGCTATTCTCAATAGTTGGTTTCCTTTGTTTTCTTCTGCACAAGTTTTCTTAGCTTGATGGTGGTGGTGGAGTGGATTGATTGCTTCCTAAGTGTTGCACAAAAAATTGTCACCTTGGCATTTTGCAATCTGTGTCAGTCCATTACCACTCATACTTTCCTCCTTTGCAAGTCTTAAGCCTCAGTTTTTCATATCAGGCCTTGAAAATAAGAGAAAGTCCTCAAAAGTCTCTAAAACTCTGGTTATGCACTTTCTCTTATCATTACCTGTGGTTCCCCACGTAATTGTCATGTCTCCTGCGCATCCGACTGCTCTGTCTCTATGTTATGGGTGTAGACCCCTGTAAAAGTTAAAAAGGTGCAAGTACATTCTTAAAAACTCACTTTGAGGCATTCTAGAAGCTTCTAGAAGGAATCTTGAGTTAGCAAGTTCACTCCCTTAAGGTTCATGCATCCCATACCTTAAGGAGCTAACCCCTTGATGTGAGGAGCTTATCCCTTTGAAGGAGGACTCTATCCCTTCATAGGTGGACCTGTAACCTCCTTCCTCTGCACTATAAAATGAAGCATTGGGTTGGTTACTTGGGAGGTTGAAAGCTAAATATTTTTGAGGTGAAATGCTGCTGGAACTTAGTCTTGCTAATTGAGATTTTATGAGGAGAGATTACATACCTCTTTGATCTCATTTGGAAGAGTGTAAGGCTTGTCAAAGTAAAGGAGATTCCTATTTCAGACCATGGGAAGAGCTTGTTCAACATCAAGGCTGAAAGGGTTGTAAGTTTCTTCTACTTCAAAGTTAATACAAATAAGTTTGTTTTTCTCAATAAGCTGTGTTTTATGGTTTATTTTGTGGATTCCTTGATCACCACAATCAACATGATTTATGATAATAGTTATGTAGGTGTTATTTGATGTTTGATTGTTTGTGATTGCAGATTCTCAAAAGGAAACTCTTTTGGATGGTCGAATGATGGCTGCTACAAACTAGTGTTGGACTTAAGGTAGGGTCTAAACACCTATATAGTTTTTATTTATGAATTTCATATGTTTAGAGAAAGATATATTTTTTTGTTTGCTTGTTGCTAGATATCTTTTGATACTAGGGAGATCGGCCTTGTCCGCAAGATCGATTTGTCCGGCCAACACTGAGGAGGATGTGTCCCTTCTCAACTTCAGAAATGGCTTCATGATGCTTGAGGATGGGTCTTCTAATTTGTGGGTGGAAAAAGATGATGTTGACTTCTTATGTAATCATACATGATGCTACATGAGGAATCATCTTCCTGTAACAGTCATTTAATTCTTCTTTGAGACCTCGTTACTGCATGTTGGATTGATGTAAAGTGATATGAGGTATAAGGAAAGGGTTGAAATCATGAAGAGGTGGGGTAGGTGGTGTAGGTGGTGGAAACTTAATCGCAGAAAAAATTTCTGCTTTTTTCATGCGAGTGAGAGTGGAATTTGAAGATGAATCTTGGCTAAATGGAGTGGATCAGTGATGAAAGTGGTGTTTGGGGACTTCTCTCAACCTTCCATAAACAAGAAATGACCATTTCACCCTTTCCTACGATCACATATACCTCCTGTAGCATTTGGGGCGCCTCATGTAGGATTTCATGACAGCCTCCTATAACATAATTATTCTATCAATATCTCTCAAATAATGGACAAGATTGACCTCAATGTTTTTTTAGCATATTACCATCATCCTTATGAACCTCCCCATAAAATATCTTGGCCAATGGATGCACGAATATGGAGAAACAATAAAACTGGTTGTAGGTGATGGAAGTCGATTTCTCAAAAAGTATGCACTCGAATTGCTGAAATTTCTTGAACATTTTACCATCATCCATATGCATCTCACCAGGAAATAGATCAGCTAGTGGATGCACAGTTTTCAAGATATGGTAAAAATAATTTTCTTCTCTATGTATTTTGGCCTCGTGTAGCAAAACAAAACCCTCCTATAGCATTTTAGGAGAACGAGGAAAATGCATAAGAAAGGCTTGGGAATGATGGATGGATGTTGGAAATGGATGGGGGTGATGGATTGACATGGCCTTGGTCGCATTCGAGTATCTGAGCAAATGAGGAGAATTTCCATGTTTGACTTCCTTTTACTAGAACTTTGACCAACTTTTTATGTTGGGGCTAACTTGTTTTTGTTGCTTACAAAGGTTGGAGAGAACCTTCATTCATGAGAGAGAGATACATGGAGCAAGGAATTTTTTCATTTTTTCATTTTTTTTCTTTTAGGCCTACTAGCTGCCTCAATAAGGTTTTCATCTAGTAGGTCTGCCTAGGTGTCTCAAAGGAGGTTTTCCCCTAGGAACTTTTTTTTCTCTTTTGTTCTCTTTTTCCAACCCATTGATCGCCTCATGGAGTTTTTCAGTCAACGAGCCAATCTCAGGTGCCTCAAAGGAGATTTTCACTTGAGATTTTATTTTTTCATCTATTTTTTTTTTTTTTTTTTCCTATCCTACACTACTTGAAAACACAAAAATTCATTCAAGTATAGAAATACTTCCAGTGGAGCCATGTGCGCATAAATATGATAGATAAACTGATGTGTGGGATTGAAATATATGATTTGACATGTACCACAATTTTAGAGACCAAATGATTTCATTTTGATGATATCAAGCACAGTTGAAGAAGAGAGAGATGCTCCATCTTGT
Organism: Pinus tabuliformis; assembly: GCA_031772625.1. Taxonomy (NCBI): domain Eukaryota; kingdom Viridiplantae; phylum Streptophyta; class Pinopsida; order Pinales; family Pinaceae; genus Pinus; species Pinus tabuliformis. The sequence goes on along the minus strand of CM062810.1, from coordinate 410,666,138 downwards.
TGATTTTTGGAACCAAACATCAATATAGCATTCATGACCTTGGTTCACTTCCTCATCTATATCATTTTGCATGTCTTCATCTACCATGACATTCAAATCTTCCTCTTTTTGCAGATTATTCTCTTGAACACATGGAGGATCTAATGGTAAACATGAGGTAACTTTATCAATCTCTGATTCTAATCTCTGCTCTTCATCAAGTGCAGCCAAGGATTCTTTCGTATTCTCATTTGAATCTTATTTTTCTGAACATTTCCCTTCAATGAAATCAAGATATTTTTTTTTCTTTGCAATACTCCTCCTGAGCTAAGATTAATACCATTTAGATCAAGAGGAGATGTTTGGAAGTGTTTTACCTCAATATTATATGTGGGTTAGGTTACTTCCTTGTGTGGGTTTGGAAATGGTGCTAAAGGTAGTTGACTGGGAGTGGATCTTTGAGATGGATGTCATTGGGGTTGTGGTTGCGGTGGAGGTGGATGGTAGGGATAACATGGAGTTGGGTATGGATGATATTGAGGAGATTGTGGATGGCTCCTATAAGTTCCTTGCCAACGTTGTTACCAAGATTGGTTTTTGGGTTGAGATGATCAAGGTTTCCAAGGAAAGGGTATATTCCAATTACTTTGAGATCGATGTGCATAAAATTGAAATTTTGAATTAGGTTGTATCATATCAGGTTGACTAGTTTACCATGGTCTTCTTGGAGCTACTTTGGTGATTAAATTGCTCCATTTTCCTCTTTGTAAAATTCCTTGAACCTTGGTATTCATGTGCAATATTTAGTAGCATGTGATCTTGCATGGAAAACACAAATATTAGAAGCTTATTTTCCCTCATCTCACATTCTTAAAATTTCTACTTGTTTGCTTAGATTTTTAATAATTTCTATTTTAAGGTCATCATACAAATTTCCAAGTTTAGCTTGATTTACTGATCTTGATGCTGATTTACTTACTCTACCATTTCTCTTGATATGTGTTTTCATGTTTCACAAATTTCTTCAAATGATAATTGGTATACATCACCTCTACTCATGAGATCAAGGAGATCATTCCACTCATTCCTAATTTTTGTAAATAAAAGGGTTTTCAGTTTGGCAGATCCTAAATGATGTAATTTTTCCCTCTTAACATTATATATGAACCTCTCTATTAGATCCTCAATGCTCTCATCTTATTTTTTATTCATTCTAAAGAATTATTCTTTAAGACCATGATATTTATATTTTTCTGGAAATATCTTTTGCATATCATTCCATGATCTTATTTAATTAGTCCCTAAACTCATGAATCATTTAAGAGATCTATCCTTCAATGCTGTCTGAAAAAATATCAACTTTTGAGTGTTTGGTAAGTAAACATCAGATCAACAAATAATTTCAAATTCAAAGAGAAAGGTTTCTAGATCCTCTGAAATCATACCATGGAAGTTGGGAGGGAAAGATGGAGGGATGGTCTTCATATGAATGTTGAAATTAGTATCTTGAATGGGAAATCGAAGAAGATCTTCCTCATATTCATCATCTCCATCCATTTATTCTACCTTCTTTTTGTAGAGGTTACAACCACCCTGCAAAATTTTGGCCTGCACCCAAATTCAGACCCTCCCTTGAGAGTTTTGCTTGACGGTTGTATACACTCGGGTTCACTCCTTGAGCTCGTGTGAGCCTTCCCACCCACCTTGCTTGTTAATTCCACCCAGGCTTTTGCATGTTGATGTCAATGTCTTTCTTGTGACCATGTTATGGTCATGCTCAAGGCCTTTGCTTCATGTGTACATGTTATGTTCGCTATGAAAGCATCTGTTGCATTCACACACAGAGTCACATTCACTGTCACACAAGCATTGTCACGATCGATCAACGATCAATCATGAGTGTCGCGCTTGTCGCTTGCACTGTCGGTTATTCATGTTGAACATGTGTGTCTGGTTGGTTTGAGTCATCTCGTCATCAAGTCATGTGAGTGTGTGTTTGTAAGATCACATTTGCATCTTTCACTCATTCACACACTTAGTAATTTTTCTGAAGTTCTAATGACTAGACTCCCCTTTGAAAACCAAACCATCACCTGGCCATCGACTCAATCAACTATCACCCAAAACATCGCAAAAGGACCAAGCAAGCCTTTTCAAGTTGTGCTGCCTGTAAGCAATTCAGTCAACCTTCATGTTGGACATCCAAAGATTCGAACCTAATAGCCACCCTCGAACTGAATCCCCTCAAAAACTACCCAGAGGCTATTGACCTTTCCTACTTTTTCAATTGAGGAAAATTTGTAGATAGGATGGACAGACACATAGTTCCCGTCCCTGTCTCCCTCAAAAAATTGCGCAGTTTTCCTAGTCAACCCTCTCGATAGTCGACAGACTGCTCATTTAGAAAATTGTGGAATTTTCATGAGTAGGCACTCTATTTCCTAGCAGTTTGCTGAGCTCAAAAATTGTACAGATATGATCAGTAGGTAGGCCTCCCAGTGTCTATGGAATTTCTCTCACGAGTAGCTCCCAGAAGAAAATTAAACGTTCCCTCTAGGAATTGCACAATTTCTGTTTCCGAGCTCCCAATAGCCAATAACCTACTCGCCTTGGGAATTAAATTTTTTTTCCTACAAGTGACCCGGAAGCTAACTGCCAGTTCCCTCTAGGAATTTCACAGTTTTGGCTGCCAAGCTCCTGACCAGTTCCTCAAAAAAAATGCACAAATTCTATCTACCAATCCTCCTTGCAGCCTGACCTTTTCCTCCATGAAATTGCACAAATTTTGTTGTCAAGCCCCTGCTACCCGCTCATTGTGGAAAAAGGGAAGATTTGATTTGTACTTCCTTGTTGTAGCCTAGACTGTTCCTCCCAAAATTTGCACCATTTTTCCCTCCAACCGATCTAGACCTCGCAGATGGTCACTTTCGACTTGGATTTTCCATTTTCATCACCCATTTTCCCTTGCGTAGTTTTCATCAACAGTTCCCAGAGCCATCATCCTACCTCACAGTCTTGTTGCCTCTCCTAGTCACTTGCATCTGAAATGATCATGTGTCATGGTAGACTAGGAGGTTTTTTTATTTGATGTCATCTTGTCATGAGTGATTGCAGGTACAGGTACACCAACAAACATGACATAATGATGAATGGGATGGATGAAGGGAGCACATGTAGAAGGATAGGTTCACCAATAGACAAGTGAATGATGCATGGAAAGAGATGTGCTTGCGAATAGATGATTATGCACAGATATGTTTGTGGATGAATAGACAAGAAAACATGCAAGATGTGCTCATGGATGGACGAATAGACGACCATGCACCTTTCACGAATAGATGAGCCTATCAAGCCTTCCAACATACAAGCAAGGAGCAACAGGTGAAGTTGTGACACACCATGAAGGCATCCATCATGCAGTAGCATAGCAGATTGACATGCACTCCAGCGGTGGCATGAATGTACCATCACTGTCTTGTTGAGTCATGTCATGAGTCATGTCATCCACATCTTTACTGTGGGTTGTCTTGCCAACCAATGCAACGTTACGTGGAAGTCCAAAAGACCCACTTGTTGTACAAAGATTCATGTAAAGTCCAAAATTCATGGAAGTCAAAGAGTCATGAGAGTAGTCGAACAATCACAAGGGTCAGTTTCACCCTTGGCTATAAATTCCCCCCTTATTTGTACATGAAAGGACTTTTCACGTTAGGTCCTCCCACATTTCTGAGAGAGTTTGTAACCTTTTCTTTGAGGAGTAAGTAGTGGCTCTAGCACTCTGCGCATGGGGTTAATGATGTATGGTGTAACGATGTGTCTTGGAACTTTTGTTTAATTCAGAAGCCTGCTAATCGACCAACACGTTTTCACACATGTATTGTAACTATTTTAATACTAATAATGAACACTTGTAATGCATGTTTCTTTACCCTGTTTTGAACACTTCAACTTATTTAACTTGTTGTAATACATAATATCTTAATCAAAATGTGTTTTATATGTTGTTAACGATGTCTCTCCCATGGTGGATATCTCCTTGAACACCAGACAAACGTTTCACATAAAACTTGTTGTAACAAGTGTTGCACTCTTGTGGACTCATCCGTTGAGTCTTGTACGTGTTATCTTCCCTTGTGTGTTGTGACTGCCACATCCATATGGACTACTCCTTCAGAAGATGTGCATGTCCTGTTGTGTTGTGTGTTCCTAGCAGAGTTGGAGCCTCCTCCGAACCAACTTGGGACTCACTCTCACCCTCCCCCTCTACAGTGAAAGAACCAATGACACAAGTAACACCACAAATCACCAGGCACGTGAACCTCAATTCTTAAAGAAAAAGTAGACCACTCTCCTATATTGACAAGCAGGAGTTGAGGCAAATCCTTAAGACAATGGAAACTAGGCCATCATACCAGATGGGATTCCCACACCAAACAATGTGAGTTCTAGTTGGGACTTCATACCACGATGATCCCCTAAGTGTAAGCAAGTCTAACACCATCAACATTTTTGGTGCTAGAAGGAGGGCAACCAGTTGTATATGGTTGAAAATCCTCTCACATTCATTCATTAACCATCTTATCAAGGAAATAATTCGTACTCCCGCTCACCTACACGAGACTCTGCAATTGTTTACTCCTCACCTCCCAGGATTAAACACGAGATTCCATATCAACACCTTGGATCCATCCGTCCCATCACCCATTAGTTCGCAAAAGCAATCAAACTGATCCTAGGCATAAAAAATCTTCCATATGCATCAAGAAAGGCAAAATACACTCCAACAGGAGTTGTTGTATCATCAGTGGAAGATGCAGTCCTTGAAACACTTAAAGGTCTAACAGAAGCTATTGAAGATAGAGAGGAACCTCAGGTCTTCCGGCAAGGTGAACAAGGCACTCTTGTGATCTTGGGATCAAACTTTAGTGCAGGAGGCAGAAGGGAAGGCAGTGGAGGAGGAGGAGGTAGAGAAGAACCAATGGACTCAGAGATGGAACCATCATATTCCAAAAGAGAGGAAGAGGATGTAGAAGAAGAAGAAATGGCATACCCAAATCTTGAATAAATGAATCAGTGAACATTGGCTCTTCTGGTTGTTCTGCACAAGATATTTAAGTGAGTGAAGAGAATGAACATCAAGTTCAACCCAAATAGCACGACAAAGGGAGAAGACCACTTTGACAACTTCTACCTATAGCTATATACCCCTGAGGTATAGTGTGATGATGTAGCATGCAGATTGTTCCGATGTACCTTGGACAGTCATGCAACTGCATGGTATCACAACCCTCCACCAAACTCTATACAAAACTTGGGTGCATTCAAACGCATGTTCCTTGAAAAGTTTGCTCATGGCAAGACCCCAACCATGCTACTCAAAGAATTAGGAAGCGTGAAGATGGACTGAAAAGAGAAAGTGAAAGACTGAAATGAGAGGTTTACACACATATTGAACAAGTTTGCAGCGGACACTAAACCTCATGACTCCATCACTGTTGATTACTACACGTCCACACTACTAATCAACATTGCAGAGTTAGTCAAGTGAGCTGTGAAACCAACACTCTTATAAAACTACGAAGATGCTATTGCTATTGAGAAAGACCTACACATAATTGGATTCATCAAGGATGACGAATCAACAAAGGAATCGAAGGATGTGAGCAGGATGTCCTAAGAAATGGCGAGAAAGGGTAGAGACAAGGAAGCAACTGATATTAAGACCCTCATTCACCTTGTCAAGAACTTTACTACAGAAGTGTCTGAGCTCAAACAATAGAAACTAGACACATATGTAAACAACCATCCACCCAGACATAGACAAGCAAGCAGGTCGTCAAGCAACAAGTAGTTCTCTCCAAAAACTATGCAGAAACTTGTGTTACAGGTGGAACAATGTGCAAATCATACATTCTATTCTTTCCATGAAGAACATCACCACAAGAACTCTTGTTCGGACTGGAAGCGAGTCACAAACTCTTTCTGTAGTGATACACTTGATGGAAAAAGCAACATGTAGGAGAAGCCGGAAGACATTGATGATGACGAAATGGTGGCACCTGATGAGCCATCAAGCTCTAGGCATGTGGTGAAAACGTATTAGTGCTCACAGACAATGTGAAAGACGAATACCGAGAAGCAGCCCCAAAAGAAAACTGATTGTTACAATCTTAGGAGTAAAGGGGATCCCCCCACACTTGGAGAAATGCAAAAGAAGATGAGACTATTGATGACTCAGGAGGGCAGACCCATCAGCCACCCTAAAGTAGAAAATACAAAACAAGTCTAAGCAGACAGTGGCAGACAAGAGTACATCAATGATTAGTAAACTACAAAACACTCTTCCTGAAACACGAACATCCGTTCTACCCTAGACACCTCGATAAGTCTACCACCTCTAGACTACAACCTTGTTGATGACATGAAGAAAAATTGAGTGAACATTTGTTTGTTCAAGTTAGTTAAGATCTAGAGTCAGCAAGATATCATGCTGTGCACATTGGGACAGAAAGCAACAGATGACGCAACCACTACTAGCAAGGGAGGAAGCACACCTCTCGGATCACTTTCCACTATGCTCAATACACTCCGGATGGAAGAAGTGAACTCAAGTTTCCCTCCATTCCTGCTATCTTTTGAAATTTTCATCTATAATGTTCACAACTGCTTGGTTGATTCTTGTGCGAAAGCCAACATCATGCCACTCTCCATTGTGAAAAGGATCAATGCACAATGGAGCGAGACGTCCGTGCAAATCATCCAACTTGTTCGAGCATAAGTACTAACCATTGGTGAACTATGAGACATGATCATACGACTATATCATGACGTCAAGTCCACCAATGCATTAACATAGTGGTTGTGGACATACCGAAAGCATACGATCTACTACTCAGCAGAGATTGGTCCAACAAGCTCGATGGATATTTCGCTACAGACTGGTCTCACATTTGGCTTCTATACAAGACCAAGTGAAACCAAATATGGGTGTTGTCTGAGAGGTACATGAAGCATAGTGCCACTACCCATCATGGTGAGAATGAATCATTGGCCTTCGCAGATCTCATGTTTGGCAATTGCCTCCTTGAAACAGAATTGGGGTGTTATCCTGCACGACCAGCTCCAAGCTCACTAGACACACAGTTGGGACTCATTCCTTGCCCAACTAATGGTAATGAAACTTGTACATCGCATTGTATGAATAGTAGCAGTGATAGCAACAACAGTAGTAACAGTAGCACTAGCACATCAAGCGGTCCATGTACAGACAATTTGTGGACCATGTAGCTTGACGGATGAAAGACACATGATAGCTCAAAAGCCAAGTGTGTCTTGATCAACCCTTACAACAAGAAGAATCTCGTTTCAGATCGCTTGGAGTTGGAGTGCACGAACAACATTGCTGAGTATGAAGCACTCATATTAGGGTTGCAGAAAGCCATCAACCACAATGCAGTCGCACTAAAAGTGGTAGGTGATTCAGAGATACTGGTATGGCAGGTACGTAACACCATTCACTATTTATCACTGCATCTCAAAACTTACCAAAACGAGGTATGGTGACTAATCTCAAACTTGCAATAATTTAACATCATTTCTCTACCACGTACGTGTAATGCAACTGCCAATGATTTGGTAAATGCAACTTCAAGAATGTCACCAATTAGGAGTAGATTCACTATTGAAATTTTCTACAAACCTTCTATCCTGGATAACATAACTAATTTACGCATGCTTAATGATGATCAATAGATATTACATTTTATGGCCAATTTTGACGTCTTCAAAGTTGCAATGATAGTAGATGACGAGCACGAGGGCTCTCTGCAAGCAGAAGCTGGTAACAAGAAAGGCCACCTTAGTACGAAAGGTGTAGCAACATTGGAAAGGCTTCATGACTTTAAAGAATGTTTCTAGGGGAAGAGTAACGTCAAGACCCATAGTTCCACTATGAGGCACGAACTGATCAACCTAGGAACATAAAAGGATCTAAATTTCGTCAATCTTGGTACATGTTGCACACACCAAGAGAGGAAAGCCTTTGTCCATTTGTTCAAAAAGTACCAAGATGTGTTCACGTGGATGTATGATGATCTAAAAAACCTGTGACATGCAGATCATCCAACACATCATCTCGATCAAAGAATGGATCAAGCCATATCAACAGAAGTTGAGGAAAGTACATTCGTCGCTTGAACCCCTCATATAGAAAGAGATTCTTAAGATGTTAGATGCACGGATGATATATAAAGTTCATAATTCCATGCGAGCTTCAAATCTTGTTCCTGTATGTAAGAATTTTGGGGAAATCCATGTGTGCGTCTATTTCCATAATGTAAACTACACGTCGGACAATGACAACTACCCCGTGCCATCTAGGGACCACATTTTGCAACCAGAGTTTGGGGCACAAACGTTTTCTCTTCTTGACGGTTTCGTAGGATACAATCAGGTTCTGGTAGTAGAACTTGATAGTTTCAAAACTAATTTACGTACCGAGTCAGGTATGTTCGCTTACAGATGAATGTCGTTTATGCGTGTAAACGTGGGCGCAACATTTCAGCGCATCATGGACATCGCTTTTACGGACTCATCAGCCAGAGTATAGTGGTATAAATCGATGATGTGACCATGTTCTCAAGAAAACGAGAGGACCACATATGCCATGTGAAGAAAATTTTTTAGTGTTGCCGGAGATATGGGATTTCCTTGAATCCCAAAAAGAGTGTATTCATAGTGTCAGAGGGGAACCTCCTTGGACATGTTTTCACCAAAAGGGGAATCAAGGTTGATCCAGACCAGGTCCAAACTATTACAAAGATCCCTTACCTAACCAACAAGAAAGCCATGCAGTCCTTCTTGGGCAAGATAAACTTCCTCCAGAAGTTCATCTCAAATTATGTGTAGATAGTCAAGCCCATGTAGGACATGATCAAGAAAGACACAATCTACAGCTGGGGCAAGAGGGAAAAGTATGAATTTTCCTAGATCAAGCATGCCATTGCAAAAGCACCTGCACTCTATAGCCCAGACTTCAAGAAATACTTCCTGCTATACACCTTCGCCTGTGATAGTTCAGTAGCTGCAGTACTCACTCAGAAGGAAAAAATGAATGATGAACATCCCATCTCCTTCATGAGCGCAAGCATGTACGGACCAGAGGTCAACTACCCTGCCATTGAAAAGAAAACATATGCAGTATAAAAGGTGGTGAAACACCTTAGGCCCTCCTTCGTGAAGAGCCACTGCATAGTCTTAATCCCACAACCAACAATCCACACGCTCCTTGTACAACAAGAACTAGGTGAATGATGTGCAAACTGATGACAGGCTTGCAAGAGTATGATATTGAAATCAAGCCAGTTCACACGATCAAAGGACATGGGCTCTACAAACTTGCAGGTGAAGTGGTACATGCTCCTTTTGGATGCAGGATAGGGCTTATAAATGTACCAACATTTAATTTGTCAATTCGAAAAGTTCATGAACTTTGAGACGTAGTAGTGGAAATGCCAGAGGGAGTCCCTGGTAACCTACAAAATAAATTCTAGTCCAACTTACGCAAGAAACGAAATCCGGCACTTAAAAATGGAACTTGATAAAACACCAATCTATGCAATCAAAATCGTGTGGGAAATAAAAGGAAATCCTGTACTATTTAACAATGCGAAAAGGAAATTTTAAGTACGAGCACACAAAAGGGAAATCAGAAATGGAAACAAAGTATTTCTCGCACAATATCAAAAGGACTACAAATGCTGGAATAAATTCATGAGAAAATAAAAAACCATTATGCCTGTACTAATTATATTGCATCTACCTCTATGTAAAAGAAAGAATTGGAAAAATTTACTATGTAAATTAACCTATGAAAGAAATGGATTCAATATTGATTCTCTCACCTTCCTTGTCCCTAGAAATAAATCTTGTAGGACTATCCAGAAGTTGAAAGGCAACTATAATGGAAAATAAATATTATCACTTTTCGAACATGAGGCAGTTTCAATGTCGGCTTTTCAAGCATCATTATTTAAAATGACAGAAATATATATGTGATCTCTTCTTCTGAGTAACATATGGTTTCTTGTAAGCATAGATTGAATGAATGCATTAATACCTTCGAACCATGAACACTCAAGTCGATCTCAGGTTCTAGAATACAAATTAAATAGATCTTAATCAATTCAATGGTTTCAAGTCACACATTATAGCTCATAAAGGCAGAGTGTTAATGCACAAGCAGAACTTATAAATTCATATGTTTCAGAGGGATGCAATCCTTATTCAATATAAATAATTTTTTTGAGTGTAGGAACAATTCTTAATGCAGAAAACCAAATCAATCTTGAAGTCGAAAGGAAAACATTTCAATAGATTTAATAGCGCAAAATTGAAGAAGGAAAGAGAATGGAAACAATTAAATCTTTCACACAACAAATAATAATTTAAATTCTATTTAATCTAAAATATGTAGAGCGGTCTCAAGATGATTTGGCAACCAACCTAGCGAGCTCACACCCTCTATTAGTGACTTGGTTCATGCAGAGGTTAAAACCATGAGATGCAAAAAATAAATAAACATAGCATGGCTATAAATGCTTTAATTAATTCTTGAAAACATAGTCTTTACATCATGAGGAAACATTCAACTCCAACAAATAAGAGGAGAGATCCGCAGGTTATAACTGCGTGATGCTACATTGGGACTGACCCCTCCCTTTCATGCATTTCTTCTGTGCTTGTGCGTGTCCCTACCTCTATGAGTGTATATCTATCGGCAGATTGATTCATTCACTCACCTCCTTGTTCTAGACCTAGTCTTATATATATGCATCGCATTACAATTTGGGGCTTTTAATGGTCAATTGAAATATAGGAGGCCAGATTGTCGATCTTAACAATTTTCGAGGAATAAAATTAGTTTTGAAACTAAATGTTGAAATAGGTAAATTGTACCTCTTTTCTTGGAATGGTTTTATTGATGGAAAGTACAGTTTTACTTGTCTCTTATTCTCTACGTGATGATGAACTGTTCATAGTAACGACTTTTATCAGAGACTTTAGAATATCAATATCGTGTGCTCTACATCCACGGGATTCGCCTTCATTTGTTCGAATGCATCCAAGTCACTACACCATGATGGTCTGCCTGGGGGATTTTGAAAGCATAACTGCCTGCTTCGATTCCCCCAAAAGAGAAATAATGAAACCACAACCAGATACCTTCTGGGTCCATCTTTCACCATTATGCATGATCTAATTTCTCACTTAATGTATAGAAATAACAAATAAAACACTAGTGGCATCAAAATCACCAATACAAAGAAGAAGAACATTAATATTGAATTTGTCCTCTGGATCTTGAGGATAACTCGATTGGGAATGAGACAACAGAATGCACATATGCTGGAAAAGTATGCATGTAAGACCTCCATCATAATTACAATTGATTAGGGAGCTCTTTGTCCATAAATAGTCGCAAGTAATCAAATCTTTCTCTTGCATTAAATTTCACAGGAAGTGACTCCACTTTTGGCTTTATCATAGGTTAGTTTACATTCACCAGTCTCAACATTCCAAAGCTTAACAAACTCCTCAATACTGCATATAAAAAACAGTTTATCATCAGGGCTCCATGTTATAGACATTTTTGTGCCTTGCAACATTGAGCATGAAATGTCCATAATCTAAGGGATCCAAAGTCCCTAAACATGTTGTTCCTACCCCTAGAGGAATAAGGCTAGCAAACTACAGCAATTCACAAAAGTTCTCCACTGAAAAACACTCAAAACAAGTCAAATCAGGATCATGTCAAGTGCTCCACTGACCATCTGCGCTGAATGTCAAGTGCTACACTGGCTACCTGCGTTGAATGTCAAATGGGACACTAGCTACCTACGCTGAGCGTAACTGGACAAGTGGCAGGCTCATTTTTCAATGAGTCAATGCTCAGGAAGCTTCCAAAATGACACTTTCATCAAGGAATTCGACTGGTGATGAGTAAGAGGTTCCAAATCTCCAAGTGGAAGCAAGAACGTCCAAGTGGACTCAAGAACTGAAGTGGGAGAGGACACAAGTCAGCTTCATACCAGCCTCCAGCTGACTCATCCTTTCTCCAAAACTCCTATATATAGAGCTCTCTCATGAGGTCTAGGGAGGTTGGAATGTTGTGAATGCAAAGAATTGCTGCTAGTTTGAGATTTGAATCATTGGGTGCTTTATGCTTTGAAGGGGGTGAAGATAGGAATTTCATTTGCTGGGAAGAGGCGCTGGATTGGAGCCCTTTGGGTTGTAACTCTTCTCAAACCTTTGTTATTCATCAATAAAGCTATCTTGTTTTCTCTTATATCTGATGTTTATTTGATGAATGTTTACATTAGTGTATTTGATTTATCTAATCCTGAATCATTTGTGAATATGAATATCTATCTTTGAGCTGTGTTCTTGTAGCTGTTCTCTTGTGATCCCGCAGGTATCAAGTAGCTGTTCTCTTGAAGCTGGGCAAACGAGGAGGCAAGTGGCTGCAAACACCCAAAGAAGAAGAAGAGATAGATCGGGGAACAAACGAAAGACATCGATAGGTCCATTGATCTCCTCTCTTTCATTTCACAAAGGAAGAAATATCTAGATAGCTGTCTCTGTTTGCTGCTAAAGTACTATCACACTTTAGGTGGATAGGATCGTCCTACATAGGCATTTTTCCCCACAACAAAATGGCGACTCCACTGGGGAAGAACTTGTCTTAGTCAGTTCATTTTGTGTCTCCATTATTTGTTTATTTTATAGACTCAACAGCAACAATCGAACTGCATCTGTTTCACGGATCGCAAAGTAGATAGTGCTGCCTTGATCCAGTATTTGGATGAGTCTATGATCTGAACAATAGACTCACAAATGAGTTGATGATCCTTGTGATAGATCTTAGTACCCCCCTCAAAGCATCCCTTTGAATTTACCTTGCTTGTGTTTTTGATTTGTCCTGAAACAGTCAATTTTTGAGCAAACCGTGACCCAGAACTTGAGGCAAACGAGAGTTTCTCCTCTCAGCGCAGACCCAGTGAAGGCAGTCTGCATTTCAACGCAGTTCCCGAAAGGCCTACCTGCGCTGAATGTCAAACTGACAGTGCTGTACCTGCGCTGAACCAGTTTGGCCTTGTCCTACTGGGGTTCTCTGCCTTCTGTTGCCCTGTTTTGCTCTCTGTTTTTTTGCAGCCATTAACCAGCATTGGTACTGATCTGAAAACTCCTTTTCTTGGCTTGCATTCTGCCTCATTTTTGTACAAAAAGATTATGAATGTTTTTATGTGTTTGTGGCTTCATTCATAGTTTTCCTTTGCATGAGCGAAATAGTCATCATGTAGCCTTGATTCAGATCTGATTGGGTGATTGATTGTGATCTTAAAAGAGAGTTCATTGGCTGTTAGCAGTTTGATTATCATTTGCTTTTGCTTATTGGTTTGAATTTGTCACTTTTAAGTGTCGAAACAAGTATTTCTTTCAAAAAATCGCAAAGTGATTGTAATCTCTTCTACCCTTGCTGATTTAGGAAAAAGTAAACTTGTTTATTTTCAGTCATTTAAAAGCAAATTCGAAATTGTGCAAAAAGCTTTCTTTGTAGGCATCAATACTAAGAAAGCGGAAAACAAACACCTGCATTGTGCATATTGCATTTTGATAAGTTTGCATGCTTGATTTAGGAAGAGTGCTTTAGAGTGTGCTGATTGCTCATTGAGAAAAGATGATGTCTTTCTTTTCCCTTTGTAGTTAGGATTTTCATCTGTTGAAAAGATTATAAAGCTTGCTTATCATCTTTAGACTGCATTTAGGAATTTGTACAATACATCTCGTGGTGATCCTGAAAGACAAACTTTAAAAAGATCAACTTAAAATATATTGAATGAACCTAACAACGCTTTGCAACATAACGCTCATCGTAGAGGTCTAGGTAGAGACGTGTTCCGACGTCGTTAAACGTAGTGACTGTCGATCTCTAAGAAGGTGGGTGATTCCTCTTGAGGGACGATAGCACTAATACGGACTTGTGCTCCCACGTACCGTCGCGTATATATTGGGAGACCCCTATAGGCATATATCCTTTATCCTTAGGAAGCCGTGTCGGCCGCCCTACTGATCGCAATGCAGTGAACACAGCATTCACGAAGATCGACCACCCGTACCGTAAAAAGTATTCTGTGGTTTTGCGAAAGGTTTGGCACACCCTCTGCCTAGATCTCCAGAGCAGTTTCTTTTGGCCTTTTTCAGACTCTATAACAGAAAAAGTCCATCCGAGCATTTGTCACTTCGGGCTCGTTAAAACATCGAAGGAGACTAGAGTCATCTTTAGCTTTTTCTCGACTCTTTAAAACTGAAAAAGCAAGTGGTGTCTAAAGCGTCGTTAATAAAATTTATTTTAAACGGAACATAATCACCTCCTATTCCTGCGTTGATCTTTCGGTTGAAAAAATGGAGCACACCAACCAAGGAGTTCCCCTTGGTGGAAATCCTAGTCCCTTCTCCTCTTGGGGAGATGTTGGCGCGCCCCACATGGCCACATTGTCGCTTCCAGGACTGACAATTGGCCTGCCAGTTTGGCTCTTTTCAACCAATGTAGTTCAGAACACCACCATTCCTGAACAGTCGAATCGACAGCTAGATGAGTCTAGAGTTAACCTCCAGCCTTCCACCTCTTCTAACTCTTCCTCTCCCCCTTCCTCTTCGCTTGAGGGAACTGGTAAAGATAAAAACCAAGTTCCTAAGGAGAAGAAGGAGAAGAAGAAGAAAGAGAAGAAGAAGAAGGAGCCAAAGGCGACTGGGGGCAAACATGAGTCATCTAGAAAAAATCCACACACAGCACTGACCGGGCCTAAATCGCCATGTGTAATATGCAAAGGAGACCACTTCCATCGAGATTGTCCCTGTATTCCCCGGATAGTAAGGGACTGGTCCCCCACATTTCACAATCCGGTAGCATCAACCTCTGATAGCCATGTTGAATGCATTCTGTCAACTAGCGAGAGTGAAGGACAGAGAGGGAGAGCAAGATCTCCCTGCAGACTGTGTGAAGGCGATCACGCCATCCACCGTTGTCCATTCTTAGATGAGGTGAAGAGAGTTTTGGAAGATCGTCCGGTGTCACCGTTACGACTTCCTCCTGGATACAAAAAACTAGCCCGCTCAAGTGGTCAGCTGAAGCGCCGGTCATTGAAAATGAACCCACTGAATCCGTACCTGACGAAAGTCAAAAGGTTGAAACGGCAGTTGACCCGGTATTGCCTTCAGAAGATTCATCTTCGAATGACTCCATCACTGAAGAGAAGAAGGATGACACCATCCAGATTCTTTTCATCAACACAGACTCTGATGAGCAAGGGGGCACCCCTCCTATTCCTTTATCGCAGGAAGGAAGCTCCTCAGAGCGATATCCGGCCGTTTATTCGGTCCCACCACCAAGCAACCTAGTTGTGTCCTTTGACTGGAACCAACTAGGCAGACCCCGGTTGCCAGCAAGCATTCCATTTCGAATTATAGTTCAAATCTATAGAATGGTAATGGCTAGCACTATCATTGATGAAGGGGCATCTGTGAGTATCCTTTCCTATATTGCTTGGAAAGTGCTTGGTTCGCCAGCGCTTTTACCTGAGATGAGAAATCTATCAGGTTTTGATAAGGGAACCAGTCACCCTTTAGGGATCCTCCCCAATGTGCCTCTAACATTGAGGAAGAAGACAGTTCATATGAACGTCATGGTCGTTCAAGGACCCTTGGATTATAACCTACTCCTTGGACGAGACTATATATATTGCATGGGAGCAATAGTCTCCTCACTCTTTAGAGTAATGTGTTTTCCACACGAAGGAAGAGTGGTCAAGCTCGTAGACCAACTTTCATTTCCAGGATCACGCATCGCAAATAGTCAAATACCAACCCTAAACGGTCTTTTCACTCAAGAAATGCCTCCACCCCCAGTTCTCCTTCCCGATGAGTGCGAGTGATTCGGAAAGATGTAACTGGAACCCAGGGGGCATGCACCCTGGCCTGCCTTGGGCAGAGAAAACCTTGGGTATAGAGTAAATTTCCGCGGGAGAATATGACTAGTCCGTACCCCGTCCGAAAAGGAAGAGGGGTTGTTCTAGAATAAGATTCTTTTGTCAAAGTTACGTGTTTGATGGTTTCAAGTCATTCACCTTTGTCCTATCTGAAAAGATTAGTTGACATCGCCGAGGAAGTGTTTCATTCGCGGCAGCGAGTAGAACAATCTTTGGGTAACCTGAAAGAGGCAAGCCTCACCCGCTAAAACGAATGTTTTGAAGGATAAGTAGGGGCAGCCTTGAAATTGTACTTTATACCTGGGGGCATGCAAACCTTTTGGAGTGCAAGCAAAGAGCGGTTATTTATCTGTTTTTTGGATTAGTCGTTTCCTAACTCGCATAAAGAAAGGATGAGGGGCAAAGGTCAAAATTTGCTAAATGAGGAGCATAGCTTTGGAGGCGAAGCTCCATAAAAAATAGAATCTCCAGGAGACATTTCTTATCTTATGACTGGTATATTCGAGCAGTTTTTGCATAAAGTTCATGCTCGTTAAAAAATAAACGCAAAGATCCAAACAGTTTTAGCACATAGTTCATGCTCGTTAAAAAATAAACATAAGATTGAGCAGTTTTAGCGGCGCATTCAAGCTCGTTAAAAAATAAACCCATCCCGGTAAATAACCATTGAAATATGTAACCTGATCAACCATAAAAGCCTTGGTCGTGTTTGTGCACCATCACCTCCACCGTTCATTTGGCCGATCGTTTACCTCCATATGATTGTTTACCCATTTTGAGGAACAGTTGCGAAGAGTGATTTCACTAAGCCATCCTTGTGACACTGCCGTGATTGGAATATTCCAAACTGTACCTGGAATCTGCTGCTGCCCTGTTCATCACTCGTTCCTCAAAAGACGAGTCTTCTTTAAGCTCTTTTCAACTGACTCATAAAATATGAAAAGATTGCCGAGTTTTGGCCTACCAACTTGTTAAACGACTGGAAGAGCTATCCCTCCTCTAGATTTTAATCTTTTTGGACCTGAGGGATTATTGCACAAAAAGATCGAGCGCTTGTTTAGTTCGGCTCATTAAAACTATCGAAAATTCATCCCTTCTGTATTGTTTTATACTTTTTCAGACTTAAGGGATTAGATGACGAAAAAGGAACATTGGAGTTAACTTTATGTACCTTTTCAGACTCTCTAAAAATGAAAAGGACCGAGTTATCCTTGTCATTAGACTCGTTAAATGCATTAAATAGCAACAAACTTGTCTTTAGACGAGAACGAGTTTCCCTATCGCTAGGCTCGTTAAAACATAGCGATGGCCCTGCCCGAAGGGCAGGTTATAGAACAAGCATATGTTATCCTCCTCAAGCTTGACAAAAATAAAGAGGTACTGGTCAGAAATGACTGGGGAAAAATTGGGAGAAACAAGAAAACTTTGGTGGTAGCAAGTCGCTCTTGAACATGACACTTTTTCTCCGTACATCGGGTTGGGTTGTCTCATTCACCGGTCACCACCATGGTCTCGCCATACCATCCACATTTGGGGTAATGCTACCAATCCATCGCATCAGTGTCATTATATGTTCAAGAGAAGTTGTTTGAAAAGAGTCAACCGTGTCCCATCCACTACCATACATTATCCTTCATCCGTTCATGACCGCCACCCTCAATCATATTTCACAGATTGTTTTCACCTCATCAAAATCATTAGCTCCATTCCGTGTCACTGATGTGGGATTCATTAAGGCCCTCCTTTGACGGATCGCTCCTTGTCGACATCAGCTCATTATCCAAGGAGTTGATCTAGGAACAACCCTTTCAATACTTTGAAGCTTGCATGCCTCAATGGCAAGTTTCTCACTTCCGGCGACAGGTATACATCAATGACCTTCGACCGAAAGATTTTGCGTGGTGTTCGACGCCAAGTCCTTTATTCACACCACGTGAATTGTACTGCAGTACCTTGAGGGTCATCATCCTTATCGGTGATTCCTCTCGCGCTTGTTAACGGTTTACATCATTGACCGGTAATCAAGCGATGTCTTTCCATGTTCGACTTCAAAAAAATTCTCACATGGATCGACTTGTACATCGAGTGAAGATCGGACGAGATTGAAGACCCCGAATCTAGTTTCATCCATCCGGGCTGCGATATATATTCAGGAAATAAAGACATTGACATGTACAGCATTGCAGCAGATAATCATCCTACAGAAAAGGATGATGATTTCAGCAAATCATCAGTCTACCATCAGACGATTGTCTGTTCTATGTACAGAAAAATGAATTTATAAAGCTGAGCATGGGAAATGCCCGACTCAGCTAGATCATGAAAGCAGAATGAAAAATAATGTATTGTATTGTATTGTATTACAGGTCTCCTACCAGCAATGAATGAACTTCGGATCCCCCTGATAAAGCATTTCGTTCGATAAACAACCTCATACTTTAGGGGGCAACTGTTATAGACATTTTTGTGCCTTGCAGCATTGAGCATGAAATGTCCATAATCTAAGGGATCCAAAGTCCCTAAACATGTTGTTCCTACCCCTAGAGGAACAAGGCTAGCAAACTACAGCAATTCACAAAAGTTCTCCACTGAAAAACACTCAAAAACAAGTCAAATCAGGATCATGTCAAGTGCTCCACTGACCATCTACGCTGAATGTCAAGTGCTACACTGGCTACCTGCATTGAATGTCAAATGGGACACTAGCTACCTACGCTGAGCGTAACTGGACAAGTGGCAGGCTCGTTTTTCAATGAGTCAATGCTCAGGAAGCTTTTAAAATGACACTTGCATCAAGGAATTCGACTGGTGATGAGTAAGAGGTTCCAAATCTGCAAGTGGAAGCAAGAACCTCCAAGTGGACTCAAGAACTGAAGTGGGAGAGGACACAAGTCAGCTTCATACCAGCCTCCAGCTCACTCATCCTTTCTCCAAAACTCCTATATATAGAGCTCTCTCATGAGGTCTAGGGAGGTTGGAATGTTGTGAATGCAAAGAATTGCTGCTAGTTTGAGATTTGAATCATTGGGTGCTTTATGATTTGAAGGGGGTGAAGATAGGAATTTCATTTGCTGGGAAGAGGTGCTGGATTGGAGCCCTTTGGGTTGTAACTCTTCTCAAACCTTTGTTATTCATCAATAAAGCTATCTTGTTTTCTCCTATATGCTGATGTTTATTTGATGAATGTTTACATTAGTGTATTTGATTTATCTAATCCTGAATCATTTGTGAATATGAATATCTATCTTTGAGCTGTGTTCTTGTAGCTGTTCTCTTGTGATCCCGCAGGTATCAAGTAGCTACTCTCTTGAAGCTGGGCAAACGAGGACGCAAGTGGCTGCAAACACCCAAAGAAGAAGAAGAGATAGATCGAGGGACAAATGAAAGACATCGATAGGTCCATTGATCTCCTCTCTTTCATTTCACAAAGGAAGAAATATCTAGATAGCTGTCTCTGTTTGTTGCTAAAGTACTATCACACTTTAGGTGGATAGGATCGTCCTACATAGGCATTTTCCCCCACAACACTCCAAGAAGAAAATGAAACAAGTTTATGGTGTGCACTTAATCTATGTTTCATTGAGAAAGAATCTGCTTCGGTTATCTCCCTAATTATTGCAAAACCATCTTTTGATGCATAAGCCAAATACTTCACATTGTTTGAAAACCATAGAAACCATACTTCATTCTTATGTGACTCTAACACTTGTAATGTCATTTTAGGAATTTGATCTCGTCCACATTGATAATCAGTATATAGAGAAAGGGTTGTATCCAAGGAGTTGTGAAAAATGCATGCTTCTCACTGTACATTAAGGGCCTTCTCCACTAGACATTCCAGCCTCTTTTTCGGGATCATTATAGAAGGTGGTAATAATTGTTGAAAAAATTTCATCCATTAACCGGACTTTGGATTCCCCTACTTTGAATATCCAAGCTCCTCACACAGTGAAGGAAACACAATGCGAAATTTCATCCACGGAGAATGGTATTTGATGCTGCAACAACCAACTCCCTTCTATATTTGAAGGCAAACATGCTTTTAACTTGTTCTAATTCCGACAAATCATATTGGAGCAGTATAACATAACTATACACATCCTTTAGTGTAAGAACGTGAGTGTAGTCTAGAAACTCTTCCAAGTCCAGAAAGCCCACTGTAACTAGTGCAAGAATCCCAATTGGAACAAGAACTTGTTGCATGGTACAGGAACATGGTGCAGAAATCTACTACACTATTCAAGAAGGTAAATGCAGGACCAAAGCCTATATAAAGGCATGATCAAACTAGTTTTAAACCTACAACATACAAACCTTTATTAAAAATGTTTTAATCTTGATAAAATAAGGGAAGTAACAAATACTTGCAACAATAATCATTTAACCAACAACAACATGAGAGATTTCAAGTAAAATAAGACAAAACAGAGGTCGAACATTCCCCCATGTTGACCATCTTGCATGTCCTCACGCAAGGAAATCTGGTACTGCCACTCCCTTGCAAAAAAAAATAAAAACATTTATAGGCATTTGTAATGATGTTCCTGCAATTATGTGTGATCACATTCCTACGCTTGATAAAGCTTGCTCTTAAAAACTGAGTGCTTGCTGGACTCCTTATTTGTTTAGACTGATTTCAAGAAAATATAAAACAAAAGCTGCCATGGAAAAACTAAATTGCATGGATGGTGTTATTACTAGAATAAAAATAGCTAGCTTTTAAAATTTCAAAAAAAATATCTCGGAGGCATCCCTAATCAAAAGTTACACTTTAAAATCCTCATTGTAAATATGAGTGACATGATTTAAAGGCCATGGTGTTAAAAGTAGACATAGTAGTACCTTCCCATAGTGATCATTTTACCATTATCCATGTATATTTGAAGCTCCTCTTGTCTGCGCACAGTGAATTACCTGCACTAAGGGTCCCATGACGATAAAAATTGTTCCAAAAAGATAGAACTCCAAGGTATAACAACAGAAGGATTTTAAAGTAATTCTCAAAGAGATTGATAATGAACTTAGGGCAAGAAAAATTAACCAAGTAAATTATAGTGTAGAATTAAATTTAATGCCACAGGCATGGCCCTACTGCCAGCAGGCATCTTTAGCCTCGATAGTGATACAATTTAACCTCATGAAATGCTTGTGTCCCACCTATTAGATATAGAATCACAGTTATTTAAGAGAATTTACTTTTTCTCATTTTATAAGTTAATTGAAGGCCACCATCCTCACTTGGTAACCAGCTAAAGACAATGCCATTCATAGGAACTAACAAGAATGAACAACCCAGCTCACAATTAGACCTATTGTCTTCCAACTTCTTCAACTAAAAGCCATTACCTTGGCTTGATGACCCGTGTGGTAATGTCATTCTCCTTAGGACTCATGATCATAGTAGGTAGGCTCATAATGAGACTTCCTATCCCTCAACTAATTTGTTTGTGTTTGAAGAAAAAACTATGATCATTATTAACATTAAATAGGTTACTTAATAGGTGGGGAAGCAAATATACTCCTTAAGAGTGCAAGATGGTGTGAAATTTTTTTAATTACCACTCTTTATTGGATGGTCATGCTACCCTAAAGAATTATTTAAAAAATATCTGAGACAATGACTGAAAAGATTCCTTGAGTTGGTCATGCCAGGGTTCTTTATGAAAGCTTATTAGAGTTTTGTAGGTGTGTTCCACCATAGGATGTTTCTCATCGGTCCCTTAGATGAGGGACTTGAAAAGGTTTTCTAGATGATAGTTTGTTAGAATAGGAGAAAAATATTATATGTAACTTATAACAATACCCTTCACTGACATATTGATCAACAATCAAAGTCACTTTAAAATATGAGGCATTAAGTGTGAAGTTCTTCTAACAAGTCTTACGATGAGAGTGCATAATAAAAATTTCAAAAGTTGTGCTTTTAGGGAATCACAAGTTCAAGAGTGTTGTTATACATCTTTCTTCATTAATGTCATATTACCCTACCCTATTTTTAAAGAAGGAAATATCATCTTTAAGTGTAGGGGTACCTCCAATGAAGCCATGTGTGTAACAAAATGCTGATTATACTCACAATTAGTCTTAAAGAATAGACTTCAAGACATACCAAAGCATGAGAAACCAACTGCTTCAATTGACATGGGACCAAGATTTTCTAAATGATGAGTAAATAAGGTGTCTTGATGACTTCTCAAAACCAGGATTATGGAATCAACATATGTATGATTCTCCAACTAATGCAAGTCTTCCATAGTTTGATAGCCACTCTCCTGGAGGCACAAAGAATCTGGTGAAAGACAGAAGATAAATACCTCAAGTTCAGGTTCAAATATTTGATTTTCAAATTGACAACAATGGTTGAGAGAGATTATGGGGATTTGAGCTTCAAAAACATTTTTAGAACAAGTTCCAATGAAAGATTTCCCCTCTTGTGGTCTTTGAATTATATCTTCCTTGGGTAAATGTTCCGCGGTAATGGTAGAAGTTTCCAGATTCATTTCCTTTCCCAACATGGAAGATGTGACATTTTGTTCAATAGCAGGAAGAATAGGTGTTTCGAACTGTTGTGCAACTAGATTGTTTAAATTAGGGTTTAGAAGATGATTTGGGCTATGGTTTTGGTTAGGGTTTGGAATAAGCTTTTGATTTGGGTTAGGGTTAGGATTTGAACTAGGGTTAGATCTAGGGTATGGATTAAGGTATGGACTAGGGTTAGGGTTAGGAATAGGGTATAGATTAGGGTTATGGTATGGATTAGGGTTAGGTCTACGGTATGGATAAGGGTATGGATGAGGGTATGGACTAGGGTTAGGGCAAGGATTAGTGTAATGTTCCACATGCAACTGGGACCATGGAGGAGGATGACTTGATGGTGCATTGGAATGAAATTGTGGTTCTTGTCAGTGCTCAAGTGATTGAATTTGGATGGGATATTGCCCTAGAGAGAAGGATCCAAATGATTCTTAAGGCCATGGAGATATCTGGCTCAAGGATGATGACCAAGGGGAGGGCCATTGCGGCCATGAAGTAGGATATTCAATTGGAGGAGGATTAAAATTTTTCCATGAAACTGCAAGATTATAAACATGCTGAGGAACCTACTTAGGATAATAAACATTACTCCAAGTATTGAATGGTGATGGTTATTGGGTTATACCTGGTGGTGGATTTGATTCGTTACTTTATTTCCTGAGTTTCTTTAGTAATCCTGGTAGTGCTGGGAAATGTTCCGTTAGATGATCCTCTTCAAAAAAATTGCAAACATTCAGTCTATTGAGTGGACACTTTCCAAGGAAGTGTCTCTTTCTGCATTTGGCGCAAAATATAAGAAATGGTTTGTCATCTTTCTTCTGCTCTTCTTGCCAATCATCTAATTTTGATATCAAACGTTTAATAATATCATTCTTATCTTCAATCAAAATATTAACTTTTTCAATTGTTAATTCTTCGTTGGATGAATTGTATGTCTTTGTAGCATCATAAAAATTCCTCATTAGATGATTCCTAAAAATACCATCTTCTTGTTTTTAACAAGCCAACTAGTACATTCGCTAACACATGAAATGTGTGTGTGTATATATATATATATATATATATATATATTTATATATATAGATATAGATATATGTAGGGTGGGGAGCTCCTACAACATCAAGAAAAAAATAAGAAACCTTAAAGAAACAATGCAGGAAGGAAATAAATTCAAATATCATAAAATTTCAAGAGAAACTAGGTGAAGGAAAGAAACAAATGTATAAGGTCGTCAAGGTCGATCCCATAAGTGCCTCCCCGACAACAGTGCCAAAATGTTGGGTGTAGTATCGGGATTATAAATGTACCAACATTTAATTTGTCAATCCAGAAAGTTCCTGAACCTCGAGACGCAGCAGTGGAAATGCCAAAGAGAGTCCTTGGTAACCTACAAAACAAATTCTATTCCACCTTGTGCAATAAATGAAATCCTACACTTAAAAGGGAACTTGAGAAAACATTAATCCAGGCAATCAAAATCATGCGGGAAATAAAAGGAAATATTGTTCTATTTAACAATGCGAAAGGAAATTCTAAGTATGAGCACAAAGAAGGGAAATCAAAACTAGAAACCAAGTAGTGCTGGAATAATATCAAAAGGACTACAAATTCTGGAATAAATTCATGAGAAAATCAAAAACCATTCTTCCTATACTAATTCTACTGCATATACCTCTGTGTAAAAGAAAGCATTGGAAAAATTTACTGTGTAAATTAATCTATGAAAGAAATGGATTCAATATTGATTCTCTCGCCTTCCTTGTCCCTAGAAATAAATCTTGTAGAATTGTCCAGAAGTTTAAAGGAAACTATAATGGAAAATAAACATTATCGCTTTTCGAACATGAGGCAGTTTCAATGTCAGCTCTGCAAGCATCATGATTTAAAATGACATAAATATATATGTGATCTATGCTTCTGAGTAAAATATGGTTTTTTGTAAGCATATGTTGAATGAATGCGTTAATACCTTGAAACCATGAAGACTCAAGTTGATCTCAGGTTTTAGAATATAAATTAAACGGATCCGAATCAATTCAATGGTTTCAAGTTGCCAATTACAACTCATAAATGTAGAGTGTCAATGCATTATCTGATCTTGTAAATTCAGATTTTCTGGAGGGACACAATCCATATTCGATATAAATAAGTGTTTCGAGTGCAGGAACAATTCTTAATCCAGAAAACCAAATGAATCTTGCAATCAAAAGGAAAACATTTCAGCAGATTTAATAACACAAAATTTAAGAAGAAAAGAGACTGGAAATAGAGAAATCTTTCACACAACAAATAATAATTTAAGTTATATTTAATCTAAAAGATGTTGAGTAGTGTCGAGCTGATCTGGTGGCCAACCCAACCAGATTGCACCCTCTATTAATGACCTAGTTCACATAGAGGTTAAAACCATGAGATGCACAAAATAAATAAACAGAGCATGACTATAAATGCTTTAATTAATTCTTGAAAATAGAGTCTTTACATCATGAGGCAACACTCAACTCTAGAAAATAAGAGGAGGGATCCATAGGTTATAATTGCATGATGCTACATTGGGACTAACTCCTCCCTTCCACACATTCCTTTTGTGCCTGCACATGTCCCTGGCTCTATGCATGTATATCTATTGACGAATTGATTCACTGACTCACCTCCCTATTCCATGCCTAAGATTATATATATGCATCTCATTACAATTTGGGGATTTTAACAACCAATTGAAATATAGCAGGGCAGATCGTCAATATCAACAATTTTCTGGGAATACAATTAGTTTTGCAACAAAATGTCGATATAGGTAACTTGTTCCTCTTTTCGTTGAATGGTGATATTGTTGGGAAGTGTAATTTGAATTCTCTCTCCTTCTCTACGTGATGATGAACTATTCATCGGAATATCACTCAAAGGGATGAATTTTATCAAAGAGTTTATAATATCAATATCGTGTGCTCTACATTCATGGGATTCACCATCACCTGTTTGAATGCATCGAAGTTGCTCCACGACAATGGTCTGTTTGGGGAATTATAAAAGCATAACTAACTACTTCGATTCCCCCAAAATAGAAAGAACGGACCCACAACCAGATACCTTCTAGGTCCGTCTTTCACCATTATGTGTGATCTAATTTCTCACTTAATGTACAGATATACCAAATAAAAAACTAGTGGCATGAAAATCGCCAATACAAATAAGAAGAACATTAATATTAGATTTGTCCTCTGGATCTTTAGGATAACGCTCTTAGGAATGAGACAACAAAATGTGCATATGTCGAAAAGGTAGACGTGTTAGACCTCCATTATAATCACAATGGATCTGGTAGCTATTAGTCCAAAAATAGCAGCAAGTAATCAAATCTTTCTCTTGCATTTAACTTTCACAGGAAGTGAATCCATTGTTGGCTTTATCATAGGTCAGTTTACATTCACCAATCTCAACATTCCAATGAACAACCTCCTTAATACCACATGTAAGAAGTAGTTTATGAATAGGGCTCTAAGGAAAAAATGAAACTAGTTTCTGGTGTGCACTTAATCTATGTTTCATGGAGAAAGAATCTGCTTGGATTATCTCCCAATCTATTGCAGAACCATCCTTTGATGCAGAAGCCAAATAATTCCCATTGTTTGAAAACCGTAGAAGCCACACTTCATTTTTATGTGGCTCTAACACCTGTAATGTCATTTTAGGAATTTGATCTCATCCACATGCATAATCACTATATAGAGAAAGGCTTCGATCTAAGGAGTTGTGAAAAATGTATGCTTCTCGCTGCACATTAAGGGCCTTCTCCACTAGACATTCCAACCTCTTTTCTGAGATCATTATAGAGGGTGGTAATAATTGTTGAAAAACTTTCATTCATTCACTGGACTTTGGATTCCCTTGCTTTGAATATCCAATCTCCTCGCACCGTGAAGGAAACACAATGTGAGATGTCATCCACCAAGACTCATCGATGAAGAATGGTATTTGATGCTGCAACAGCCAACTCCCTTCTATATTTGGAGGAAAACATGCTTTCAGCTTGTTCTAATTCCGACATATCATATTGGAGGAGTATAACATAACTGTACACATCCTTTAGTGCAGGAACATGAGTGTAGTCCAGAAACTCTTCCGAGTGCAGGAAGCCCACTATAACTAGTGCAGGAATCCCAATTTCTACAAGAATCAATTGCATAGTATAGGAACATGGTGCAGGAATCTACTACATTGTCCAAGAAGGTAAATGCAGGACCAAAGCCTATATAAAGGCATGATCGAACCAGTTTTAAACCTACAACATACAAACCTTTATTAATAATGTTTTAATCTTGATAAAACAAGGGAAGTAACGAATAATTGCAACAATAATCATTTAACCAACAATAGCATGAGATATTTCAAGTAAAAATATGACAAAACAGAGGCCCAATAGCTTCAGAGAGTGAAGAAGAGTTCTTTGGCTTGGAGCAGGAAATTGAGATGTATGATATAAGGTAAGTAACACCCACTGAAGGTGGAACCTCTTGGTATGAAGATGTGCGCTAGTACATTGAACAAGGAATTGTACCCTCTCACTTTTCCATTAGAAAGAAGAGGGAATTGCCCCTCAAACCCTTAGCATATAAGTTGGTGCACAGAGTGCTTTACAGAAAGCACAGTAATGGACATTTTCTTAGGTGTGTGGAGGGACATGAATGAAAAAAGGTACTTCAAGATTTGCATGACAGACCTGTCGAGGGTCACTTTGCGGGAAACACCACTATGCACAAAGTTATGCGAGCCGATTTCTACTGGCCCACATTATTCGAGGATGCGCATGTGTATACCCGTAAGTGCTTGGTCTGTCAACGATGTGATGATAGAACACGAAGATAAATAGCCTCACTCCACTCTGTTGCAGTGACCGAACCATTCCAATAGTGGGGCCTCGACATCATTGGGGATGTCTTCCCACATTCGTCAAAGCAACACCACTACATCCTAACAACAACTGACTACTTCACGCGATGGAAAGAAGTGGTTCTGCTAGAAAAAGTGAACAACCAGGTAGTCCTCAGCTTCCTCTAGCAGAACATTATCTCATGCTTCAGTGTTCCGGTATCACTTATTTTTTATAATGAAACATACTTATCATCTTTTAAGGTCTATGATTTTTCATTACATAATGGTATTGTGCTAAATCATTCATATAACTATTACCCGCAAGGAAACAGTCTCACTGAATCCGCAAATAAAAACCTCATTCACATAATCAAGAAGATTATCTTCTCTGATAAGCATAAATCACATACCTCCTTGAGTTATTTTTCTTATCTGGTTCTCCCATTTTGATTGTATAAGAGTTTGTCTATCTGTATTGGAGTTATAAGTTGGCGGTAAGGCATCTGTCGAAGACATTGAGGTGAAGGGCAGCCATGTTTGTCATTCAGGAGCACAAAAGCTTATATCACTTAACCAGCTGCATACTCATATTTTCAAATCGCTGGTAATATGGATGCATATGAATTCATTTATGAAAAACCTGAAGATAGAAAATTAGCTAGATAAAAGAGATGGTCTTTTCTGAACAAATATTTGAATAAGTCTAGTGAAGAGAAACTATATGATGAAAAGCTGCTTGTTCAAGAGTTCGAACCACAACCAAATTGGACACTGCCAGAGATTGAAGTTAATAAGTTATATAGCCTTCCAGTATTTCAATTTAAAGTTGCACAATTTTTTAGATTTACTTCCACAAACATTCCTATTTCTATTGGACAAAAAGTTTATCAGATTCCTTTAATGAATAAAGAAGATATTGAATGGGGAATTGAGCATGGATATAAATATATACATATTGGAATGGTTCAGTTTGGGATAAATCCTCTTGTTAGGCCAGGATTGAATACTTCATGCCTTACTTGTGTTTTGGATTCTAGGATGAATGATTTTGATGATGCCTTGTTAGGTGGTTTCCAGAGCCCTTTAAACAATGGCCTTGTTTGGTCTTCAGTCATTCCTAGATACCAAGTTGCTTTGAATGATCCATATATCAATGAATTCCTGAACGCAAACATCTAGTTCAATGGGTTTAATGTAGCCCCACAATCATTAATTGCTCATTTTCATTCCTCTTCAAGTGGGATTCTCAGAATGTACACTTCCAGAGGAGTGGAATAGTACATACATCCCTCTATCTCAGAAGTACCCTCAGCTGAAAGCTGTAAAAGAACCTCAACAGTTATCTCTAATAAAACATTCTGATGGATCTTCAGGACTCAAGTTCACAAGTCCTAGTTTGACTAGATCTAAGTCTACATTGGCTAGAAATAAAGTTGTACTTCCTCCAATTTATCTAGCACAACCAAAGATAACACCTATAAGATCTTTATCCTCTAGATTAGATGATTTCCAATTCTGTGTATCAATTCCTCGATCTTCATACTCTGCCTCAAAGTTCCAAATAGAAAAACCTCTTAGACATAATGGACAACACCAAGATTGTCAAGAATGTGTAGAACAATTGTTGCCAGATATTAAGAGTTTTACACTTCCAAGAGTTAATAGTGAAATAATTGCCAAAATAAATGAAAGGCAATTGGAACCTGATAGCTCTAGGAGAACATTTAAGAATGGTACATTAAAGTCAGACTTCCAGTGGATTCAAATGAGGAATTTGACAGATCCAGAACATAGTGAATCAGAAAAAATGCAGAATTTCACAAACTATCAGATAGTCTGTATGTTACGAAATATTGATGATATAGCCAAAGATGTCCTTGAAATCAAAGAACATATTAAGAAATTACATGTTGGCTATAATGAGATAATAGGAATACGAAATGAGCATAAGCAGTCATTGAATGATATACAGTCCAATATGGGGATAATCTCAAAATCCCTAGATCATCCGCAAAATGCTATTTTGAAATCTCATTCACATCCCAAGTATAGAGAAGTTGATTTGACTAGCTCAAAGTTTTCTACAGCCTCAAGCTCTAATCAACCTCAACATGGTATTAGAAGCTTACTTTTTAAAGGAATAGAAAATGTCAGCATCCAAGAATTTGAAAAAATCAGTAAAGGAATACTTTTAGCCAAAGAAATAACAGATTTGATGAAAGAAAGACTGAAAAGATTTCCCTCTGTTGAAAGTATAAGATTACCAAAGAATTATGTTAGTCTTAAGACTTTGATAGAAAATGGCCAACCATCTACTCCTAAAATTCTGGCCATGTTAGGTGTTACTTCCAAGACACCAGGAGATCTGACCCAAGGAGAATCTAGTTCAAAAAGAGAAAGGACTGAATCCTTTTTCTTCCAAAATAAAGGAACCAAAAATCATAATGATACATCTGCACATGAAGCAGCAACAACTATTCCATTTTCAAGATACAGAGAAAATTTGCAGTCGGTTAATGTCAGATTTGATAATCTTAGTACAAAAGGATATGGTAATACTTTATTGGTAAATATTAATTATTTATCACATGATGAAGTTATTACTACCCTTCGTAATTTACATGCATGGGCACTGCAAAGGAAAGCAGAAAAAAAGGAAGACTAGTCAGATATAGTCACACAAATTTTTTGGTCTTTCACTGGAATTTTGAAACAATGGTGGGAAAAGTTATCAGAAATAGACAACAATCAGATAATTGAACATATTGATGATCCATTAAAAGCATTATTTGATGCCTTAGCACACGAATTTGTAGGTGTTGTTCCTAAAGATTCTTCCCATCATTCGAAACTATTTTTGTCGCAGAGGTTATGCAATATAGATCATTTGCATGATTATTATTGTGTGATGCAAAATCTGCTATACCAAGCATCTGATCCTCATAACATTGCATATTTATGATACTATATTGCATCCATGCCAGAAAAGATTCCAGATTTGATTGATCATTATTTTCAATTAAATAAAATCCAGATTGAAAACATATCTTTTGCTGCTCTAGACCAATTGATTGTTACTATATTACAAAAGGAATGTGTTGCAGAAAAGGCAAAGAAAAATTTCAAGAAACAAATGCATTTCAGCACCAAATTATGTAACAATTTTGCAGAGACATATTACTTTGGATGTCACAGTAAGATGAAAAGAAACGTTTCTAAGAAACATTGCTTTTGTAAGTCAGATAAATCTACTTACAAGAGAAAAGATTATTATCCAAAGTACAATTCTAAGCACAGGAGGATGGTATTCAGGAAAAGAGAAAAACCTTCTAAGAAAGTTACTTGCTTTATCTGTGGAAAAGAAGGACATTTTGCTAATAATCGCAAAGAGAAGAAGAAAAAAAATAGGTAAATATCATGGATATATTCTCCAATATCCACAATCCCCAAGATTGGGATCTCATATCCCATTCGGATGGAGAATACTTTGAAATATCTAGTAGCTCAGATTCTTCAGATGATGATTTACCTAATGTTAGGAAGATAAGTATAAATTATGATTCTTCTCATTCTGATGAAACATTCATTCCTGATATTAAGATGCTTCATTTCAGTTCTTCAGATACATTGCAGGCAAAAATAGAAAACGTAAAAACTCAGCTGGCACAGCTGGATCCCACTCAGATGATAGTAAAAAGAAGATTGATAGAAAAACTTGAAGGCTTAGTAAAACAACCGCCTTAGAATTTATCCAGAAGGAGTTTGATTTCAATGTTCCAGCCTTTGAAGATCAAAGAAGATATCTATGATTCAGGTATGGAAGAAATCAATACTCTCAAAAAAGAGATTGGAAAAATAGAATCATCAATACTGCATACCAATAATGAAATGATTCATTTACCTTCCAGATTGCAATATTTACTTGCTGAATATGATGATTACAATTCTAAATTGGAAAACCTATTTCTGAAAGAAGTTTCAGAGGAAGAAATGCCTATGAAATCAAAGGATGTTGATTTGGTAAATATTTTAGGCATTGATGATAGAGTGGTTATTCCTATGAAGATTAAGTTGCCAAAAATAAAGGAATATGCTCTTGATGCTCAAATTGAGTTAGGTGCTATGAGAAGTTGTTGTAAGTATCTAGCTATTCCTACATATTATTGGCATCCCACAAAGATTACTTTTAGAGCTGTTAATAAAGAGCTAGTGCAAATAAATAATATAGCTCCTGATTTTCCGATATATTTAGGTGATGTTCCCGCATATGTCATCTTCTACAGTTATGATATAGGTTCTGATATTTTATTAGGCAAAAGATTTTCTTAAAATATTTCTCCCAGTAACATTTGTAAAATATTCCATTGTTCTGACTACCTGTGAAGGTCCAGTTAAACTCCCAGCTAAAAGTGACTATAAAGTTAATGTTCAGCCCAATGAAGAAGATCATCTCCAAAATAGTCTGCAAGATCTTTCAAAAATCCAAAAGATAATTAAGAATGCAGATCTACATGGTCATAAAATCCTCCAGTTAATTTCTGAAAAACTTAGAGATGATTGTACAGTTAATAGACCAGATGCATTTTGGACCAAAGAGAAATATTTCGTAGCCTTGCCTTATAAAGAAGGATATGTTCCTTGTCCCCAAAAAGCAAGCACTAATTATATGAGTCCTAAGGAGCAAGAATTGTGCAAGTAGGATATTACTCAACTTTTAACACAAAAGCTTATTGAACCATGAAAAAGTCCGTGGGCATGTCCAGCATTTTATGTCAACAAGCACAGTGAGCAGAAAAGAGGTAAAAAGAGGCTAGTTATCAACTACAAAGATTTAAATGAAGCACTCATGCCAATAAGGTATCCTCTTCCAAAAAAAGAACTCTTACTTGCTAAAATATCAAATGCAAATGTATTTAGTAAGTTTGATCTTAAGAGCGGATTTTGACAAATTGGCATTCTACAAGAGGATAGATATCAAATAGCCTTTATAGTCCCACATGGTCAATATCAATGGAGAGTTATGCCATTCAGGTTAAAAAATGTTCCATCATAGTTTCAGAAGTGCATGGAAGATATTTTCGGGCAGGAAGAGTATATAATTATATATATTGATGATCTTCTTGTGTATAGTAGAGATGTAAATACTCATAAGATTCATTTGGAAAAGTTCTATAATCTGGTGTTCAAGCATGGATTGGTCCTCTCAGACACAGAAGAAAAATTTCAGATTGGAAAAGTCAGAATTGAAAACTTAGGTCTACACATTGAGCAAGGACATATTCAGCTTCAGCCTCATGTCCTCTTGAATCTTCTCAAATTTCCAGACATCATTCCAGATATCATGACACTGCAAAAATTATTAGGTTGCTTAAAATATATCAGACAATTTTATGAAAATCAATCTGATGATACCAAGATATTACAACAAAGACTCAAAAAATGAAAGGTTGAATGGAGTTAGAAAATGATAATTGTTGTGTGTTATAGACATTTTTGTGCACTGCAACCCCAAGCATGAAATGTCCATAAATCAAGGGCTCCTAAGTCCCTAAAAGTGTTGTTCTAACCCCTAAAGGAACAAGATCAACATATTATAGCTTCTCCCAGAAGTTCTCCATGAAAAAACTGCTCAAAATTGGTCAAAACAGGATTATTTCAGCTGCTCCACAGGCTAGGTGCGTTGCATCTCACCTAAGTACACTATGGGGGTGTGTTTCATTTCAAAAAGCCCTTCTATGGGGTGCGATGAGAAATGACAAATGGCAGTGTCATTCCGCGAGGTGGATAGGCAATGGAAGCTTCCAGAAACTTCTCCTATGACACTTGCCTCTCTGAATTTGACCAAGGATGAGTAAGAGATCATCAATCTCCAAGTGGAAGCAAGAGCTATCAAAGAGAAGACACTAATCAAATCATAAGCTGACTCATCTCCATTACAGATATCTATATATGGATCCCTCATCCCAGAGATCCAGAGGCTGGAATTTTTCATATTGTAAGGAATTGTTGTTGGTTTCTTGAGACAAACATCATATTGTTGGGTCATCTAAGCTTTGTATGAGGTGAAGAGGGGCTTCCTTGCTGAGAGGTTGATGCTGGGCCAGAACAACTAGTTGTAACTCCTCTTGGCTTTTTCTTGTTTATCAATAAAAGCTATTCAAGTTTTCCTCCATACTTTTGTGTCATTCATGTTTGCTGCATTTGTGTGGTCAATTTACATCTGATCCTAGATTGTTTATGATTATAGATCCATGTCTTTGTATAGTGTTATGCTACTGTGATCTTAGAGGTACTCTGTGAAGCTAGGCGTGTAAGGGAACAAGTAGCGAAAGACTATCAAAGAAGAGAGGAATCGAACCAGGAGATTAGCGCAAGACAGAGGTTGGTCTTCTTTGTTCCTCTCTATCTATACTTCATAAAGGAAAAACAAAAGTAGCTTTACTTTGTTTGTTTCTAAGGCAGTTGTCACACCTTAGTGGGATAAGCAGTTCTGAGTAGACACTTTTCCCTGTAACAAAATGGCGACTCCACTGGGGACGAATTAGTTTGTTTGTTTATCTTCCTTCTTGTCTATTTCATAAACTTACCGGTAGCATTCGAACTGCATTTTCCATAGCAAATGCAAAGTAGATAAATGCTACTTTAGTCCATCTATGGGATCTGTTTATGATTTAAAAAACTGATTCACAAACTCTCTGATTTCCCTTGTGATAGCTCTTAGATCCTCCTTAGATCTAACCCTGATTGTTGAATTACTGATTACCTTTTGCTCAGCCAAAACCTAAGAACTGAACTGCAAACTGTGACCCGGAACCCAAGCAAAGTCTTGTTTCTGGCCCAGTGCGGGTATTGTTCTAAGAATCTGAAATTCAGCGCACTTCCCTAGTGTAGAAGGTGCGCTGCATTTCAAATTCCTTGTGTTACAGGTGCATTGATCAGGCTAGGCTTTGTGCAGTTTTGGTTTCTGTGATTCATTCTTTCGAGTTCTATTCCCTAATTTTGCTGCCTGTGATCAATATATGTCTGTTTGAAACCCCTTTTCCTTGCTGTTATTCTGCCTCCTTTGTACAAAAGAACTATAAATGTTTTTGTGTGTTTGTTGAGTCATTTTTAGTTCTTCTTTGCAAAAGTAGCGTAATCCTACTGTCGTCCTTTGATTTGAAACTGTCGCAAGTGTTGATTTCAATCATAGGAAAGAGTTTGATTGCTGTTGATAGTCGATTATCCTGTTACTATTGTTTTTGGTCTGAATTTGTAATTTTTCTCGTGTCAAAAACAAGTATTCATTTCAAAATCGTAAGGTGTTGTGATTGTCTCCATTTTTGATTTCGAAAAGAAACTTGTTGATATTTGTCGCTTGAAAAGAAATTCAGATTTGTGCATCAACTTTCTTTTTATCATTCATATACTAAGAAAGTTGAAAACAAATACATGCATGTGCATTTGCATTTAGACAGTTTGATTGGTTTGATTTAGGAAAGTGCATTTAGAGTGTGCTCTTTGCTCTTTGTGAAAGAATTATGTCTTTCTTTCCTTAGTAGCTAGGATTTTTGTTGCACAAAGAAGATAAAAAGATTGTTTATCATCTTAGATTGCATTTTAGGAATTACATCTACATCTCGCGGTGAACCTGAAAGGAAAACTTCATAAACAAGATCAACTATAAAATAAATTCAATGAATCTAACAACGCTTTGGAACTTAACGCACAACATTTAGAAGTCTAGGCTAGAGACGTATTCCAGCGTCGTAAAGCCTGGTAACTGTTGTTTTCACTGATGGTTGGGTGATTCCTCCACTTTGAGACGATAAGTGCCAGTATGAACTTATGCTCCCATGTACCGTCGAGTATATTTTGGGAGACCACAATAGGCTTAATCCTTTATCCATAGGAAGCCGTGTCTGCCACCCTATCGATTGCAATGCACTGAACACAACATTCGGGAAAATTGACTGCCGTACCTGTTGTGGCCAGCAACAACCCCCCCTAATTCAGCCTAAAATCAGTCATGATGATAGATTGAATAGGGGACCCTTAATTAATTTTCAAAAAAAACAAAGACTTCTTTTTGAAATTACAAGCATAAAACCTAGAAAAAAGTTCCTTGGACGATTTAAGCCTAAACCTATGTTCATAAAAGCAAATCACTAAGAGTGCATCACGAAAAAGATAAATAACACCTTCGTTCCCTCTCTAAAAACGCCAATATGCGCATCGCCTCGGCATTAATGAACAACATCGCATCGCAATACACTAGCCTCCATAAAGAAAAGCTTGTAAACCCGCCGACCTGCGATCGTGCGATCGCACATCGCAGAAACTAGGCGAGGTACGTTGGCAAGCATTGAATTGTTGCGATCTGCGATATGACAATCTGCGATGTTGCGATCACTACCGTTTGCGATATGCGAGGATGCGCTGGCAAGTCATAAAAGCACCTCGGTACGACTCTTTCGGGCACGCCACCCAAAGAAAATCCACTTACCATTGCCTGACTTGGAAATTATGTGCATTCAATGTTAGTAATGAATTAGTTGTCAGTTATTAAGTGGCATGAAGACGCGTGCGTTAATGCAGATTTTGCTTCACGTAAGGTGGCGTATCTAATCTATCTCTTGCATTTAAATGCCTTCCCATCACCTTTCTGATCGATCTTTCCATTTTTCTCTTAACTTGCAGGAGCGAAGCTCGAAGGCAAAACCGAACAGAAACGCTAAACGAGATGGGGAAGAAGAACAAAGTTCAGAGCTCAGAGGCAAGGGAAAAGACCAAGGAGATGGCGCCCCTCTACACAGATACTGCATGCAATAAAGATGCGGGCATCTCAACCTGGGAAGGCATGTATAGGATATTGGAGGAAGAAAATTCGAGAATAATCAAAGTAACTCCTGCTGTCCCGGATGCATCACGTTCTTCAGAAGCATCCCTGGAAGACTTAGCATGTTCTTTCCTCCACAGAATTGCAGCAAGGCCGAAGATCCTGCCATACACAGACATGATCAAATGGATACTAGATGATGCGGAGTTGCACCAGAGACAGTTCAAAGCCCAGGGACATGGGATCGTAGCAGCGTTTGCAACTCAAGACCTAAGGCTCATGTATCATTTACCTGAGCCGCAAGCGACCTACAATGCAGAATTTGTTACGAAGTTCGTAGCGGAAAATCCCGACTTATCCGATACCACTAAGGAGTGGTCAAAAAGAGATGAACCATTGAAGAAAGATAAGAACGACATGTATAGCACTGGTTCTCTTACTTCTCCATATTGTTTTGCTGCAGCTATGCTCTGTAGAATATTCGGTAAGCCAGATATCAATAAATTTTCAACCGAATGGCTACCCCTGATCGATGCTGCAACTAACTCTGAGATAGTGGATTGGGCCAAAATCCTTTCTGACACTCTATACACAGCGGTCCTCCACTACCGTTCTAAAAGATCACACTCCCAAAGAGTCTATCCGCCTTTTTATTTGTCTGCCTATTTAATGGATTCTATCTGTCTTGTATCCAAGTTCCCTACCATGGGTTGGAAATGGACTACCCAAGACCCACTGCCTATTCATGTCTATCATAAAATTCTGTGGGATTCCCAGTTCGCCCCCCATTTTTACCAGATTTGCCATGGACTTATATTACCCATACATAGGATAATATACAATAAAGATCCCCCAAGATGCTCTCCCGAGGCACAGAGTGATATCACCTCCATCGCGAGATGGTTTGGGGAAGAATGGTTTACCTATATCCGAGTTTTTGGAAGCACAGTACCCCCGCATGTCCTACCCTTATATATCCCAGATAAATTGTTGGCCCGAGAAATCGCTTATCAGACTTGTTCTGAAGGTGGTTTAACTAAGGACCTAAAGAACAAAAAGAAGGCCATTTGGCCTCAATTCCCAGTCACATGTGGGGTCTTCTCTTTATTCGATGTAGGGCACGCTTTTGGTGAGGTGGAGAATGTGACGTGTCTCCAACTATTTAAACTCCCACCAAGGCCATTCGATCCAAATAAAGTTGCCCAGGAATTTACAACTAGCGTCAGGATAAGTGTGTTCTCTGGACAGAAAGATTTGTTTGACGATCTTTTTCAGGGAAAGAACTCGCTCGAAGAAGTTTTGCAGGAAGCACGATCGAGGCTGTCCCCGGATGGCTTCCGGAGATTCATATTGTATAGAGAAAGAAGGCTGGCTAACATCCCACTGGAAGGACTGCGGATAGCTGCCAGAGAACCGACTCCTAGCGTCAGCCTCAGTGAACACTCCAGTGCCTCCAAATCTGATTCCAGCGCCGTGCAAGAAATACCTCCAGATCTTGAAGAGTCTGTCCGCAAAGAAGAAAGAAACGAAGAAACAATCAAGGACACAGCTCAGTCAAGTTCGATGGCTCAGCAGCAAGTTGCCGCCTCGTCATCAAGAGAAGTTCCTCCCCCCGTCACCGAAGCACCTCTTGTTACAGTAGAATTAGATAAAGAATGGGAGACCTTCAATGAACTGATTAATCTTGAAGGTCATGTCCCAAAAACACCTGTGGACAACACGCAGGTGGCGCAAGAGGTCCTCTCAACCATAGTCAGTAGCACCACAGAGATGGAGCATCTTCCTATCGCTCCATCCTCAGAACTTCTACTTAGCGTAGAAGAGATCCCTCCACTGGACGTATTCTACAGCCCACAGCACAAGGCAGTTGTAAGGAGACAAAGAAAGAAAAGAAAGCTTGCGGATGCACTAGCTCAAGATGCTGAACACCTAGATGTCTTCTGGAAAGATCCGAATAGCAATCCAACCGAAAACCTCACTAAGTTGTCTCAGATTGTAGGAGCATACGCTTCTGCAACCATCGACAAGGCCTCTGAAGTTCAGCAACTTCTAAAAGAACGTGAGAGTCAAATACAACTGCTGCAACAACAGTTGCAATAAGCCCATATAAACGCTGAAGCTTCCAAGCAGCTTGAAAAACTACAAGAAGACTTTCACCAGATGCAGCTGAGCCACCAAAGAAATATTGAAGAAAAGGAAAAGCAACTGCAGACGGTGCAAGAAATGCACAAGGATGAACCCAAGCTAACAGAATTTATTTCAGAGTCCATCAGCTTGAACGACCAACTGTCACAGCAACAAGAAGACATGGTACATAGAATATCACAGTGGAGGCATTTTTGTGAGCTGAGCAACAAGATCACCAGCCAGGTAGTGGAGCTACGGAATGACTATGACCAGGCCAACAAAAGAGTAACAGAATATCTGGCTTGGCAAAATGACGAGGAAGGGAAGAAAGCAGGGGCGCCTAAGATTAATGAAAATCACAAAGACTTGCTCTTCAACAAATGGGACGAGCAAATAACACAGGCGGAGCAGGCAGCAGAGTCAGCGGCAACACAGGCGACCATACTTATCGATTGGGTAAATGAAAATTTGCACAGAGCTAATTTGATTTCAGAGTCCACCCCGGGATACTTACCAAGTGCGTTACGGCTAGGAGTAGAATGGAAGCAGAAAGCAGAGGCAAGCGGGAAGACAATTCAGGCATTGGCTAGGTTAAACTGGGAAAGTTACTGGACTTACTTAGTTAAGCCTCACAGCCAATGCATGACGGTAAGGTGCATCATGAACGCGGCCGAGAAAGTAGCGCCAGCTCTTATAGACGCTGTTTTCGCAGCCCAACTAAGCACGGAAGTCAGTCAACCGACTCTTCTCAAGCCCATGATTGATAACTGCAATTTCAGGGACCAAATTAAGAAGTAATTTCAATTTAGAAAGTTGTTTTTCTTTTTGTTTTACTGAATTAGAAAAAGGGCGGTCATTTGAGAGCCTTATCCTAAATTTTGTAATAATACTATTATTAGGATTAGATAGTAGTATTTGAACCCTTCTCATTGCATTGGAGAAGGGTCCAGAAATTTGTCAAAAACTTGTCCTCAGAACATGCACTTCTGCACCCTCAGAGGAGGTTTTGATGAATGGAAGGATCGTGATTTATTTATGTTTGCATTTTTATGTCTGCTACTGATGTTGCACTTCTGTACTCTTGGTAGACGTTTAGAAGCAAGTAGAGGTAGATCGTTATTGTTTAAAGTCTATGAGTAAGAATCAGTCATTAATGGCACTTCTGTATGGTGGATTTATCTATTCATGTTTGATATGCAAATGATTTGATTATGCGATGTGCTGTTCACAACCGCTCTGCCTAACTTCTTATGCAGAATGGTTTATCTCTATTGATTTATATTCTGATATCAGTTGAATGATCTTTATTACCAGCTGCTGTTAGAAATCTTTCTAGATCGCATAACAAAAGAAACATCCCAGGTTAATGTAAATTCTGTGTGTTGTTTTCATTTGATTATAGTAATTTAGATTCAAGTCTGCAAGATAGATTTACAGTAATTTTTGAACATTTCTTAGAAGTAACCTAACCAAAATTCCACATACACACACATACACATCCCATGCATCGGGAAGCTGGTCCCGTTATCCCCAGTCGGACCCGCTACTCCAAAAGGGCAAGGAGCCGCCAACCAGGTTCCGGACCGGGTGGGTATCCCCCTTGTTGTTGACCCGACTTCGGGGCCCTCAACATTTCTGGCGCTAGAAGGAGGGCCTGAGCCTATTGTCTGTTGGAATATTTTTAAAACTAAAAGAGGATGTCTACTCATAGAATTCCCATTTGGAGTTGCATCCATGTTGCTACATCTTCCAACACTCCACCGGATGTGGTAAGACTATTATCTCAGGTAAAATTTAATGGTGAGAATAATTCTTCTGCATTTCATCACGCCTTACAGTTCATTCATAGAGTCTCTAGTGCTGATATTCAGAAAATTGACGAAGGCGTTTTATGCAGGATTTTTACTCTCACATTCACAGCAAAAGCTAGGAGATGGTACAGAAACCTCCCAGCTGCATCAATCCACAGCTGGGACCAACTCGTTAAATCTTTCATCTTGGAATTTGATTGCTATGAATACGACCAGGTGTATGATGAAATCGACTATCTGCGAAAACAAGACGAACCCGTGAGGGATTTCAATATACGATTTCATCTTAAATGCCTACAATATGATCTTGAGGATGAGCTCACAGATGAAGAATCTTCGGATTGTGATGAGGTTGCCCTACCCCCTGTACCTGAACAAACAGAATTTAGCCTAGGAGTTTTGCATGCTCTGACGTCAAAGGAAGAAGGCGAAAGTGCTGAAGAAGAAAGCACCCTGACGCCAGAAGACGACTTTAAAATAAAGTCAAACAGTATTCTTTCGAATCAAATACTGATGCCAAGGTTAGATCCATCCACCGTTTCTCTTTCGAAAAGTATCGACGAAAAAAGGTATGATCTAAGGCCTGATACTTATTGTGGATCTGATGAACGAGATTTATTTAATGTTTTTAAATGCATTTTTCCAGATCCACACTTTTCTCTTTACCCTGATGTTTTTAGTAGTAACAATCTTCTCCCTCATAATATCAAGTCTATTCCATCAGAGGATTATTCAAACAAGACATCGTTGGGTTTCCAAAATGAAGAGACCAATATATCACAGGCTACGATTTATACCAAACAAGAGCTGCCTCATCTCCCTTGTTTAAAAACACATAATGAAAAAGAGGAACATAGGGAAAATGGTAAAGTCTTTCGAGATAATTGCTGTGATAACTGTGATAATGTCAAATTGTCACAAGTAACTCAATTAGGGTCAGATCATAAGAAACATCTTAAAACAGAAGCTATCCCATCTAGCCCTCATCTCAAAGAAAAATCCCATTTGAATGATTCTACTATCCATGACGATGCTCCTATCTATGATTCATATCCAGAGGAGGTCTCCATCCCTGATCGCAATCATGATTTAATTCCTAATTCGCAGAACCCAACCAGTTCTTGTGAAAAGCAGAAAGTTACAAGTAACTCCCAAACGTGCGACGCCACTGTATATACAGCTACCGAATCTTCTCTTTTTCGCTTACATTCCTTTTGTACAAAATGAGACTTCTTTTTTAAAACTCCAAAATTTTGATGAATTAAATTTTGGCGATTTATGTAAAAAAACTTTCATTTCAAGCGAGATCGCTAAAAATTCAGAATTAACAATCAACGGGTTACAGGCCATCGAAATTGAAGAACCTATTTCACGGTTCGGCTTGTTATCCTTACTATTGAAAGATCACCCATTTACAAAAGAAATTCATCCCAATTTTTGTGATCCAATATGTATTCAGTTGGAAGAAACCTATCATAAGAAGATAAAATCAGACAGCATTCCAACTAGATTCACGGTTCCTTACCCCCTAACCAACAAGTTCTACCCAAGGGGAATTCAATTCATTTTTTTTACGCCCGGGCGATCGATGCGGCTAGGAATAATAATGAATCGTTGGTTCCATTGGAAATACCATTTTTCTTAGCTATTTCCTGTACATAATTAGAGTAGGAGTAGTGGTAATTTAGATAGGATATTAGTTTGCTTCCAATAAAGATAGGCGAAATCAGTTGTATTCTCTACATAACCCTAGATAACAATTGCCTATCCAAAATAAAGTTTGTTCTGGATAAACAGTATTTGACGGTTACTGAAGAAACCTTGTCTCTATTAAAGATTTTGGAATTTCGGCTCTTATGAATAGCTAATCCTGTGGGAATCTGGCCTTTATTATCAATAGATCTTTAACCCAAAGATGATGTTAAAATTCAAACCCAGAAATTTTTTAAAGAAAGTTATCTCAGTGAGGAATTCGTTTTAGATCAGCACAACGAAAGGTATCAATATTAGAATAAAGATTCTCTGTAAAAGCAGCCATTATCAAAAGCAACCCTATCATTGTCGTCCAGAACTTTCTTAAGGAAAGAGAATTTGACTTCCTCCCTGCTAAAGGAAAATGCAACGTTCAGAGAAATGACCCAGAAAGATGCTATATCTCAAAGAATAAGAGGTCTCATCACGAGCCGACTTATCATAATCACAAATGTTATAACTTGCTGACTTTGCCAAAACTGTCTACCAAAACAGGGCAATGACTCAAGATTGTTGCGATCAAAAGACAAGGGGTCTCATCACGAGCCAGCTTGTTCAACAAAAGTATAAATCGAGTGAATGGCTGTGTCATAATTTGGCCACCAAACCAAGACATCGCTCTTTAGAGAATAAAAAAGGAAAAAGCATCAGCAAAGGTATATTTCTTTTGAAAAAGTTGTTAAAAAACCCAAAGCTGGATAAAGGATCATTCCTGGATAATAGGTAACCCTGTCGAGGCTATGGACGCTTGCTGGCAACAGTGGCTCTACTTGCGACAAAAGGGCATTCTTAAAAAGGGGTTGATACATAAGAGAACTCTTTATTTCTATGTCTTAACAAGACCAAGTAGTAACTAATCTAAACTCGGAAAACAACCTGGGAATGCAAGTAATTAAAATAAGATGGGGATAAAACAAAACATCATTGATGCCTTGAAGTATTGATTGTTGTTATCTTTTTATAATAAAGTTCGAATTCCCTGAGGAAATTTTAAAAGAAAAGTCCGAAAACATCAATAGAAAAAGAGCAGAGATAACTGGTTCTCCCAAGTGAATCGCCAATTGTTGTGGCCAGCAACAACCCCCCCTAATTCAGCCTAAAATCAGTCATGATGATAGATTGAATAGGGGACCGTTAATTAATTTTCAA
This sequence comes from Pinus tabuliformis, assembly GCA_031772625.1. Taxonomy (NCBI): domain Eukaryota; kingdom Viridiplantae; phylum Streptophyta; class Pinopsida; order Pinales; family Pinaceae; genus Pinus; species Pinus tabuliformis. The sequence goes on along the minus strand of CM062810.1, from coordinate 410,623,050 downwards.
AAAAAACAAAGACTTCTTTTTGAAATTACAAGCATAAAACCTAGAAAAAAGTTCCTTGGACGATTTAAGCCTAAACCTATGTTCATAAAAGCAAATCTCTAAGAGTGCATCACGAAAAAGATAAATAACACCTTCGTTCCCTCTCTAAAAATGCTAATATGCGCATCGCCTCGGCATTAATGAACAACATCGCATCGCAATACACTAGCCTCCATAAAGAAAAGCTTGTAAACCCGCCGACCTGCGATCGTGCGATCGCGCGATCGCACATCGCAGAAACTAGGCGAGGTATGTTGGCAAGCATTGAATTGTTGCGATCTACGATATGACAATCTGTGATGTTGCGATCACTACCGTTTGCGATCGCGCGATATGCGAGGATGCGCTGGCAAGTCATAAAAGCACCTCGGTACGACTCTTTCGGGCACGCCACCCAAAGAAAATCCACTTACCATTACCTGACTTGGAAATTATGCGCATTCAATGTTAGTAATGAATTAGTTGTCAGTTATTAAGTGGCATGAAGACGCGTGCCTTAATGCAGATTTTGCTTCACGTAAGGTGGCGTATCTAATCTATCTCTTACATTTAAACGCCTTCCCATCACCTTTCTGATCGATCTTTCCATTTTGCTCTTAACTTGCAGGAGCGAAGCTCGAAGGCAAAACCGAACAGAAACGCTAAACGAGATCGGGAAGAAGAACAAAGCTCAGACCTCAGAGGCAAGGGAAAAGACCAAGGAGATGGCGCCCCTCTACACAGATACTACATGCAATAAGGATGCGGGCATCTCAACCTGGGAAGGCATGTATAGGATATTGGAGGAAGAAAATCTGAGAATAATCAAAGTAACTCCTGCTGTCCCGGATGCATCACGTTCTTCAGAAGCATCCCTGGAAGACTTAGCATGTTCTTTCCTCCACAGAATTGCAGCAAGGCCGAAGATCCTGCCATACACATACATGATCAAATGGATACTAGATGATGCGGAGTTGCACCAGAGACAGTTCAAAGCCCAGGGACATGGGATCGTAGCAGCGTTTGCAGCTCAAGACCTAAGGCTCATGTATCATTTACCTGAGCCGCAAGCGACCTACAATGCAGAATTCGTTACGAAGTTCGTAGCAGAAAATCCCGACTTATCCGATACCACTAAGGAGTGGTCAAAAAGAGATGAACCATTGAAGAAAGATAAGAACGGTATGTATAGCACTGGTTCTCTTACTTCTCCATATTGTTTTGCTGCAGCTATGCTCTGTAGAATATTCGGTAAGCCAGATATCAATAAATTTTCAACCGAATGGCTACCCCTGATCGATGCTGCAACTAACTCTGAGATAGTGGATTGGGCCAAAATTCTTTCTGACACTCTGTACACAGCGGTCCTCCACTACCGTTCTAAAAGATCCCACTCCCAAAGAGTCTATCCGCCTTTTTATTTGTCTGCCTATTTAATGGATTCTATCTGTCTTGTATCCAAGTTCCCTACCATGGGTTGGCAATGGACTACCCAAGACCCACTGCCTATTCATGTCTATCATAAAATTCTGTGGGATTCCCAGTTCGCCCCCCATTTTTTTACCAGATTTGCCATGGACTTATATTACCCATACATAGGATAATATATAATAAAGATCCCCCAAGATGCTCTCCCGAGGCACAGAGTGATATCACCTCCATCGCGAGATGGTTTGGGGAAGAATGGTTTACCTATATCCGAGTTTTTGGAAGCACAGTACCCCCGCATGTCCTACCCTTATATATCCCAGATAAATTGTTGGCCCGAGAAATCGCTTATCAGACTTGTTCTGAAGGTGGTTTAACTAAGGACCTAAAGAACAAAAAGAAGGCCATTTGGCCTCAATTCCCAGTCACGTGTGGGGTCTTCTCTTTATTCGATGTAGGGCACGCTTTTGGTGAGGTGGAGAATGTGACGTGTCTCCAACTATTTAAACTCCCACCAAGGCCATTCGATCCAAATAAAGTTGCCCAGGAATTTACAACTAGCGTCAGGATAAGTGTGTTCTTTGGACAGAAAGATTTGTTTGACGATCTTTTTCAGGGAAAGAACTCGCTCGAAGAAGTTTTGCAGGAAGCACGATCGAGGCTGTCCCCGGACGACTTCCGGAGATTCATTTTGTATAGAGAAAGAAGGCTGGCTAACATCCCACTGGAAGGACTGCGGATAGCTGCCAGAGAACCGACTCCTAGCGTCAACCTCAGTGAACACTCCAGTGCCTCCAAATTTGATTCCAGCGCCGTGCAAGAAATATCTCCTGATCTTGAAGAGTCTGTCCGCAAAGAAGAAAGAAACGAAGAAACAATCAAGGACAGAGCTCAGTCAAGTTCGATGGCTCAGCAGCAAGTTGCCGCCTCGTCATCAAGAGAAGTTCCTCCCCCCGTCACCGAAGCACCTCTTGTTACAGTAGAATTAGATAAAGAATGGGAGACCTTCAATGAACTGATTAATCTTGAAGGTCATGTCCCGAAAACACCTGTGGACAACACGCAGGTGGCACAAGAGATCCTCTCAACCATAGTCAGTAGCACCACAGAGATGGAGCATCTTCCTATCGCTCCATCCTCAGAACTTCTACTTAGCGTAGAAGAGATCCCTCCACTAGACGTATTCTACAGCCCACAGCACAAGGCAGTTGTAAGGAGACAAAGAAAGAAAAGAAAGCTTGTGGATGCACTAGCTCAAGATGTTGAACACCTAGATGTCTTGTGGAAAGATCCGAATAGCAATCCAACCGAAAACCTCACTAAGTTGTCTTAGATTCCAGGAGCATACGCTTCTGCAACCATCGACAAGGCCTCTGAAGTTCATCAACTTCTAAAAGAACGTGAGAGTCAAATACAACTGCTGCAACAACAGTTGCAACAAGCCCATATAAACGCTGAAGCTTCCAAGCAATTGAAAAACTACAAGAAGACTTTCACCAGATGCAGCTGAGCCACCAAAGAAATATTGAAGAAAAGGAAAAGCAACTGTAGACAGTGCAAGAAATGCACAAGGATGAACCCAAGCTGACAGAATTTATTTCAGAGTCCATCAGCTTGAACGACCAATTGTCACAGCAACAGGAAGACATGGTACGTAGAATATCACAGTGGAGGCATTTTTGTGAGCTGAGCGACAAGATCACCAGCCAGGTAGTGGAACTACGGAATGACTATGACCAGGCCAACAAAAGAGTAACAGAATATCTGGCTTGGCAAAATGATGAGGAAGGGAAGAAAGCAGGGGCGCCTAAGATTAATGAAAATCACAAAGACTTGCTCTTCAACAAATGGGACGAGCAAATAACACAGGCGGAGCAGGCAGCAGAGTCAGCGGCAACACAGGCGACCATACTTATCGATTGTGTAAATGAAAATTTGCACAGAGCTAATTTGATTTCAGAGTCCACCCCAGGATACTTACCAAGTGCGTTACAGCTAGGAGCAGAATGGAAGCAGAAAGCAGAGGCAAGCGGGAAGACAATTCAGGCATTGGCTAGGTTAAACTGGGAAGGTTACTGGACTTACTTAGTTAAGCCTCACAGCCAATGCATGAGGGTAAGGTGCATCATGAACGTGGCCGAGAAAGTAGCGCCAGCTCTTATAGACGATGTTTTCGCAGCCCAACTAAGCACGGAAGTCGGTCAACCGATTCTTCTCAAGCCCATGCTTGATAACTGCAATTTCAGGGACCAAATTAAGAAGTAATTTCAATTTAGAAAGTTGTTTTTCTTTTTGTTTTACTGAATTAGAAAAAGGGCGGTCATTTGGGAGCCGTATCCTAAATTTTGTAATAATACTATTATTAGGATTAGATAGTAGTATTTCAACCCTTCTCATTGCATTGGAGAAGGGTCCAAAAATTTGTCAAAAACTTGTCCTCAGAACATGCACTTCTGCACCCTCAGAGGAGGATTTGATGAATGGAAGGATCGTGATTTATTTATGTTTGCATTTTTATGTCTGCTACTGATGTTGCACTTCTGTACTCTTGGTAGACGTTTAGAAGCAAGTAGAGGTAGATCGTTACTTTTTAAAGTCTATGAGTAAGAATCAGTCATTAATGGTACTTTTATCTCTTGATTAATTTCTGCTTGTATTCTTAAAGCGATATACAGCTGATATTTTTTGCATGTTAATGTATGAATATATAAGTTATCATTTGGCACTTCTGTACGGTGGATTTATCTATTCATGTTTGATATGCGAATGATTTGATTATGCGATGTGCTGTTCACAACCGCTCTGCCTAACTTCTTATGCAGAATGGTTTATCTCTATTGATTTATATTCTGATATCAGTTGAATGATCTTTATTACCAGCTGCTGTTAGAAATCTTTCTAGATCGCATAACAAAAGAAACATCCCGAGTTAATGTAAATTCTGTGTGTTGTTTTCATTTGATTATAGTAATTTAGATTCAAGTCTGCAAGATAGATTTACAGTAATTTTAGAAGATTTCTTAGAAGTAACCTAACCAAAATTCCACATACACACACATACACATCCCATGCATCGGGAAGCTGGTCCCATTATCCCCAGTCGGACCCGCTACTCCAAACGGGCAAGGAGCCGCCAACCAGGTTCCGGACCGGGTGGGTATCCCCCTTGTTGTTGACCCGACTTCGGGGCCCTCAACAGTACCATAAAAAGTATTCTACAGTTTTGCGATTGGTTTTGTAATCCCTCTACCTAGATTTCCAGAGCAGTCCCTTTCGTTCCTTTTCAGACTCTTTAACAGAAAAGGTCCATCTGAGCACTTGTCACTTTAGGCTTATTAAAAATCAAAGGAGACTAGAGTCATCTTTTGTTTTTTCTCGACTCTTAAAAATTGAAAAAACAAGTTGTGTCAAAGCATCTAAAATTCATTCAATTCGGAAACATACTTCCCCTTTAGTTTTAGTTGATTGAGTAATCCGCAATCATGGAAGAAAGTCAATTGAAACCGAAATCGTTTGCGGAGGCTTACGAGTCGACCGTCTCTGTCTCTGGAATCGAAGCTAGTACGGACAAAGCGAACTCGTTTAACCGATTCCAAATCTCCTGTTAAAGTTAGAAGAAGCGTTCCAACAACATCAGAGACTCCGATTACTCCAAACATTTCTAGTATCCCTGCCTCTACAGAAGAAGTTCAACAGCCACAGAAGGACAGTAGTACTGATCCTAGTCTGAGGGTAAACACTTGTGTTACCGAACCAGTTCCATTTACAATCGGTTCGGAGAGTCTTGCTCCTCAAACATCTGTCGTTGCTGATTCCATACCTTCTTCGGCACCAGAAATATTCTACAGACCTGATGGTCTACCCCTTCCACGTGGTCTAATTGCCATAGAAGAGATTGTGGAAGATCCTCCAGCTAGTACTCCATCGCAATTTGGAGTCGGGATCACTCTGTATCCTTCTTCGTTAGAAGTTAGTCTATTGCCAGAGGAAGCTCCTGTAGAATCGCTAGGTAATATTTTGGATAGACTAGAAATGTCTCAACAACTGTCAACATCTAGGACTATGTCTTCTGACACAGCGACGATAGAACCTCCTGCTATCACTCCAACAATGTTCACCGGTATACCATCTGTCCCAAATAGCTCTCAACCGCTAGAAGGAGCCCACTCAGGGGCCATTTCGACAGTATGGTCTGTTCCTGTTTGTTCATCCGGATTAATATCCGGAAACTCTTATGTTGAGTCTCAACAAATTTATCCATTTGGAGGTCAATTTGGGCAGTCCAGCCCTCAAGGGCAAACCATTCCCTTGAGTTCTGGATTACCACCGTATGGGGGGCATTATGCCCTTTCATTACCCCTCTAGGGGGATAACCATACGGGAGTTCACAACAAAATTCGAGTTACGCTGGAATTACTTCAAGCGGTTGGGTACCGATACTACCTCAACAACCAAGAGTTGTATATTCGATGCAACAATGTTTACCTATTGCAAATATACCAACTATGCTAGCTATTGTGACGGTGTCGCAAGTTCAAGCGCTGCCTGTTGTATGCCAACCTTAGGTTTCTCAGGTTGTAATGCAACAGCCACTTCACCCTGCGACTCAACCACAATCGCCGACTGGTGGAATGACATAGGTTCAGACGGGTACATTACCCCTCATCTTGGTCAAATAGTTAGTATCGAGCAACAGCACATGGCATCACAACCATGTCTAGTACAATACCAACAACCACAATTCCAACAGGTATACCAAGGTTCTGAGCAACAAATCTTTGCAAATAGTGGGCAACCGTTTATTCAAAACGGTCAAAATCAACCATTTTACAATGGTCATGCCCACCAACCTTACTAAAGTTACCAGCATCAAATGCATTATGTCGGTATGCAAAGACCAACTGCTCAGGCAATCCCATCTTATCTTGGGTATGCATCATCCAACCTGAATCAACAGTTACCCTTCATGGCAACTTTAGAGTTACCTGATTTAAATCGGTTAACAAACGATCCAATCACTTACGCCCCTTGGTGGCCAGCGATTCCGCATAAACTTCCATCAGATATTCCTAAATTTAATGGAAATCCGGGTGAAGATCCGTCAAATCATGTGATGACCTTTGATTTGTGGTGTTCATCAAACACCCTAAATGATGATTCAATTAGGCTTCACCTTTTTTAGAGGACATTGACTTGTCCGGAAACAAAATGGTACATCGAATTGCCTAGAGCTTCATTTGACAACTTCAATACCTTAGCCACAACCTTTTTAACCCATTTTCAATTACCGATAAGGTACGAAACGGGAACGGAACTCCTTACCAACTTCAAACAGACGACAACCACTCACATATTTGATCATATACATGACTGGCGACGTCATCGTAGAATGGTAAAAACATATGTTCCTGATCAACTCTTAGCTGAATTGTTTATCAAGTCATTACTACCTTCCATCACGGAAGATGTGGCAAAAGGAGGAGTTATCACAGAAGAGCAAGTTATCGCTTGTGCGCAATATTTAGACTTGATTTACACTTAGTCCGACACGCTCTACGATAAAATACCTGACTCCCCTAGATCGGAATTCTCAGTTCCTCCTCCTCCTAAATCAAACAATGACTCTCATGTTGCCGATGGCGTGATTGGCGCAACAGACACGAAATCGACAAAGGCTACATCCAAAAAGGCCCGTAAGATTTCAGGTCAAAATGCAAAAGATGAACTTCTTGCCTCAGAAGTAAATGCCGTATCGACAGATAAAGGCAAAGAAACCAAGCAACTAGGGGGCAAGAAGAAAGGCAAAGGGAAGAATAAGAAACAGGAAGACTCATCACCTGAAAAATCTTATACAAACCCTCCTGGAAATAGGAAACCAAAAAATCCATGCTTTATATGCGATGAGGATCATTGGACCACAGATTGTCCACACAAAGTTGAGCTTAAAAAATTCTTCAAGAATTCAAAAACCTCTGCAGTGTTAACTGCTTCGTTTCCAAATGAAGGAACAAATCTGGTTGAGAGTGGAAATGCTTCCCCGTCTCAAGTGCGAATGTTGTCGGTTTCAAAACAGCCAAATGATGCTTTGATATCGATAAGAAACAAAGATTATGGGAATCCACAGCTGTCGAACAACAAGGATAAAGATCAACCTAGTAGTTCGACAACAACTTCGACAGAAGTTGCGCCGCCCATCATTCCTGAACTGACAATAAAACTGCCAAAGGGAGTAGTACACAAATCGACATTTAATCCTCGTGCTAGAGTAGCACAACATTATAACATAGTGGAAGATTTGGCCCAATCGCCATCCGCTATGTCGACTCTTGAAGTACTACAAAATTGCCCATCCCAAAAGCAGACTTTATTATCGGCCATTGGTGGGATAGACCCAAAGGATTCCAATCTTGTATCCTTCGATCATAAAGGATACGATCCTCAATTACGAGCTCAACTAGCTTTCCTTGTTCAAGTGAAAGCCCTCAACAAAACTATTCATCGAACAATTATTGATGAGGGGGCATCTACATGTATTATGTCAATGAGTTGCTGGAAAACTTTAGGATCTCCAACCTTGTCGCGATCTTCGACGACATTAAAAGCATTTGATGGAAGAACATATACCCCATATGGTATTCTAAGTAACTTGAAGGTTGAACTAGCAGGAAAAATAGTAGAAATAGATGTTGAGGTAATCGACGGAAATCTCGATTACAACATCCTACTAGGAAGGCCATGGATATATGCTATGGCTGCCATTGTATTGACCTATTTTAGGAAGATTGCATTTCCCTTTCAAGGAGGGATTACAATCGTTGATCAACAAAGCTTCCTCGCCAATGGTTCTCATGTTACGAGAAGCATTCCTATGATCCATGGAAGCCCCCATTCACTTCAAAATATCAGAGTAGGCCTACTAAAAGACCCTGTATTAATGGGAACTTTTTCCCTTCCACCTCCAATCAATTTGGCGGAAGTAGTGTCGGTAGGAACCTGCAACATGATATCTTCTAAAAAGATCTCAGAAAACGATATCGACATGGATCATGCGATGGTTTTGCCTCCAAGCCCAACGGAAATATTGTAGCAATCAATGTTCCTAGCCTGGGTGGCAAACCCAAATCAACGCTCAGCGAGCGTGTGGATAGATAGGTCTAAGGAATATGGCACCCCTTCAGATCCTTGGTCGAGAGTGCATGACACCGATGAAGGAATTGGTCAATCAATGGTAATTGAAGGGGGATCATGGGATGATTACCACCATCGTTCCCTTCTTCCAGATTGTGAAGAAAGTACTCCTGATGACCTTTATCATCGTTCAGTTTTTTATTTTCTATCAAATACTGTAAACATGGTGGATTCCGAGCGAAACTTGTCCGACATTGAAGAGACTATCGCCATAAATATCTCAACCAAAACAGATGTTGTAGAGAATATTTATGTTGGCAAATGTTGTTCTCCTTCAGAACTTGAAATATGTAACGCTTTTTTTCACGAATTTAGAGATGTCTTTGCTTGGTCATATAGTGAAATTCCAGGCATTGACTCGAGTATCGTTGAACACGAAATTAAGATGTATCCAGATGTCAAACCAGTACGACAACGGCTACGGCAGGTGCACCCCAAGAAAGCCGCTGCCATTAAGGCAGAAGTTGAGAAGCTTCTCCATGTTGGTTTCATTTACCCGGTTCCTCTAACCGATTGGGTATCGAATATTTTCCCTGTTATGAAAAACGAGGAACAATTAGAGTGTGCGTCGATTATAGGGATGTAAATCAAGCTTGTCCAAAAGACAACTACCCTACACCCTTCATCGACCAGATAATTGATGAATACGCCGAATGCAAAATCTTTTCATTCATGGATGGATTCTCCGGGTATAATCGAATAAATATCCGCCCACAAGACCAGTCAAAGACTGCATTTATTTGTCCATGGGGCACATTCGCATATCGAAAATTACCCTTTGGTTTAAAGAACGCAGGGGCGACGTTTCAGAGGGCAATGAATTATGCCTTCCATGACATCAAAAACATCGTTCAACCATACCTCGACGACCTTCCGGCTCGTTCGCTAAACCGGACTAATCACCCGCAGCATTTAAGAGCGATATTCCTATGTTGCCGACACTACAAGATATGACTCAATCCACACAAATGTGTATTTTGCCTCAGTTCTGGTCGTTTACTTGGCTTTGTAGTCTCAAAGGACGGGATTCATCTCGACCCATGTAAGGTTCAGGCAATCATAAATTTGCCTCCACCTTCGAATTTGCTTCAGATTCATAAACTCCAAGGGAAAGAAATTTTTTTGAGGAGGTTCATTCCAAATTACGCTGAACTTGCTAAAGGTTATACGCGTCTTTTGAAAAAGAAGAACCCTTTGTCTGGGATCACGTTGCGCAAGCTTCCTTTGATTCTTTAAAATAATCCCTAATGAAAGCATCATTAATGTACGCTCCTAATTATCAAAAAGATTTTAACCTGTATCTGGCTGCAGCAGATACGACCATCACAATGGTTTTAGTTCAAGAAGATGACGGAATCGAACATCCTATATATTGTAGAGTTGAGGCTTCTGTGATCCATAACAAGTTTATGATAGATTTTTCGGCGAAAATCACATGAGAGACCATTTGTCGACGCGTTTCGAACCAACCAGTGTGGTTCATCGTCAGGACAAGTTGAAGAACAGATCTAGCATAGCCTGTTTAAATAGCTAGAGCAGAGACACCAACGGTTACCTGGGCAAAAAGTTGACTAAGGAACAAGGTCAAATTTAGTTATATTAGGTATAAAATAAATATATAAATGAAAATTAATAAAATAAAAATAAATTATAAATGGTACCATTAGTTAGGTAAAACTAAAGAGAAGAAGTTACGAAACAGAACTTCTCTTTTAATATATAAATATGTAAACAAATTAATGGGTTAATTAGTTAGAAATAATAAATAAATAAATTAGAACCGTCGAATAAAAAATTAAATAATCCAATAAAAGAGGAAATAAGGATTAGAAAATAAAATAATTATAGTTAGTTATAGGAATGTGGCTCTTGCCATTAAATCCATTAGTTCGTTGGGTTCCCTTCACCATAAACTCATTGAGAGCAACCCTATTACTCCGAGGATCTATGGTCTCCCCAAGATTCATAAGGAAGGAGCTCCTTTGAGGCCAATCGTCAACACTATTGGAGGTCCTACCTACCTTCTTGCTAAGTTTCTTGTGTTGAAGCTTAAGCCCCTTGTTGGTCGTACGGAGTCCTTCGTTAAAGACTCTGCTTCCTTTATTGACGAACTTAAGGACATTAAGCTTGACCCTAGGGACATCCTTGTTAGCTTTGATGTTGTATCCTTGTTCACTTGCATTCCTATTAAGGAGGCCCTGGAGGTGATCTACCGCCTAACTGACCCTGACACGGCCAAGTTGGTTGAGATCTGCCTCACTTCCACCTTTTTCAGTTTTGAGGGGGAGTTCTTCGAGCAAACCTGTGGTGTCGCCATGGGTTCCCCCCTGTCCCCTGTTGTTGCCAATCTCTTTATGGAAGATTTTGAGTCTAAGGCTCTGAATTCTTCTCGTCTCTTGCCTAAGCTCTGGAAAAGATATGTGGATGATACTAATGTCATTTGGTCTCATGGCCAAAAAGAATTAGATCTTTTCTTTGAGCATCTCAACAATCAATCCTCTGCCATTAAGTTCACTAAGGAGCAGGAGGTTGATGGGTGCCTCCCATTCCTTGATATTCTTATTTCGAAGAATGATGATGGGTCCATCACCCACCAGGTTTTTCGAAAGAAAACTCATACTGAGCAGTATCTTCATGCCAATTCTCACCATTTCCCAGCTCAAAAGATGGGTGTTCTCAATACCCTTGCTACTCGGGCCCTAAGGATCTCGGATAATAAGAGTTTTGAGAAAGAAAAATCCCATCTCCTTGATGTCTTTGTTGAGAATGGTTATAGTAGATACTTGGGTCAGAAGGCTTTCCGAAAAGCCGCCAAGAATTCTCTGTCAAAAAGGGAACCTAAGGAACGGATTCCAGGTGTCCATCTTCCTTACGTTCAGGGGACCACTGATAAGGTTGCAAGGATTCTCAGGATGCATAGTGTCCCCGTGACCTTTAGGCCCCTTAGCACCATTCGTTCGTCCCTCAGATCAGTTAAGGATCCTATTGACCCCAAAGATATGAAAGGGGTTTATATTATCCCCTGCTCCTGTGGGACCCCTTATATTGGAGAAACCGGTCGCTCCATTAATCAGAGGATTAGTGAGCACGCTGCTGACCTTAAGCATAGGAGAGCTAAGTCTTCCGCTTTAGCTGAACATGTAGAAAAAACCAATCATCATGTTTGCATTGAGGAAGCTAGTGTTATCGCTAGGGTTTCGCATTTCCATCATAGGAAATTTAGGGAAGCTATTGAGATTGAAAAGAGACCCAACAATCTCAATAGAGATGATGGATGGAAAATCAGTAGGTGCTGGGTCCCAACGCTTTCTTCTTAGTCGTTTTTCTTGTCTCTTATTATTATTTATATTATTATTATTATTATTATTTATTAATCCATTACTATTATTTATTAAACAATTACTATTAAAAATACAAATAAGTAACTATTAAACAATTACTTTATTAAACAGTTACTATTATAAATGCAAATAATAAACTATGACTAAATTCTATTATATAATAAACGATTACTAAATACTATTATCTAGTAATCATTTTTCTTGTCTCTTATTTTATTTTTATTATTATTATTAGTTATTTATTTATTTTATTTTTATTTATTTATTTATTTATTTTTAATAACTTAATTCTATTTATTATTATCATTATTATTTATTTAATAACTTAATTATTATTTATTATATTTTTAATGATTATTTATTTATTTATAAACTATTACTAATATAATAAACGATTATGAAATACTATTATCGTTTTTCTTATTTATATTTTTTTTTAATTTTTTATATCTTTACCAGTATTATTATTTATCTATTTATTTTTATTTTAATTATTATTTATTTATTTATTTTCTATGACTTAATTCTATTATTATTATTATAATTATTATTATTATTATTATTATGTATCCTATTATTTCCAAATAACCCATTTATATGTTTATTACTTTTAATATTTTTAACTTTTAATTATTCTTACATTTTTAATTTTATTTTATATAACCACTTTCCTTTTAGTTTTTAATACCTATAACTAACTATAATTATTTTATTTTCTAATCCTTATTTCCTCTTTTATTGGATTATTTAATTTTTTATTCTACGGTTCTAATTTATTTATTTATTATTTCTAACTAATTAACCCATTAATTTGTTTACATATTTATATATTAAAAGAGAAGTTCCGTTTCGTAACTTCTTCTCTTTAGTTTTACCTAACTAATGGTACCATTTATAATTTATTTTTATTTTATTAATTTTCATTTATATATTTATATATTTATTTTATACCTAATATAACTAAATTTGACCTTGTTCCTTAGTCAACTTTTTGCCCAGGTAACCGTTGGTGTCTCTGCTCTAGCTATTTAAACAGGCTATGCTAGATCTGTTCTTCAACTTGTCCTGACGATGAACCACACTGGTTGGTTCGAAACGCGTCGACAAATGGTCTTTCATGTGATTTTCGCCGAAAAATCTATCATAATCCTATATATTATTTAAGTAAGAACCTAAATGATACAGAAAGCAAATATTCTTATGTTGAAAAGCTAGCGCTCGCAGCTGTTCAAGCGATACAGAGATTTCGACACTATGTCCTCTTTCCAAAAACTACCATTCTGTCAGATTGCAAACCCATGACTTATATATTGCCACGACAGTTGCTGGGGGGAAAATATTCAAAATGGATAGCAATCCTACAAGAGTTTGATCTGGAATTTGTAAAATCCAAGTCAAATAAAGCTCTAGTTTTCGCAGAATTATTATGCGATCTCCCATCGTCGTCCAACGATGAAACATCCGAAGAAACGATCATGGAGGAAAGCTTGTTTATGATATCTTCAAGTAATGAGTGGTATGGGGATATAATAATTTATCTCCAAACCCAAAAATATAGGCCAAATACCTCTCGCTCCGAATAAAAACGTATTCGATACCAAGCAAAAGACTACATGATCGTTGGTGATACACTTTACCGTCGCGGTATCGATATAGTTCTGAGAAGGTGCCTCATGCATGAGGAGGCCGAAAAAGTCCTAAATGATTGCCATTCAGGCGCGTGTGGGGGGCATCAATCTGGTTATGCTACAGCGCAAATTTTTTTACGAGCAGGATACTTCTGGCCAACACTGTTTAAAGATTGCATAAACGCAGTCAGAAGTTGCCATGCTTGTCAAATTTTTGATAGCAAAACCATAAGACCACCCGCACCTCTACAGCCAATAGTTGTTGTTGGGCCATTCGCCAAATGGGGCATCGATTTCATGACATGTAACCCCACCTCGACCGAGGGGCATGGGTATATTATAGTCGCAGTTGACTATTTTACCAAATGGGCCGAGGCGATGCCTACATTAGATAATACTGGTGAAACAGCTGCCCTCTTCTTTTTCAATCATGTAGTCTCCAGATTCGGCGTACCATAAGGTATATTCACAGATCATGGATCACATTTTCGCAATCACGTGATGGTTGAATTAGATGCCAAACTAGGGTTGTCTCACGATAGCTCTACTCCATATTATCCACAAGCCAACGGACAAGTTTAAGCAATGAACAAGGTCCTGAAGCGCATGCTGCAAAGGATGATTGCAGTTCACAAAAGAAGATGGCACCTAATCCTATACTCAGCTTTGTGGGCTTACCGAACATCGGTAGGGAATGCAACAGGGTTTACACCTTTCCAACTGGTATATGGCCTGGAAGCAGTCTTACCGATCCAGTGCGAAAATCTCGTCCCTCAAACTCGCAATTGATCTCCTCCCCGGAACTTCAGAAGAAGAAGCTCGTTTCTTGGAACTAATCCAATTGGATGAAACCCATCGTGATGCCGCTTTGGCTAACGAAGCCCATAAGAAACGAGTCAAAGCACAGTTTGACAAAAATGTCAAACCCCGTGTCTTTTTAGAATGTGACTTGGTCTTGCTTTATGACCAAGAATCCGATAAATTGGGAGCAGGTAAATTTAAGTCTTTATGGATGGTCTCCTATATTGTTAAGCGAGTATTCGCAAAAGGAGTTTACGAGTTAACGGATTATGACAGAATTCCACTGGCGCAACCTCATAACAGGTTGTACCTCAAGATTTACTATGTGTAATTCAGTATGGTAACCTGTATGCTTTTGTTATGTTTTTGTTATGGAAAACTTGAATAGATTTTATTGATAAACAAGAAAGAGCCAAGGGGAGTTACAACCAGTTTTTCTGACCTAGCATCATCCTCTCAGCAAGGAAGCCCCTCTTCACCTCATACAAAGCTTAGATCACCCAACAATCTGATGTTGTCTCAAGAAACCAACACCAATTCCTTACAATATGCAAAATTCCAGCCTCTAACCTCCTGGATCTCTAGGATGAGAGATCTATATATAGATATTTTCAGAGGTGTGAGTCAGCTCTGTGTTTTTGATTAGTGTCTTCTCTCTGATAGTTCTTTCTTCCACTTGGATATCTCATTGATCTCTTACTCATCCTTGGGCGTTTCTTAGAGGCAAGTGTCCCAGGAGAAGTTTCTGGAAGATTCCAAGATCATCCACCTCGCAAACTGTCTCTGCCACTTGTCTTTTCTCGTCCATCACACCCCATAGAAGGGCTTTTTGAAATGCAACACACTTCCCATGTGTACAAGGTGAGATGCATCGCACCCTGGCCATGGAGCAAGTGAAATGATCCAGTTTTGACCTGTTCTGAGTAGTTTTTCATGGAGAACTTCTGCGAGAAGCTGTAATCAGTTGACCTTGTTCCTTTAGGGGTTAGAACAACACTTTTAGGGACTTAGGAGCCCTTGTTTTATGGATATTTCATGCTTGGAGTTGTAGTGCCCAAAAATGTCTATAACAGTTGCCCCCTAAAGCATGAGGTCGTTAATCTTTTGATGTTGGGTGAAATGCTTTATTATGAGGATCCGAAGTTCTTTGAAGCTGAGAGGAGACATATAATAAGATACAATACAATACATTAGTGGGAAGACCTATCCCAGAAGAGTCACCAGTTGAGGGAAAAGTGGGACCATTACAGGGAAAAGTGTCTACTCATAACTGCTTATCCCACGAAGGTGTGACAGCTGCCTTAGAAACAAACAAAGTAAAGCTACTTTCGTTTTTCCTTTATGAAGTATAGATAGAGAGGAAAAAAGAAAGAGCAACCTCTATCTTGCGCTAATCTCCTGGTTCGATTCCTCTCTTCTTTGATAGTCTTTCGCTACTTGTTCCCTTGCATGCCCAGCTTCACAGAGTACCTGTAAGATCACAGTAGCATAGTACTATACAAAGACATGGATCTATAATCATAAACAATCTAGGATCAGATGTAAATTGACCATAGAAATGCAGCAAACATGAATGACACAAAAGTATGGGGGAAAACTTGAATAGCTTTTATTGATAAACAAGAAAAAGACGAGAGGAGTTACAACCAGTTGTTCTGACCCAGCATCAACCTATCAGTAAAGAAGCCCCTCTTCAACTCATACAAAGCTTAGATCACCCAACAATCTGATGTTTGTCTCAAGAAACCAACAACAATTCCTTACAATATGCAAAATTCCAGCCTCTGGATCTCTGGGATGAGGGATCCATATATAGATATCTTTAATGGAGATGAGTCATCTTATGACTTGATTAGTGTCTTATCTCTGATAGTTCTTGCTTCCACTTGGAGATTGATGATCTGTTACTGATCCTTGGTCGAATTCAGAGAGGCAAGTGTCACAGGAGAAGTTTCTGGAAGCTTCCATTGCCTCTCCACCTCGTGGAATGACACTGCCATTTATCATTTCTCACTCATCGCACCCCATAGAAGGGCTTTTTGAAATGCAACGCACCCCCATAGTGTACTTAGGTGAGATTCAATGCACCTGGCCTAT